>OZ018387.1:27230459-27797262 GCA_963969525.1 Ontholestes murinus | reverse complement strand
GTACGTGTTTCCGGCAAAGCCACTTCATCTAGTGCAACTGGGTCCTCGCGAGGTTCAACTGTCCGACCATGGGAGCGGTACAAAAGTCTCTTCAACAACACAGGGGGATACGAGTTATTCCGTAATATGCGGAACAGTTTTGCCAAGTTCACATTATGAAGAGATGGATGTAAGATACGCAATATTCTATTTTTGAGGGCGAGAACGGTGTTGTACTTGTACTTTTTTGAGTGGTAAGAGTCGAAGGGGATGTACCTTCCTGAACTCGTCGGTTTAATGTACCAATCTAAATGATGGAATTATTAGGTAATCTACATACTAAAGTATCCAGGAAGGGTACGGTTCCCTCTTTTTCAGTTTCTACAGTAAATTGTAAATTAGGATGTAAGAGTTGAATATGTCTAATGTGTTATTTACTTCGTTGGCCGGAACGGCACATATCAGATCGTCTACATACTGATAAATAAAAGGAAATACCACCTAATGGGGTGGTAGCTTATAAGAACTGTAATACTCTTTCTTCACTTTGTTTCTCCCGTTTAAAAGACCCTATTCCCCCTTTTCAAAAACATAATGTAGTATATTCTATTAAATGTAAACAATGTGATCTCGTATATGTTGGTCAAACATCACAAAAACTTAGCAAACGTCTAACACAGCACAAAAGTGATGTCAAGCACAAACCACGTTCTACAGGTCTCAGTGTACATTGTAACGACACTGACCATACACCTGACTATAACAACACCAAAGTAGTCACGTCAGAACGCAACACGTTCAAGAGAAATTTTCTCGAAATGTGCTATATACATTCCCAAAAAAAACGTATGAATTTCAAAAAAGACATCGACGGACTAAGCAACATATACAGTAATATATTATCATTACATAACTCCTAATCCCCTTCCCCCTTGTTTCAGAATCCCCACATTCCATTTTATATTTTCCTTACTACATATTAATCATTGTTAATTTTTCCACTCTATTTATATTCTTCTCTACTAAGCTCCATTCCATACTTCTACCCCACATAATATTCTCCCTCTTGGTTTCGCTGTCTGTAATTCTAAAATAATTTTCATTTTGTTTCTTACTTTCACTTTTATTTTCCTTTCTTGCTCTGCGTTATGTAAGATGTGTTTCCGTCATTTCCACCGCTCTCTTTTGGTTCTGGTTCCCCCTCGGTATCGTCGGATATAGCGACCTAAATTGAGGGTTTACGTTTTCGGGTAATGGTTAGGGTCACTCCTGATAGTTACGCGGAAATTCCTCCTTTTTCGTCGCTCGTGGTTCGCTCTGTTCCCGACTCCTTGGGCCCGGCAGCAATTGTCTCTTTTTCCATCTCAGGCTAAATGCGAGTGGTTCCAGTGTACATTGTACTCTGCTTTCTTCATCTTGGTGTAAACCTGACTTTTAATTTCCACCATTTCTAAATTGTCAATATGCCGAACATGTCCCCCCCCTCTTTTGCCTATCTTCATATTCAGTTCGCGACACTGTCATGTCCGGTCTGGTCAGATGTATTCACTTTTAATTAATTTTATCTAGTAACTGTCAACATTTCTTATTATTTTAACTTTTCTGAATCACACTGACCTGACCAAACAGTGTATAGCTGCTCAATGTTCTATTTTTATTGTACTTTCAACTGATGTCCTCAAATATGGAAAATTCGAAATCTAACCTCAAAATGTACGCCATGTGCACGTGGTCGCACCTCACGTAGGATTTTACTCTTAATTGTTTACAAGTAAGTCGTCCTTATTTTCTCAATGCGTCCATAATTACTTTTATTATTTTTATAAACTATTCTGTGATTTTATTACTACTTACTAATGTAATTTTAAATGTAAGATCTGTATTATAAAAAAAACATTTTTAGGCTCTGAAGATGCACACATGTGTGTGCGAAACGTTAGCTAGGTTCATAACAATATAGAGGACTTAAGCAAAAACCACATCTTTTATTGCTACCTACATTTCGTCTGGACTTGAATCCCGTTACTCCATTCTATTCTACATCATAACGTCCGTGAATTCTTGCCGTTCATATATATATATATATATATATATATATATATATATATATATATATATATATGTTTTTTGATTATATGTAATATTTTTGTATTTAAAAATATACCGTAAATTTAATTTATTAATGTAGTAGGTTAAGTGGAAGAGCAGATAATCTATCTGAACTTCGCCTACTTTTATAAATGTTATCTTTGTTTGTAATTACCTTATTTAATTAATAAAGACAATTTATTATTATTATTATTATTATTATTTCCGAGGCCAAAAAATGAGTAAGTTACATGAATATGATAATAACTTAACCTAAACACTTAGAAACCTTTCTTTGCTATTTTATTTGTAACCAAATACGTTTCGGACATAATGTGACCAAAGAGTTTTAGTCAAGTTCACGGTAATCGCCTATGGCATCAAGATCAATTTGATTTAACTATCAGATGTAGCGGGGTCGCCCATATGCTGGAAAATAGTGTCACCAAATCGAACTGTAGCAGTTTCTTAAAGTTGTCTTTAGCAATTTGGAAATTCCCAGTCAGGATTTTAGTAATTGATCCTAGACCGACGAAACTGGTTTTGGAGCGATTGGAATTCTATAATTATGTTAAAGGCTTCTAAGAATGACCAATAATTTATGATATTTTGGGCGGTGCCTAATTTTAACGGTAACGGTCCTGGGTTGTCGTTTAAGTCATGGATCTTTAATGTTATTGTTTAAAAGTATAATAAACAGAGTCTGTAACAAACGGTGCTTTTAATTCTTTTATATGTATTATTTCGATTTTATTGTTTGATTTATTTTGTATTTTCACTTTATTATTTTCTAAAATTTCTTTTTTGATTATTTTAGTTTATCTGTCAAATCTTTATATGTGAGTTCAATTTTATCTTTATGGGTTGGAACGTAGCCGGAGTGAAATTCAGTATTAATTAGGGGTCACGGGTATTGGTGTGCCCAAGTGTAAGTTCCAAGATTTGTTGATGAATGTATGGAGTTATTGTATGCGATTATTGCATATTTCATTAATATTTCAATGTTACTATTTTTATGAGTTTGTCTTAAAATTCTTAGGTGTTCAATAAGTGAAGAGTGAAATCGTTTAACGGGTGCATTAGATTCATGATGATGTTGGGTCGTAAAATGTATTCTAATTTTGTGTAAATTTAAAAGTTCTTTCACGGTTTCATTTTTGAATTCCAAACCATTGTCCATTGTGATTTTTTCGGGTATTCCATAGTACGAGAAGTAGTTAATTAATGCGTTACAGATTTGTATTCCAGTTTTGCCTTGAATAGGAAAGGCTTGTCCTAATTTTGGAAAAGTTAAAAAGTCTTATTTATCGAATCTAAAAATGTCAATGTGTAAATTTTGGAAAGGTTTACTAACTGTTTCAGTTAAAACCATTGGGACATGTGGGGGTTTGCGAGAATATTTAAAAGTCTGACATTTGTTACAATTATTGATAAAAAATTTTCACTTTTCATGGATGGCTAATAATTTCTTATAAGTTGAAACTTGATTAGCATTACTCTCTCTACCTCGCCTTTGATGGAATTTACTAGTTTTGTGCATTTAATTTTAGCCCTTTTTCGTAAAAATGTTCTAAATAGACTTCGTTAAAATATGAATACATAGAATCATCATAGAAGCATAAATAAAATGTTTGTCAGTCCGTTGTGTAATTTTTTTAGTAATTCAAGAATTACATTTTGATTTGATGTTGGTATTTTAATATGAAGAATTTTAAGGTGTCCAATATTCTATTTAGTAGTTTCTAATTTATTGTGTGAATTTTTAGTTATTAAAATTTGATTGGATTTATTATTAATAATCTCGTCTAAAATTGAAAATCCTTCATTTAAACTAGTATCATTACTAACTGAATGAGGAGTAGATTGGAGAGATAATTGGTGGATGTCTTTTACGTTCTTTGCTGGTTTGATTAAAACGTCTTGTAAAATTTTAAGAGGTGGATTTGATTGATTTGCCTGAGTGTCGTCTTGTATTGGGTTTTCTGCTAATTGTCGTACGTTTCTAGTATTTCTTAACTAATTTCACCGGGATTATTGATTATACTTTTAGTTTCGAGTGCATTTAAGTTTATTCTAGAAAGAACGTCGGCTATTGTATTTTGTTTTCCTTTTTTAAATATTATTTCAAAATCAAATTCTTCAAGTTTAAGTCTCCATCGTACCAGTTTACTATTGGGTTAAGGTCTATGATCGGTGTAAATTTGGAATTTTCTTCCGAAAATATAGGGTCGAAAATATTTACATGCCCATACTATAGCTAACAGTTCCTTCTCTATGGTCGAATATCGTGATTCGCTTTCGTTAAGGGTTCAAGAGGCATATGCTATTGGTTTGTCGTTGGAAATTAATTGGAAAAACTTACATTAGGATCAGAGCGTGCTTCTACATTCTTTGTCGTGTTTTTTTAAATTCTAATCCAGCGATGTGTGTCCGGTTTCCAGGTCTTTCTAATCTACGGGTTCCGGAGAATCGTCGATGTTGGACTTTTCTCTGGATGCTTCCCTCGGTAGGCGATGTCCTCTTTTGGGTCTGCAGGTACTTCCGGCGATGCTTGTCCTTTGAAGGTCCTTTGACCGGGTCAAAGCGATTTTTATCTTTTTGCCGTTCGACAAATCCTACCAACTGCGCCAATTTTGGTCGGATATTTTAAAAAGTGAATTTTTTATTTCAGTAGCGTTGAGTGAGAATAATACATACGACAAATGCGGCTAACAGATTTATTACTGACTTTATTATAATGTGGGTTATATTTATAACATAAAAGATGATGACTCCGGAATTCTATACGGATAAGGGACTACACGTGTGTGGCCTTGGGAATTTGCCTTAACTCACATGCTCTTTTTTGTCTTTTCCTTATCTGCTTTTGTTTTTTGTGGTCTGTCAGATTCCTGTGTGGCTTCTATAGAGAGTTTATTCATGGAGTGTTTATCCATTCTCATTTTGCGTTTGCACTTTCCTTCTTGACATTTAATTAATTGTCGTTAGAGGTCGACTTTTTAGTTAATAACTCATTCAACACATTAATTTGATTTTTAGAAATTGATTATTATCAATTAGTATTATCCCTTCAATAATCTTATTTAAATATGATATTACCATATTATCGATTGTTTAACCTTAAAAATGATGCATTACTATCCTCTTTTTCACTTTTTTTCTTGTTTTCTTTGCTGCTGTCACTTATTTCACTTTTGTTTTCACAACAGTTCATATATGTTTCGTTGATTTTTATGATGTCCAACTCATCCGCGATGCATCATACCACCTTATTTGATTCATTTGTAACCAGTTATCGGAATATTATTACATTTGTGGAACTTTTTAACCGGAGCACGGGATAATACATCTGTATTCGCCGCCAACTTCTTGATTCTTGGTATTGCTTATGAAAAATAAATGGTCTGGAGAGACAGCGAAGACAGGTTTCCCCACTAGAACTTTTGCACTTTTGTGTCTTGGTATAAAAATTATGATAGTACCAGCAAAGTTTTTGATGCAAGTCATCAACTAGTTGCCTGCGGTTCCTTCATGTTTATCGACTTCTATTTTGAATTTTTTGTTTCTAGATTGTTTCGCTAAAGTGGTTGTTATTCAATTTAAATTTTGCATCTGTTCTAGAAATTGTGTTGGGTGCAGTTATGAAATTTCAGTACAGTAAAAATTTGTTTTAGGATCCATTACCGATATATGCGGAAAATTGTCGTTATTAATGGTGGTAACTGCCAAAATGTCTAAGATTTGATGACATTTCAGCGAGGTTTGTAACTGATGTGGTTTTTGCAGACACTAGAATTATCTGCGCATCTGTTGGCAATCGGATTAGAAAAATCTCGAATAGGTCATCTATAGAGGTCGTTCTCATCAAATGTAATTTTCACAATAATTGCGAAGGCAATTATTGTGAAAATTGCTGTTTTAAAGGTTTGGAGGGTTTGTTTTGTTTAATGTGTTTAAGGATGGGCTTAAGAGATGCCAGCCAAAGTTGGTTCCATAATTTAAAAAAAGAAGCAACCTTCACAACATTCGGATCATCGGAGAAGCAGCGAATGCAGATACTACTGTCGCTTAAATTTTGCCTGCAACGTTAAAAGTCATAATTGAAAGAGAAAATTATCTACCAGAATTGGTTTTTAACGTAGATCAAACAGGACTTTTTTAGAAGAGAATGCCAAAGCGCATAAATCGCAAAAAAAAGCAAGCACCGGGTTTCAAAGCTGCAAAAGACCGTTTCACCCTTCTTCTGTTGGTAACGCCAATGGCAATTTAAAAATAAAACCTCTACATATGTATCATGCCAAAACAACAAAGGTCATGAAAGGAGTTCTAAAATCTAGTCAACAAATCATTTGGGAATTCAATAAGAAATCTTAGATCACAAGAGACATCTTTCAAATTTGGTTTACCACAAATTTTTGTCCATCTGTTAAACGTTATTGTGAACTAAATAATTTTGAACCAAAAGCTCTATTACTGCTAGATAACGCTCTAAGCTATCCCATCAACCTATCGGACTTAAACACTTACATTCCTGTGGTTCATATTGATCGACCATACATATGTTTAATCACATTTAAAATAAAAGAGAAGATACAAGTGAAAATTTTATAGCCAGTCGAGGTTGGTTCAATAATTAAAAAAAGGAAGCAACCTCCACAACGTTCGAATCACCAGAATTGTGCTGTCGCTTCAATTTTTCCTGCAACGTTAAACGCCACGTGGATAAAACAGAACTTTTTTGGAAAATAATGCCAAAGCGTACATTTATATCGTGAAAAGAAAAGCGAGCATCGGGTTTCAAAGCTGCAAAAGATCGTTTCTACTTATGTATCATGCCAAAACACCAAGGTCTATGAAAGGAGTTCCAAAATCTAGTCTCTACATCATTTGGAATTTCAATAAGAAATCTTGTATCACAAGAGACATTTTTCAAAATTAGTTTACTACACATTTCTGTCCAACTGTTAAACGTTAAACTAAATAATTTTAAACTAAAAGCTCTATTACTGCTGGATAACGCTCCAAGTCATCCCATCAACGATAGCTTAAACACTTTCATTCCGGTGGAAATAGTTTTCCTACCACCCAACACTACGTCGTTAATTCAGTCCATGGACTTTTGCATAGGGTTATTGCAAATTTGAAGGTATATTATCTTCGTCGTATGTTTCAACAATTTATTGATAAATCAGAAGGTGGATATAAAGAAACAATTTTGCAATTTTGAAAAAAATATAATATCCTGAGTGCAATAGGTAATATCGACGTCGTTTGGCAAGAATTAAGTGCATGAATGGATACCAACGATGACCTTAAGGAACTGGCAGAACAAGATATTGCAGAAGGCGAAAAAAAAATTACTACAGATTTGTTTAAAAAAAGTTCAGAAACGATAACCGAAATAGTAGATGAAATTGTAGCGAATGACCTAACTTTTGACAGGAGTGCAAGAGCAAGAAGAGGAGTTTGAATGCGATCGCCTGTGACCAATATTTGCTTATTGAAAGAAAAAGAAAAAGTTTGAGAGGTGGCAAAGAAACAAGAAACAGGTGATCCAAAAGTTTCAACGTGGTATTGCACATGATGCTTGACGAGATTAATTAGGTTGAAAGGGGTCTTAAGGTCAGGAAATTATTGAAGTAGTTTTGAATCAGCAGAATTTTTAGTGGATAATGAATTTAGTTCGAGTTTTTCCGATTTCTCTAATGTCTTCCTTGCCAGATGTTTCCGAGTAATTGTTTTTTGTCCTCACGAGGTGGTGTCGCTTAGCGTGCCCAGTGACTAGTCCTGTGATTTTTCTTAATTTCAATCTGCTCAGTCTAGACAGCTTCAGCATGCTATCAGGTAACGGACCATCTAGGAAGAGTCTCGTGTGCCTCATTCCATTTAGGTTTTGACATGCCTTTTTCTGCTTCTCCTCTAACTTGCATCGGATTATTTCCTTTCCGGTTTCATGGGGTATACCGAAAGCGGGTTGGGGTCCTATGAATTTACCTGCTACTCCTTGTTTAGCCAGCAAGTCGGCCCCCAAGTGTCCAATAATTTTTTGATCCTTGGGTATACATACTAGCTGTGTTTCTCTTGTTGTCGCCAGTGCGTCCAGCCTGTTTATGCAAGTCATGACCAGCCTTGACTGCACTATCCGGGAGGCTAGCGCTTTTATGGCTGCCTGGCTATCTGTCATAATGGTAATTGGTCCTATGTTAAGTCCCGACTTCATTACGTGATGAGCACACCAGTCAATGGCGGCTATTTCGGCCTTGAAGATAGAGGCATGCTTCCCCAGAGCAATCGCGAATTGTTTGCTCCGGTTGCAGCCTCCATAGATACCAGCCCCGGTTCCTTTAGTATTTTTTGGCCCATCTATGTACCAGCTGGTTCCTTTACTCGTTCCCGGGTATGTTCCATTTGTCCATTCACTCCGATGTGGTATGATCGTTTTAAATCTGCGGGATGGGTGTATGAATCGGACCTCATTTTTAGTTTCTCTTCTTCTTGTAGTACTTTAAATGTTGCCGTTCTTGATGGCCCCATATTTAAAGTGTGTCCATTTATGTGCATCCTATAGGCTGCTTGCTTCCGAGTAATGTCAACCGCAATGTCGAAACACCGAAGTCAGTGTTTGGACTCGATTGATTTACGTATGCAAGCACAAAATTCTACTTAAATATTACATCCAGGTCGATATGAACCATTAATTTTTAAAAACCCAACGTTGGTATTAAATTACAGTTACCTAAGATTATAAAAATTTTGATTGGAAACGAGTTGATCATCCACCAAAATGCTAACCTGGTCTCCCGTATCTACTAAACATCTCAGAGTTGGTATCACGTATGGAAAGAAATGGGCCTCGAGAGACAGCACAATCAGGTTTCCCCACTGTTACGTTTGCACTTCTGTAGCTTGGTATGCACATTATGATAGTACCAGCAAAGTTTTTGTTGCATGTCATCGCCTAGTTTCCTGTGGTTCATTAATGTTGATCGAATTCTTCTTTGATTTTTTTAGTTTGTTTCGCCAAAGTGGTTGTTATATAATTTCAATTTTACATCAGTTCTAGAAGTTTTGTTGGGCGAAATTGTGAAATTTTAGTACAGTATGAATTTATTGTAGGATCCATTATAGATGTATGCGAAACGTTGGCGCTATGAATTGTGGTAGCTGTCAAAATGTCTAAGATTTTATCTGCCATTTCAGCCAGGTTTGTTAAAGATATGGTTTTTGCAGACACTAGAATTGTCTGCGCATCTGTCGCCAATCGATTTAGAAAAATTTCGAGTAGGAGGTTGTCATCTATAGGCGTCGTTCTAAACAATTAATGTAATTTTCGCAATAATTGCGAAGGAATTTGAACACCGACCACAATTGCTGTAAACGTTTCTTTATTTGGATATGGAGGCCCGTTTGATTATCTCCCCTTTGAAAATTTCATGAAGATCAGTTGGGGGTTCAATTAATAAATCTCTAAATTTGATGGCAATATCCGAAGGTAAGGCGGCTATGTCTCAATGAAACTTACGAATTAAAGTTTTAATTCTAAAGTTCACATCTGTTTTGTGCAGATTGAAGGGTCTACCAGAAAAGTATGGGGCAAATGAAATGTAATGGCCAACGGCAACATCTAATTGCTTCCATAATGTTCAAATGAAAATTGAAATAGTAAAGAAAGTAGATAAACTAGTAGAAAAGTTGGGACAATAAAAAGTAAAAATTCCTTGAAATGCGAGGAGGAAACTGTCAGTTTAAAGCGGTTTGTGTGTGGAGTTGTGAAACATCTGCTCGCTGATTTCTTGAGGAGAGGCTGACGGCTGCTGTATGTCGGCTTCAACTTGTAGTTGATGAAGGTCAATATGATCTGCAGTTTTTCAGGCCTGAAAAGGGGGTTTTGGTGTTGATACCCGGTGCAGTTTGAAGTACTTCGTTTAGCAATGTGTCCTGAAAATCCGGGATCCTGTCGATTGACCAGTGTCAAAAAATGTTATATAGTCTCCACATAATGTCAAATAATGTCCCTTTCATAAGAAAAAAAAGGACATATTTGTCAAATCATTTGATGAATCTTCAAGAAAATATCTGCGGAGTTGAACATCCGCCAGAAGAATAGAGGATGAGAATGTAAGAACAAATATTTTGTGAATTCAAGCCTCTCCAAATGCGATCAAAATTTTTGTAATAAATTATTATGTATAATATTAGAATATTTCTTTATTAGCATGTTACATAAAATAAATGAAACCTAATACCTAATAGAAAGTTAGAAAGCAATCACAAACACACGAACTTTTAATGATTTTTATTTAAAGCTCGATTTTTTAGTAGTTTGCTTTTAAGACATCACTGTAATCCGAAGAATTTAGAATAATCGTATCATTAAAAGTCCTAAAGATTTTGAATTCTAAATTTTTATTCGATTTTATTAATATTAAATCTAAGAAGTTGTTACAGTCAGTTGTCATTGTCTTCTAACTCTGTAGTGAATTCATTATTTTTATTAATTAAGTTTAGTTTAGTTTAATTATCTTAAATTACAATCCCAAATGCAAGAAATATCATTATCTTAACGGGCCCAGTGAAAATGTTTTTGAATTTGTTTTTGTTAATGACAATTTGCTCTTCAAAATTAGCCTTGACATTTTCTGCTAGTAGTAGTGACAGCGGTGAAGGCATAGACAGAATTTTTGGCCTTTGTTATTAAATTTAAAGTAATTCTTATCAATGTATAAGCTTTTTCATGTTTCATCTTTGGTGATTATCTTCACTTGATTTTTGTATTAACTCATCGAGAATTATTCTTTATTGTTCTTTATATCTTTGCTTCTCCTGTTTACAAAATTACAAAAATTTTTATATGCTATACAAAATGTATGTATATCGTATAAAAATTTTTGTAACTTTCAAATCATCTGTTGGGATCAATGAAAATTAGTTTTTTTTTACATCGAAATCCATTTGGAAGAAGACTTTATAAATTTAATTTATTTATATTCAATTGTAATAATATCTATTTTATATTTTAGGTGTGGTTCCAAAATCGTCGCATGAAAGACAAACGACAACGCATGGCAATAGCGTGGCCCTACGCGGCAGTCTACACTGATCCGGCTTTCGCCGCTTCCTTATTACAAGCCGCCGCGTCCACCCTTCCTCTCCATTATCCACCCCCGCCGCCCGTCTATCCGCATCATTACCCTCGCTACCACCCCTATCAGCCGTTCTCGGGGATCCCCGCACATCCACCCATACCCAACCCCGGCATGCTGAACCCGGCCGGCATCCCTCCCCCCGCCGCCAACAACCAAGGCCTCAACCTGAACCTGGGCCTCGACTTTCAGAACTATCCTAAATTCGACTCGCTCGCCAAAATATCCCCACGCACCTCACCGGCGACGAGCGAAATCAGCCTTAGCCCGGCCCCCGAGGGCCTCCTGATCCCCGCGAAACTCTCGCCCCAAACTCAAATCCAGGAGAAACCGAAACTCTTCAAGCCCTACAAGTCGGAATCGTAAGTCGCGGCGCGTGTTATGTAAATAAATTATTTATTTCTTAGTACGTTTAGACGATTAGGCTAGTATTGAACATGTACAAATTTTTAGTTTATGTAACGTGTACATAACTTTACGTTGACTATTGTTTACAATCTAGTGATAAAAAAATGTAAATATGGAGAGAGAATTGGATATCATCAAGTTATCTGTAGATGTGCAATATTGATTTTATGTATTGATGATAAGATATGTATTCCAAAATAAACGTATTTGCTATAAAATTATGTGTTTTTTTAATAATAATTTTAGAATCTAATGGCAATTTTGTTAATTAAATAAAGTATGTAACATTTTAATTCAGCATTAATCTTTTATAGAATTAATACGACCTAATAATATTAATTAATTATGTAGAAGATGTATTGATTGTGTTATGTATTAGTTAAAACTTTATGTTACAAACCACCCACTCCTAAAAACAAAAATATTTTTTCCAAAATTATCTTATGAATATTCATCATAGTTCATCGCAAGCCTGAAACCTGAAAATATCCCATCAGAAAGTTCCAAAAGAACACGCTAATATATATGACAATAGTAAGAGCTGTAAAAGTTTGAGCAACTATCAACGAAGTGTAAGAAAACACGGAATACGAGTATATGCAGAAGTATATGTTTCTAAAATGTCGGTTATGAGTCATCTCAGGTGCTTCGGAATCCATTAGGAAATCCCAGAAGACAAATCCATTAAAAGAGCATTTCAGTAGAGTAGGACCAAACTCCTACCAATAAACATCTTTCTCTTAAAGAACTGTCCTAACCAGTCCCATACCAAAGTTTCTTTCATGTCCCCCATCTTAATGATTCGAGAAGGTAACATCAAAACATAATCGGAAGTAAATAATTGCAGGATATAGTTGTCACTTGAATTAAAAATTCGCTAAATAAATTTTAATTTTCACTTGATCTTCTACGTCTAGTAGAAGATACCCAAAAAATCATTTGATCTTATGGCATTTCTTAGAGTTTTAATTTGATTGGGGAGTACATTATAGAATTTTATCCCATGATATCTAACTCCCGTCTGAGATTTAGTTAATCTTGTACATTTTGCAAAAACATCTGAATGTCGTCGGTATTCTGATAGATCAAAATATTAATTTATATATATACGGCAATCAAAGATATACAAACAGGGCAAGGTTAATATCTGCATGTCTATGAAAGCCTGGCGACAATCCTCACTGTAGCCAATGCCAGACATAACTCGGATAACTCTGCGTTGCAAACCAAAGATTCAGTACCTAATCGTGGAGTGACCCCATATAGTAAGCCCATATGATATGTGCCTTTGAATCATAGCGAAATACGCAACTCGCAGTGTTTCGTTTGAAACTATCGATGACAGGTTACGAATAAGGTATATGTTAGTAAACAATTTGCTAGCCAAAGCATCTGACTGTCGATATTTAGACCTAAAAATTTAATAGATTCATTATCGTTTCCCCCTTTACGAAAGGAAAATATAAGGGTTGCCGTTTAATTTGAGTCGATTACTTACAACAACAGGATACCATTTTTTGTGATTTGGTATGTAATTCATTTACCACCAATTGTTTGGATTTATTGCTTGTTGTAGAGTCATTGACATATATTAAATAAGTGGTGATGTGGCCATCATAATACTTTCCCTATATTTTTCTAGAAAACTATGAGGTTATTCTTAATTATTTGCTTAATTCTGAATTCTTTATATTCACTTGTTATAAAAATTCTATTTAGCTCCTATAGTTTATTAACAATAAGCAAAACAAAATCAAAATTTTTAAATTAGGAACAAAAGAAATGTTTCAATAAAACTTTTTCAGTTTTTCATTCTCTTTAACTTTTGTTGTAAAGTTATATCTTATTTTTGAAAATTTCTTAAATTTCAAAATTTGTTTGAATAAATCTTTTAAATTTTGCAATAATATTATGTTTATTTACGTTTTACAACTTTTAATTAAAACCCTCGCTTATGTTTTACTGATTGAAGGGTGGATTAGAGGCAACCCACCCACCCTACATATACATATTAACTTAAATTACTGATCGCCTCGCAGTTTGCGATAATTTTAATTAGAAAATTTGAATAAAAGAAAATTGACAAAGTACATTTTTTTAATTTTTTTTAAAAAGAGAATGGTTGCGACCGTTACTACGTGGTAATCCATACTTACTTACAATAGTTTGTGGTTAAAACATATTGAATTTTTCAATTCAGTGAAAGAAGGACTTTTTAGAAATTTTTTAAATTTTTGAAAAAGTATATTTCTAAACATTTTTTTTTTAACTTTAGAGGTTAAAATAAAATCTTCACAATTTAGAAAGCGGGTTGAATTAAAAAAATCTTGAAACCTAGAGAAGAAATTAGTGGAAATTTCTTGAATTCTTGAAAAAGTGAGTCTAGCTTTTAGAAAAAAAAAATCCTAAAAATCTAGGGCCTTCAAAAAAAATTACTGAAAATTTACTGAACTTCCTGAAGAAAAATCTAGATATCTACAAACAAATTTTCCAAAAAGTTCTAGAGCCTCCAAAAAAATATTTCTAATTTAGAAGATAAGAAGATAACCTTGAAATCTGGAGGAGAAATTTCTGGAAATTTCTTGAACCCTTGGAAAAAAGTCTAGATTTATAAATTAAAATTTTCTAAAAATTCTAGAGCCTCCTAGAAATTTAGAAGACCAGTTGAAAAAATATATTGAAATCGGGAAGAGAAATTCTTTTAAACTTTCTCTAAAATAAGAAAATATTTCTTGGGGCAAATTTTCTAAAAAATCTATATCCTCCATGAAAAATTCCGCAATTTAGAACTTTCTAAATAAGTTTATAGCCTCTAGTTGAAACAAAATTTTGAATTTTTGAATTTTTGGCATATTTTGTATTTTTAAGATTAAGTGATATAAGTTAATAACATAAGACATTTCATATATATATATATATATATATACTTGTTATGAATTTTATAACTATATTTTATATAGCAACAGTGCTAAATAAAGTGTATTTATTATTATATTATTATAGAGAAGCAATTGCTCAAATTTACCTAAATTCTCGAAAATAAGACGAATTGAAAAAAAAAATCTTTGCAATTTATAAGAAATGTTTAAAAAAAATTAATTTTGGGAAGAAGTTATTGGCCATTTTCTAAACTCTTAAACTTTTAGAAAAAAAATTCTAGAAAATCCTAATGCCTCATAGGAAATCGTTGCCATTTAATAGACGACTTCAAAAAAACTCTTGAACTCTAAATAATAAATTGCTAGAAATTTCCTGAACCCTCGAGAAAATAACCTAGATTTCTAGAAGAAAATTCTAAAAATTCTAGAGCCTCAAAGAAAATCTTTCCGACTTTATTATTCTTTATTATTATTATTATCTTTGTTTCTCCTGCTTACAAATTACAAAAAAATATATAATATACATACAATTAAATAATACACAAATAATTTAGGACACAGGAGTCACGGGCGGAGTTTACTGTTTAACAATGTTCTTCCACTCAAACCCACGTTCTTCCGTAGACTGGTGATATACTTTCGCCATTTCCGGAGTTATTTTTAAGCAAATATGCTCCATTTTGATCCTTCTGTGGGATATTTTAGACAAAGTTTATTTGAAAAAATCTTGAAATGTGGAGAAGAAATGACTAGAATTTTCCTGAACCCTCGAAAAAAAGTCTAGATTAAAAAAAAATCTTAAATATAGGCTAAATATTCGCAATTTACTGAAAATTTTTTGAATTCTACAAAAAATATACATTTCTAGAAATTTATTTTATTTTAAAAACTTCGCAATTTAAAAGACAGCTTAAAAAAACAATCTTGATATCTGGAGAAATGACTGAAAAGTGTCTAGATTTCTAGGAACAGATTTTCTATAGCCTCCAAATCTGAATAAAAGTTACTGGAAATTTCTGAACTCTCGAAAAAAGTCTAAAGTTCTGGAAATGATTTCTTTAGCCCTAAAGGAAATTTTTGCAATATTAAAATCTGAAAGAGAAATTACCGAAAACAGCCTCAAAGAAAATTCTATAAATATTGAAACGAACTTTCTAAAAAACTCCCGAATAAGACCTTTGCTAAAAATTCTGGAAATATGAAGAAGAAATTTCTATAAACTTTTAGAATCCTCCAAAAAGTTCTATAAATCTACAGAGAAAACTTGTGAAAAATTCTAAAATCCTCAATTAAAATTATTTGGAAAGGAAGATGCAAAAAACTGAAAATATGGAGAAGAAATTCCTGAAACTTACAGAAGCCTCTAAGTAAGTTCTAGAAATTTAGAAAAGAATAATAAATTGTAAAATTAAACAAAATCTTGAAAGAACTCTAGAACTCTCGAATAAAATCTTTGCTAAAAATTCTGGAAATATCTTTGTATTTATTATATAAGAAAAAGAAATTACTGTACACTTCTAGAATCCATAAAAAAAGTTTTATAAATCTAAAATGAAATCTTGTGAAAAATTCTAGAAACCTGTAAAAAAACAAAATATTCTACAAAAACCACAGAGAGAAATGAAACTATAAGAATGAAATTTCCATTTGTAGATTTAATTAAATATGGAAAAATAGTTCTTATATTCTTCTGTGAGTACAATTATTCAAGAAGTCATTACCTGATATCTCACTGCCCCATAAACCAGTGCTAACAAAATGGGGAATTTGGCTATATGCTACAATGTACTATGCGAACAATTTTGAAGAATTTAATAAGGTTATATACAACTTTCCCGAAACGACAAGCAAATCAGTTAAAGACTGTTAAACAGTTCTTAAGAAACAAGAGCTTCCTTCAAAACAATTGAGTTACATAAAATCGCGTTTAAATTTTGTGAGCAACACAATCCAATCTTTATAAAAGCAGATTGATTTTAGAAAATACCTGCATGCATTGGCCAAGAAATCAAAATAATATCGAAAGAAGTATTCGTTGAAAATGAAGGATTTTTAATATTAAATAAATTAAACTTGATTTTGAATGGCAATTTTCAAATGGATCCAGCTATAATTTAAAATAAAGAGAAGCTTTTCTACTTTCAAAAATTTATTGAGCGTCAGAAGTAATAATTTTTACAATTAAACCCTTAGAACAACATTTAATGATCTACTGTTTTTATGAATAGATTTTAGTTATTTTGAAACGTATACAAAATTACAATTTAATTTTTAAATACTTACATGATATTATATATTGCGTAAAGAAAGTATGTTTATTTTAGTTTTAAGCCAAATTTCTTTGTAAAATATGTTGATAAACGTGTAACATATCAAGAAAATATAGTTTTCTTTAGTGCTTTTTTCGTGTTTTTATGCTTTTTAATGCTTTTTTTTCTCTAAATTTTGTGCCTTTTAATGCTTTTTTAGTGCTTTTTTCGTGTTTTTATGCTTTTTTGCTGTTTTTATGCTTTTTTTAATGCTTTTTTTCTCTAAATTTTGTGCCTTTTTAAGTGCTTTTTTTCACATTTTTTAAGCTTTTTTATCCGCTCTCTACTTATAATTATTTCTTTTGAGCTTGGTTGTACAATTCTGAAAGTAAATTTAATGTATCTCTTATCTTAGCTAAGGTATTGTTAAAACATTTAATTTGGAGAGTATTATTTTTCCGGAAAAGCTACATAGTACTGAGAGAGAAAAATTGATAGAAATTGATCATATATATCATTTACATTGTAAGCATCATTAATAAAACTCCAATATTAGGAATCTAAAAGTGGAGTAGCCTACAGCAGTAATCGGTCGTGTGATTATAGATTTCGTTTTACTGTTAGTCAATTCCTTAGGGGCGATATTAAATAAGTATCCTCTATGATCAGAGATTCCTGTTGTATAACTGTGTTAAGATAATTAGTGCCTATATTATCGATACAATTATTTAAGCGTGTCGAAAAATTAACAAACAACCTTAAATCAAAGCTATGTGCGAAGTAACAAGGGCTTTTTTGTTCTGATAATCATCATTGAATCTCACGTTGATTTCTATTTCTAAAATCTATGCTATCTAATACCTTTGAGAGGATATTTAAAAAATTATTAAAATCCCCACTAGGAGATCTATATGCTGTCAGTAATATATTATTGTAAACTTCAATGCCAATGATCTCCCCATCCTTCTCAATAGAGTTATTATGCATATTTAATGTGGTATATTCAATGTTATTTCTAATCATTATTAGAACAAGATATTTTTCGAGAGAAATGCGACGTAACATGAAAATTTGTGAGTACCACCACCACAACTTCCTCTTCTAGTAGCCAATGCTCAAACACACAGATAATGGTAGTATTTAATTATTTATCACTAATAATAATATCAAGTTCATTTAGTTTGTTCCGTAGAGATTGGATATTTATAAATAGACAATTCATTTCAAAGTTTCGACTGGGTCCGGTATTCAAATTTAGTTTTTTGACGATGACGAGATTTGCTGATAATTATTGCAAACGATATGCTTATTGGCATGCAGTTGTCCTAATATTTTCTTAACCATTTTAAGTTTTAATCCATTGTTAATATGAAATGAATTAATTGCAGTAGCCCAATTTTTAATATAAGATAGTGATATGTAAAGGATAACTAAGTCTAAGTGCAATACAAGATATAAGTATTTGCAGTTATATTGTATTAAAATGGAAATTATAAAATTGAGTCAAAAATTAAAACGGTTACTCTTAAATAAAATAAGTTCAATGAATTCCGGAAAATATTATATATATATCCACTCAAACTAAGCGATAAGTGCGGAGGCCACCAAAACACAACCACATTCACGAACTGTCAATTTGGTCTTAACTTAAACATCGAACTTACATCACGTCCCAATGGATATTCTAACAAAATATGTTTTTAACATATTATATTACTTATGATATCATTGTTAATATGATTTAACAGATATTTAGAAACATTTTAAAATGGCTCCAATGACGTTTGTATCTCCTAGGACTCTTCTTTAAAAGAATAATTTTTTTTTCTTTAATAGAATTCACTAAGCAGTTGAATCAAAATCTAAAAATTTTGCATGAATCTGACCGCTTTCTTGACCGCTTTCTATCCTAGATATTCTATAAAATACCCGTACAGGAGCTGTGCCCTATACGGTAAATACGGAAAATACGAAGAGTACAGTTAGCATTATGGATCGCGGTGACCTCTTCAGGAAAGGGTGATTAGAGCGCTCGCCCCCAATTCTGTACAGAAGACACCGCATCGGTAGTAAAACCGCACTGAAAATAAGTAGTACCGAGCACGGGCACAGCCAATATCGACAAGTCTCATAGGCCAGCACTATGGATATCCTGGAATCGGTCCGGAAAAGGAGGGAGGATGGGCCTGTTTCGGATTACAGGATAACCCAAGCGATTGCTGTACTTGCAAAATGGTAAAAGTGGTGGAAAACCTGCAGGGGCTGGTCAGGGAACATCCAAACACACACAAGTTAATTAAGAAGCAGATGACTGCGGTGTCGGTGCTAGTGGAGAAACTTCTCATAGCTCTACTGAAAGAATGGGTACCCAAGAACCACCTCTATCGGAATATATCGCCACACAGAAACCCGAAGAGAGATCCGCAAAGCCCGTTGCAACGAAGAAGAATCAACAGATCCTGGCGGGCAGCGTTGTCTTTGAGGTCAAAGGGGCAGCGACGGAGAGGGGCTGGCCAAAAGAATTACCGGGTTGATAGAAGGCACCAGGGCCTCATTAACTCGAGGAAGTAAAGGAACAGCCGAGATACACTTTTGGAAGAGGACACCACGTCCGATAAGATAATTAAATAGAAAGGGCAGTCGATGTAGTATATGTAGCCCTGGTGGAAGGACCAAGGGACAGCAACCTGAAGATTCTAGAGAAGTGAACGTTTAAAATAGGATGGACAGCAGAAGCTTAGGGCACTTAGAAGCGCAGTGCAAGGGGCTCGACCGTGCTAAACAGTATTTACATTACATTTACATTATCTGCCGATCTCCATCTAGGCATCCTTTCCTGCGTATGAAATGACGAATAGTATCTACCACTAGCTCCCCCAACGCCTCAACAACTGCTCTATTCATTTGGAACATTTTTTAAGCCTCCGCTGTGTGCATCGGATCATCCCTCATTGCTCTACAGCAGCCCATATTGGTCTTTTTCGATTTTTACAAAGTAGGTTTGAAAGCATCTACGTTCTGTAAGGACCTGCGACACAAAGTATTTCATGTCTTTGTGGGTACATTTGAGCACCTTTGCTTTCACTGCTCTACCTCTGCTGCCAGCCCTCTACTTAGCGCATACCTCTGACTAGACTGTTTTCATATTCGCCCCTTGTCTTAAGCTGCGTAATACCCACTCCCTTGCCTTGACCGTTATGTCTGGAATAACCGTCACCAACAGTACCTCAGCCACCCCAGTGAACAACATTTGGTACTTGGAATAGGTGGTCAATAGTAGACCACTATAATTCTAGACTAGTAGGGTACGATTGATTCTTACGACTCGAGAATCTATACTAATGTTATAATAATATCTTAATATAAACTTAACATAAATACGCCAGCAGTGGCCAGAATATTGCTTGTATAGCAAAAATTCTTCGCTGACAGAGAATTCCGTCAAGAGGGGGGCCAGAGCGATAACTATAAACGGTATTTTGATTGTTTCTCATCTTAAGAAGAGGAACAATTATTGCTTCTCTCCACATTTCCAGACATTCCCCTTTCTTCCATATCGAATTAAACATTGACAGGCTTCAAAGGCGGATTAAACATTTTGAATCATTTTGTAAGGGATATCCGGACAAGGACCTAAACTTCTTCTTTTCATCTAAATTTGTATAAAAGTCTGCTGGGGCTTCTAGTTACCTTTCCTACGCAAGAATTCAGGTTGATAATTGGAAGAAATACTTGAGCTGGAGAAATGCATTGCTAGTGCTTCCGCTACATCCCAAGGCTCATTACCTCCATCACAAAGGCTTATGATGGACCGTTCCTTTTATGCCATCACTTTTCTCTAGACTTCTGAAACTGGCGTGTACTCTTCATTGAGCTAACGTGACTTCGTTTCTAAACTTATCCCAGCCAATGCCTGGATCTGCGTTGTCTGATCCTTGGGATGTTAGATGACAATACGATCGGGAAGTGTTCGCTTTCATAAAGACCTTTGAGGGTCTGTTACTGCGTCGCGAGAGTGGGCGAAAATATTGATAGATCTAATGCTTGGAATGAACCATACGAAACATTAAAATGCGTTGGTTGTCCGTTATTTACAATTATCCCTTCCTCTATATGTTTGCCTTTAATATCGAGACGAGGGGATCCCCATAAAGGACTGTGTGAATGAAAATCTCACAACAATAAATATGGTCTTACCTGGACAGCCTTATTAGATCGATTATTACGCTCCCAGTTGTCATCTCGGAGGTAAGCGATGCATATCGTAATAGGTATCGCTACTCTTATTCTCTACATCAGTTCTTATTTACAGGTGTATAAATACATCCCTAACGTATACCTATGTGGGGCTACGTCTTCCCTAAGGATTTTGTCCTGTTAATCAGGTCTAAAGTGAGTTTATGCATATTAGACAGATAAAGAAAGGATTCTAACGGGTGTCCAACAATTATTGCAGTCCCGGGTGGCGTTGGAATCAAAAACGTAGGTCAATTCTTTCATGCGCCAAATAAATGAACTGACATTTTAATTGTCAAACATAACCTAAATGTGCATTAAAAATGTCAGTTCATTTATTTGCAACATGTAAGAATCGACCTACGTTTTTTATTCCAACGCCACCCGGGACTGCAATAATTGTTGGACACCCGTTATTTTCGCAGAATGATCTTCAATTCACCGGTATGCGGTATGGAACCATGGCAATACCCCTGAACTATTTGTTTCAACTCTTTTAAAAGGAATAAAAATTAAGACCAAGAAAACTATAAGATCAATAAAATTTAATTATATTTATAATTACCAACAAATTTAAACTATATTTTCCGGTGTTGGGAACCGGAATTTGTTTAGTTATTGTCTGGCCCAGAGTTCTCGGGCCTAACGTTTCTAGACTTTCCTTTGGGCCATCCTAAAGGTCTTTTTCCATGCTGGACTAAAACTTGCTTTCCGCTCTTCGTCTTGGAGAAAAGTGTGGTAGTATCAGATGGGTAGAGGTCAAATTGTCATCTGTATTGCAGTTTTTGTGACATCAGTGATATCCGTGCAGTAATAACCATTAACCTTTTAGTATCTATAGTTCCATTTCTGTTTCCAATTAAATTTCCTACGATTTCCTTTTAGTTTCCTCAACTCACCGTGCCAAAAGAGAAGTGAGGTCGTGAATAACTACAATCGAGCATTTCGAGGTGGCTTATCCAAAAGAGACATTTTCTTGATTTTGGCCGTGTTAGTTTTCTTTTGGCTTCGAAGTAGGAATTTTTTTCTTTAGTCTGATGTTCTAGTATAGAAGTTATATAGTGGAACAATCGTTATACGTGGATTATTGCCACAGTTTACGGTTCAAGGCATTCTGTAACTTTGTGGATGGGTTTTCAGCATTGTGCATATGGATGGACTTTCACACCTCAATAATGTACGTCTGAAGCATATCACGGTCATTACTATTTCGGATCACATTAAACGATGCATAGGCTCTACGTTCTTCCTGTATTCTTGCCTCTAGGATCAGTGATCTGTGGTTTTGCTTTGATTCTATGACGACGCCGAATTATTTTATCTTAAGCTCTATTAGGACTTCGTGCCCTAGGAGATAGATGTTTTCTCTCTTTCGTCCTTAAAAGCTATGCCGCCCTAGTCTTTTGTCCGGTAATTTCCAGCTCGGTCTCCGTAAAACATTAGACAACTGTGCATGTGGCCTTGCTCTCCTACCGTTTGGTTTTCTCGATGCCCCTACTACATCATAAGCTAAGTCCCAGTGTAGCCCTGTAAACAGAATACATTTCTTCCTAGAACCCTCTTCCTCAAATATCAATTGTCTGCCATACAGGTATCCAAGAAATAATAAGAATGTCACCAGCCATGGAATCGAGTTAAAAGCTTTGCGTAAGTCCAAAGAGATTGCGTGGCAGTGTTTCCCCATTAGGGTACTGTTGGCTTAGTTTACAAGTCTCTTCACTTCCATAAGGGCATCTGCTATTGCTCTACTCTTCCGAAAGCAGAATTTCCGGACTAAGGTACCTCCCATTTTTCGAGGTGAGCGTTGATCTTCCCCTGCTTAGGGATGAGGACAACCTGGACAACTACTCCAAAAACGATAGCTCTATCAATCTTCTTATCTAATATATCTTGTGCACAACTAATAGATAAAATATCAAAATTGATCCAATTAAAAAATCAGGAGTATACCAAATTTCATGTTTCAAATGTAAGTCACGTGTATAACAAGCAGATAGGAGTTGTAAGAAGAGATTTACAAAGATCTACAAAGCATATTGTCTTAGATACACAAATTCGTTTGCAAATTATATACTTGAAAGTAATCATTCATTTTTATCTATGGATAACTTAAAATTATTATACTGCCCAAAGCTTAATCCTTAATATCAATTTCATTAGAAATCTTTTGATAACCAAGAGCAATAAAACTAATCTACTTAACAATCAGACCGATTTAATTTATTCTCTACCACTTCTGAAAACTTAATCCCCTTAATGCCTAAATGCCGCATGTAATTAAAAATTTAACAGCTACGCCAATTAAAATCACTGAAAAATGTTTATGTATATCTATAAATTGTTAACAATCTATATTTTATTGTAACTATTTACTTTAGACAACTCTTAATAATGACCTGCAAAGGTCGAAACCTTAATCGTGTAATTATTGTTTGTAATATACTGTTAGCTTGTTTATATTTATATTATACAATAAATTAGAGTATACAAAATTAAAAGATTATTTATTTTTCCCTTGAGTACCTACTTTCACTACAAAAGCCTCTAGCTTCGTTCCTAATAATTAATTACATTTTATCACAACTAATAATTTTTTCCCACTACAAAAACATGTTTTGTCGGTTTTTGATTCTGGCTCACAAACGCATGTATTTCAATATTACATTTCATTTTTTTTTTCCCAGAATAACACATTTAATTTTTCATGGCACACATTTCAATTGGCACGTTTATGTTTTCCCCATAAATATTAAATTTAATCTGCGCGAAGGGTGGAGCCAATTATAAAATTGTTAGATACTTTTCCGTCCTATTAGATATCCCCAGGGGAAGGAGGGTGCGAACACGACAAAGCCCCGTGTATTAGAAGAGGGGCCCGTGAAGTGTTAATCCCGTCTAAATTCCAACCACCTGCTATCCCGGCCACCCCGGAATATTTATAAAACAATTATGGGGGCGCTGCGCATCAATTTGTCACTTGATTTATGCGGCGAGGGTGTGTGTTGTGTTGTCCTTTTTAAAGCTCACCATCAATTAAACGCTTGTGTCAATGTAATTGGGGTTGTACTAAATATACGTACAGTGATTGTTTTGATTTGAGGGGGTGATTTTAACGGCAATATGTTAGCTCTTTTATGTGTTTTTATTAGTGAATGTTGAGCTGCTATATTAAATATTTTTTATATTCATTCATACGAAGCATGAAGATATTTGTAAATTAAATTATTTCAATTAAAAATGTTTATTATCAATATTTAGGATTTTGCCTCTAATATGGCTTAAATTTACTTCTGCAATTTTGGTGATCTCTGCAAGATCTAATATTTTAAATCAAAGTTTTAAGTTTAGGCGATTCCTTATCGGCTCTCTCACAACCACCATCTACTATTAAAATTAATTTTATAATTACTCTAACATTGTAAGGAGATGCACCGTCTTGTTGAAAAACATCTGTTGTCTAGTTTCACAATGGAATCGCGGCACCATTCTGGAACGAAATTCTTAGTACCCAGATCAGTATTTTGTCGGGAAATGAACTTTACCGCTGCGCAGAATCTTATTAACAACCGTGTATTCATTTCATTTCATTCAACCTTCAGCTAGCTCCTGGGCAATGTTACACCTAGTAATGAAACTAGATAAATATAGCCTATAACTTTTGTGGTTACACGTTATTTTCCAAAACCGATTCGATCAAGTCATACCACAATTTGATGGTATGACGATAAAACGACTCTTTTCGGCCTCTAAAAATACACCAGACTGAGTTTTGGCAGAGTATTGGAATGACTACCATTTTGCTTTGCGTACATCAACAACATACTCGTCTTTAGCAAAACCGAACACGAACATGCTCGTAATCTCTCCAAATTTTTGAACTTAGTTTGGAATCTAAATTAATCTACATACATGGGTTTTCAGCTAAACATAATTGAGATTATTGAGTGGCGGCATCAATGGTAAGGGAACAAAGCCACTGCACTGCAGGATTGATGCAATCTTGTCTTTTTCTAACCTAAAAACGTTTTCTCAGCATGATTTACTTTAATCACCGTTTCATTAAATCATGTTCGAGTGTTTGGTCACCGCTACACCAACTTCCTGCGTCAACTCCATGCAACAAACCTGTAGCCTGTACTCAATTCGTATTCAGCATCCAAGGCCGCATTGGACAATACTTGCGCAATGTTGCAGATTTAAGCATCATGGTAAGCGTTTCAAATTCCACTGCTGGAGCGGTCTTGTAGCAAAAGGACATTTCTAGTGTTCAAAGACCGCTATCTTTCTTTTGAAATGTTTTCACACAAACTGAGTGCAAATACAGCACTTTCGGCCGTGAATTATTACTGGTGTATTTATCCATAAAGAAGTTAAAATATTATCTCGAAGGTAGAGAATTTAACGTCTTTATGGATCATAAACTTCTGATCGCTGCTATCGGATCTTTTTTCTGAACGAAAGCACACACACTTGAACTTCATCGCTTAATTCACCACTGACAACCAGCACATTCTTTGAAAGGATAACAACGTAGCTTATACGCTGAAACAGTTCTTCCTGGCTCTCCATAAACTTACGCACCAGGGTGCTTGTACAACGAAACGTTTAGTGGCAGCACGTTACGAATGACCTAGGATGAACCACTACTTTGTACTCTTCGTCAAGTCCTATTTAAGATGTTAGAAGAACAAAGTTTCACCTTTCATCTTCACACAGTGCCACCCGTTGCAAAATTTCCAAACCCGGATGGCTGATTCACCAATATTTATAGACAACTATTTCAGATATTTTTCGGCCAGCATCAATTGTTTTACACGCTGGCCATAAGCATGTTCTCATACTTATATTCCGTTTCCAAAATATTTCTAAACTGTTGGATTGTACGAATTAGAACGCCATAGGCAGTTCCGGTCCAAAAGTTGGAAGCAATTCTGCAAGACTTTCGGTAGTCATCACAAATCCAAGTATTTCCGAATTCCGCGCACAAAAAGATTCTTTCAGGCTTAAAATATTTCGATAACCTGAGGGACTATCTACGGACACTTGGCCCTACTGGAACGCCTCCAACCATTAATTCATCCACCTATATATTAGTACATAATTATATAGTGTGTTTCTGTGACTCGGGGAATAAAATTAACCACTCATACTAGAGTGAAAATGATCAAGCTACAAGGCCATCAGAGTTAGGAAATTTTAACACTTTTTTCTAAATATTTGCTGCAATTTGTTACAGCCTAAACTAACATCAAGTAAATTCTTTGGGCAATGTGTCAATACGATCGGATCACGGGAACCTTGCTATAGAGGGTGTTCCTAAAATTTGTTTGCTCAGAACTTTTTTGTTTGCTCATAAATCTTGATTTATTTTTCCACATTTTAATAGAAAATTAATTTAGAAACTTTTATCACTCTTTGAAAATTTTGATAACGGTGGCCGTTTTTGAGATAAAAGCAAAAATGTTAGACTCTGATTTCAATCGTAACCAAAAAAATCTAAAAACTAACGAAAAATTAAACTTTTATTTAAAAGGGATAGGCAAGTTGATAGTTCAATTCGATTTTCAATTGTCATCGCTCACTCGTATTTTTTTGGATCATTATTCTTAAACAAAATGGTTCACAAATATTGCATACTTATGTAAACGTTGAAAACAAAAATTCGATTTTCATTTATTTTTCATTTTTTGATAATTACTCTTAAACGAAGTATGGAATTTTAAAAATTTTACTGATGGTTCACAAATGTCGCATACTTATTGTAAACGTTGAAAACGAAAATTCGATTTTCGTTTGTTTTTCATCTTTTGGTCATTTCTCTTAAACGAAAGGTCGAATTTTAAAAATTCTTTCACTGATGATTCGCAAATGTCGCATACTTACTATAAACGCTGAAAACAAAAATTCTATTTTCATTTGTTTTTACCTTTATTGGTTATAAATCTTGAATGAAAGTTCGTATTTTAAAAATTCTTGCACCGAGGGTTTACAAGTGTCGTATTCTTATAGAAAATGTAATAATTTTTTTTGTTTAAACGTCTTAGACAAATTGGCAGCTCAATTCGTTTTTCAATTGTCATTGGCGACTCAGATTTTTCCAACGATTTTTGGTTTTTTATTTGTTACGATTGAAATCATGAACCAATACTTTTTCTTCTAGCTCAAAAATAGGCACTGTTATCAAAATTTTCAAAGAGTGACAAAAGTTTCTAAAATACCTTTTCTATTAAAATGTGGAAGAATTAATATAGATTTACGAGCAAACAAAAAAGTTTTGAGCAAACAAATTTTAGGAACACCCTGTACATCATGTTTCCCGCGATTCGATCAAGCTAACAAATTGCCTAAGGGATTTACTTGATGTTATTTTAGGCTGTTCCAAATTGCAGTACTCTACTACGAACGGTTTCAGAATTTTCTTGTAGTTACGATCCTTGTTGTTTCCCCCCAAAAAAAATCCTTAATAACATTAACAAATAAAATTCATACATCTATCTCAGTTTCTGTCATGATATTAACAAATTCTTGATATTAATATCTTTATTTGAGGACCTTTAATTAATTTTGCCTCTGAGATAGCGGACAATTTTCCACGAAGGTATTTGAAACAGTCTCCATCTTTATTTAAAGCTTTTAACTTATTGTTTCATTAATATTAGTTTAATCTGCAGTGGAGGTAACAAGTTTTTTTTGTAAATCAACAAGACTTTCGTGCGGAGCATTTTTTGAGTTAAATTATCTCTTCTTACCCAGTGCTTTTTCTTCCAATGTGGTCTACTTCAACTGCCCCACTCACATAAAAGACATGAGTACTTCGTTTACCCTGACTGCTGTCCTAGTACAATAGAATTCCTACAATTTTCAAATTCCCCAAAATTTTCCAACTATGATCAGTGTATTTGATTTTTTCAAGCAGTACTTTAAAAATTTCGTAGCTTTCCGTAATTTGCACAGAATGGGCAACCGGTACCGATGAAAAAACATTCCTATTGGGCAAGAAAACAGCTTTAAGGCTTCTTTTGGAAGAATCAATAAGAAAACCTCCAATCATCAGGATTGTGTGTGCCCTAAAATTTGTTTATGAAACTGAAAATGTCGGTGCAATAAACTAGACAACCACTTTCATTAAAATAGCCTGAATACTCAGACTCGCGTTTCGTAAATTACGAGATTTAAACGCCTTCTGGCAGTAAATTTATACTTGTCTGGATGCCAAAATTTCGGAAAGATCCTTTGGAAAAGCTAAGAAACGCTCGATATTTGATTGGCATCTCTAAAGTTGTTTTCATCAACTTCAGGTTCAGATCAGCTTGTAACATCTTCTAAATTTGTTGGTATCCCAGGTATTGAAACGTCTGGGCCATGTATCACTTGCCTAACTGTAGACTTGAGGTTCGGCTAAATGATGTTTTTTAAATTCTTTGTGGTATACCCATGTACTTTTCATATACAGAAATAACAGTCATCATGGTGATTTGTTGGCTCTTCCCAAATCTCTGGTATTCCAAAGGGTAGGGATTTCCTTGTTCCATTACTCCAATGCCTTAAAACCTCTTCTCATATCTTACATACAACATGTGGTGCCCAATGTTTGCCTTGGTCACCTATCTTTACTTCTAAAATACGCGTAGTATTGGTGTTTCAACAATGATGTAATTTTACGTCCAAATTTCTTGAACACAAAACAACCACACATAGAGCTAAAAGTATCTCGCTTATTTTGACAAAGTCTTAGTAATTTAAACACGAATTTAACTGCAAAAAGCTCACTAAACAACGACTGCCTAGACCGAACGCAAGCAGACTAATGAAGGCGCTTATTACACTCCTAGACTATTCTATTTATTTGTACCCAATTTAATCTCAGTGGCGTAGCGATTTTTAGAATGTCAATTCATGTTTATTCGTAAATATTAAAAAAAACATAAATAAGAATAAGAAAATAAATTAAACAAAACAAAAAAATATTTATTCTCAATTAGTTTAGCCACCAAAACTTCAAAAAATGAACAAATCACAAATTTTTGTTGGCCTGTGTTATTTATGTTCATGTTTATCCCGGACCTGCAACCCCCACAAACCTTTTGAGCAAAAGCTCTCTATAGCTGTGTTGAGTTGTACTTAAATTTCATCCTTCGTATACATATACTTTCACAAAGGGTGGCCACCCATTCACTAATACTGTTGTCGTTATTTGGTTATTAAATCACCTTAGGAGTGATGTTTTGTCCACTATACTACTACTACTACTGTGTTTTACAACAAACGTGCCAGTTTATTTAAGAAATAAATGTACAAGACGATTTTTTTTTACTTAAATAACCATGGTTTACTTAATTTTTATATTAACACTTATAATGTTGTTTTCAGAATATTCTATGATTAATAATTGGCTAAGTGACATGTATATTACACTTAGTAATAGCTAAGTGTAATATACTATTCTACCCTGCAATTCCAAAATTATACACAACCGTTTCGTAAGAATATGTTGTACAAATACAAACGCTTGCGTAGCAAATAAATTGTAAATTCTCTTATAATTAAGTTTTTATTTATTGAAACTCGTTCTGATGTTTTTCTAATTGGAGGGTAGGAGAGTGGCCATCCACCCACCCTACATATACACTGAAATTTAAAGTAAAACACTAATTTGTGTACTTTTTTAACTTCAACACTAATGGTGTTTTGGTTATTATAATACCATAGCTATAATAATGGTCACAGTTTAAATATTTTGTAGGGTTGGTGAGGCCACCCACTAACATACCCTCTTATTAGTAAAACTTCAGAAGGAATTTTAATAAGTAAAAACTTGATTATATGAAAATTTAGACTATATTTCTGATGCAAATTAGTTATTTTTGTTTAATATTTTCTTGAGAAACCGTCGAGTATATCATAGAAATTAAATGGTGGAATACTGCTTGTTGGCATTGACTTTTGACTTTAAGCAATGCCATAAAAAGATATCAATCAATTGTGATAATTCACACGATCTAGAAGGCCAATTCTTACCACTAAATCGAGGGAATATACGGTCAAAAAATTTATCAAGTAGTAATTGAATGGTTTAGAAGACCTGTGTGTCATGTGGCGTCGTCTTGTTGAAACTACATGTCGTCCACTTCATTGTTAATTTATTTAGACAGAAGCAAGTGTTTATGTTGTACCGATATCCAGCACCAGTATCATCATTGCTTGAAGAATTTAATTTTCGAAAGAGTAAGGTCAAATAATGTCTTAAATTCTCTGAATTACAAATACTGCAATTTTGACTCTAAACAAAGACATCTAGATGAAACAGTACTTTGTCATTGAAATTGATTTTGTTCGAAAAATCGGAATCTGCTTGTTGGTTTTCAAAAATCTTCCCTGTGCATGCTTATTAAGCTTTCAATTGAACTTATTAAGCACAAAGACGCAGATCTTCCATGAGTACACGTTGTAAAGAGCTTATTGAAATTTGACATTCATATTCATGACTTTAGACTTTCACCGACATTTCATGTTATTGGACGACCAGAGAGTTTAACATCACCAATTGATCATGTCAGCCTGAATTTTTTTTAAATAAAGAAACAAGTAAAAAGTGGTATAAAAAAGTTATAAGTTTTCTTTATTTAAAAAAAATTGAAATTGTACTACGAAGTTAACGCCGAGAAGATTCAAGGACTGATTTTTTAATTACTACCTTTATAATTGATGAAGTTAGATCACTATTTAGCCCATATTTTGTACAAAATTCGTTTTACTTAAACTACTTTCCTTAGTTCATTATCAAAGGATGATAATTTTTAAATAGACTAAATAAATAGATATTTCGTAGTAATAAACAAGTATTCATCATAAATTAATTAAATTATTTTTTGTTTGGGCCAATTTTATGGCAAGGGAGGATAATCTTTCTTGAATTGGGATTACCTTTGTAGAATCATACAGCAATGAATTTGATGGATTATGGAGAGAATTTTGGTTAGCACCCTAAGGGCTGTACTCTCCATGACTTGAAAGTTACGTAATATTACTGGGTGATGGTTGTAGAAGAGGATGACTGAATAGTCAACAAATAACGGCAGATCATTTTATAGATGTGAGTGCTGATTTGTAGATTTATACCTTGTTTTTTGTAGGCTTGTCGCCTTTTGCTTGACTTTTGCTTTAAGGAAAGAGAAGTCGTTTTTGAAGGTTAATTTAGTATCAAATATTATTCCTTGGTGTTTGCAGGTGATGGAAGGATATATATTTTGTCCATTTATGGATATTGAGGGAAGCGGTTCCGTCTGTGAAATGGAAGAAGGAGTTGTGATTTGTTTGGGTTGATGGAAAGGCGCCATTTTGCGAACCAGGTCTCTATAGTGTCTATTATACTCTGTAGTTGTTGCTGAGGGCTCTTGGGAGAGTGGGGGCGTGGGTAATTAGGTTAGTATTGTCGGGCGTAAAGGAGTGGATAAGCAGATTTGTTAAAATATTTTGGATTGGGATGGTAGATATCGTGCACCAGGAGATTGTAAAGACTGAGAAAAAGGAGAGAGTTTTGAGGTAGATCTTGCTCGGGAGAAAATGAGTTAGAAAGGGAACTGAGGTATTTGATCTGAAGGTTTGATCTGAATGTACTAAACTGTCTAGGAGATATAATAGATTGGTTGGGAGTTTAAGGGTACTGCATTTGAACAAATCTCGGTGCCAAACGAAATCGAAAACTTGTTCACGTCAAGGAAGGCGGTCGCGGATTTATTTCCTTCAAGGCTTGCTGTTTGGCAGTCAGAAGAGATAATGACTAGTGAAAGGGTTGTGCATTTCTGTTCCAAGAAGCCAAACTGATATTGTGAGATGAAATTAGAAATATTAACATTACTTTGCGTTTGAGGAGAGTTCAAACATTTTTCCAAGTAAGGGAAGTAGGTTTATTGGACGGTAACGGTATTAGGTTTGGGGATACAGGTAATTATTCCTTTTTTTCATTCGGGTGGTATTTTTTGAGTATAATATGTGTGATTAAATATTTTATTTATATAGGAATGGTTGTGAAAGGGATGGGATTTCAGGATGAGCTTGAGAATACCATCATAACCTGAAGCTTTATTTTTGCCAATGTTTAAAATTTCGTGATAGTCATCCTCATTCGTTTGGGATTAATGGAGTTTGGAAGTTTTTGAAGTCTTCATACCATTTTTCAATTTGGTTTTTAATATTTTATCATAATCGTCTTAAAAGATTTTGGAAAATGTTTTGCAAAAATTCGTCCGTTGTCATTTGATTTGTCATTGGGTCTTCAATTTTCTGGACGAAATCAGATTTGCGATATTTGCTTAGCTTTTTTTATTTCTTGCTAGTAAAATAAAGGAGGTTAACTGTTTCGATTTTTGTTTATTTAAGTTGAAGCCTCCGGTTATGGTCATAGAGAGAAGCTTTCGTGAAAATAGTGTCTTCAATGGAAAAGGAGTGATTGATATAGACAAAAAAAATGTGCAGTTTGTATAAAGGTAGCTCAACAGTGCAATGTAGATATTCATTCATAGAATTATTAATTGTCGGTAAATTACTTTTACCAAGCATTATTTCCGGACGAGCTATCACCTTTGAGCCTACTCCCATTCAAAACATAAGAGTTCCAGGAATTTGAATATAGAAACAATTTTTTAAGAGAAAGGATTTGTTGGACTTGATTTCGACTAGTAGTTTAATGTGGATTTGATTGTTGGTAAGGAAATGGGATAGTAAATTGTACTTTTTGGTTATGGAAGTAATGTTAGTATACAAAGAATTTATATTAGGCATTACTATTAATATGAGTGAACCCGGTGTGTATTCCAGAGATTGGTATTACTGGGGGGAAAAATTAAGGACAAGATTCATCGACTCTCTTCAAATAAACACACATGTGAATTTTTCCGGAAACAAATGTTCGTGGTAATGTTTGACCTCTACATACCCAATGATATATGTAGAGGTCAAACATTACCACGAACATTTGTTTCCGGAAAAATTCACATGTGTGTCTATTTAAAGACAGTCGATGAAACTAGATTCGCCGATTCGTTAATATTTGTCGTGTAAACGTCGATAAAGTGTGATGGATGTATGAATTCTTGTGTTTTTTTTGACAAATCTCTGTCAATTTTTTGTTTTGATTTATAATTTTCACGTTTGTAATTCCTTCTATTGGTTTTTGAGGCCTCTTAGGACACTTAGTGGACTATGCCCAATGGTATGTGCTGCCTTACTTTTTGGGGGCAGTGTTTTTTAGCAAGATGCTATTGAGTGATTTCCTTGGCATTTTGCGCATTGTACCGCTGCTTAACAGTTTGATGTGATGTGATCGAAAAACATTTTTGAAAACACCATTAAAAATATGTCATTGTTTAAATTTGAATTTATTTACGGAATCTCCATTTTCTACATAATCGATTGATTTATTTCTTATGCAACTAATTTTAAACTATTATGTGGAATTAATCTAACAGATTAAGTATATTTGCAAACGTTATAAAACGTTGTACAGAAAAAGAAACAAGAGTTTTTACATAACGTTTTACGTTATTAATTGAAAGTGTATTATTGACCTATTTTAATCAATTCATTTTGTATTCAGCTAGCGTACTCTTGACCTGCCCCAACAAATTCAACATTAATCCTGACATACAATAATAAATAATAAATTAGCTCAAAGTACTCTAGACCTACCACAATACACAGTATATTGACCTGGCGTTATCCTGACCTATCTTAATAAACCGATAATATATAGTTTATTGTGGTAGGTCAAGAGTACGCTAGGTTAATCCAAAATATATTAAGATGTAATTTATATTTTTAATTATAATAGCTAACTTAAATAAATAAAACTCGTCAAAAAATGACTTTAAAAAAAATCAGTATTAGAATTGAAATTCATCAACAATTTTGAAAAAATAAATTTTAAGAAAAAAATATTTGGAGGTCGATGTTGTCCATTATTATTGGAAAGCAGCTAGAAATGGACAGGAAAAATAACAATTATAAAACAAGTAACTAAAAATATTATCAATTATTCATAGCTTTTCAGTCAAAAACAATTGAAGTTCGTCATAAATTACGTTTCAATATATTGGGAAAACAGTTGGAAATTATTATAAACAATGACTCAAATGAATAAGATTGCATCTACATTTTTAACGGAAGGTGGTATTATATTCGCTGTGGGTTAGATAGATGAACAAAAAGCTTAAAAAATATTTCTACACATACGTTATTATGTACTATTTTATTCTTTAACAACTTGGTTCTTCTTGCTTAGAATATAATCGCAAAATATCGAGTTAACGAGTAATTGAGGAAAATACTAATTAAAAATTTTTGGTGTTTTCAAAATATCTTCAAATAGAAAAAAGTTAAGGTGAATTTGATATGCGATTTGTTATGAGTACAGATTTCTGCAAAAAAAAACCATTCAACCGTTGCTCTATCTCTTCTAATAACGGAGATACCAATGATGAACATCGAAATTTGGACACACTGTATAGTAACGTATAATATTACGCTACTTATAAATAATACCATCATATATTTTCGGTTCAAAAATAAATACAAAAGTAATATATTTCCGCAGTAAATTCCGTACTGAAATGTTTTTCATGTCCCTTTTATCCCGATAAGAATACATATCACGTAAGGTTTAAATGAATTACGGTTGCCACGTGAAAATAATTAAATTGTGAAAATCCGTGGTGGAAAGGAAACACTTTAATGGGAAATAAGTTCGCCAGGCAGGGGTAGTAAAGGGCATGGAAGGGCGGCAGTGTGTTAATAGAAGTCGTTCGCCGTGATAGACTTATTGACTGTTATTTACTCCCCAATAAATCGGCGAGATCAGTTAATTTAGCTTCGGGGCTCACTCGGAGCCGCAGACTCACGACAACCGGCCACCCTCTCCCATCCTCTCTTTTATTGGCTGTAAATTATTTGCAATCTTAAACGCCGACGCCGACGCTTCGATATCAGCTACAATTTAGCCGTAGCGTAAAACATACAGCGTCTAAATAATTTATCGCCACAATAAAAAACGATACTTTGTTAGCGGTGCGGCCCTTTACCGTTGCTCTAACGGATATTAAACGGGATCTCATCTATATACTTCTCGCCACATGTATAAGCTATATTGCATACAAGCTCATTAACTTTAATCAAATTTAATTACCATGTGCTAATAAATATAACAATTTTTCTTTGCTGACATAATAATCAAAGGCAACTTTTATAGAAAAAAATTAATTAAATATTCAGTTATGTATTGACAATTTTTTTATGACCTTTTGCAATCTTTAGAGTAACATCATGATCCATGATGCTCAATAAACGTCTGACCCTTTTCAGTATATAAATGAAGCAATTGCTGTTGACTGAATTGAATTGTTTACCATTGAAAGAGTTTTGCAAAGATCGAAACAAATAGTAGTCGGATGGTGTAAGGCGGTGTTTCCCAACGTGGGGCATTTTGATTGTTAAGGGGGGCAATTTGAAAATAGACTCTTTCAAATCCGATTTTTCATCTGAATCGTATTGCGATGGGTAAAACCTAACTTCAAAAGTACAATTGTCAAAACAGTAAAATAAGTGGTGAGAGAGAATTTAATACGGTTCTGGAAAAAGATGACAAAGATGTAAAAGTTTTGTCACTCAGTTACTTCTGTTAGCAGAAGAATAGATGAAATGAGTGAAGATCTTGAAAAACAATTTGTTGAAAAGCTGGAAACAAGAAAATTCTCAGTGCAAATGGATGAATCAATTTTGTGAGTTAGTGAGGCAGTATTGACAACTTTGCTGAAAAAAAAACCTTCAAAGATTCATATAATAAGCTAAATAAAACTACGTAGATATCAATAATATACCTATGAAAAATATAACAACTTGTCCTGCAGATGGTGCTCTTAATGTAATGGACAAAAAATAACTGCCTTCAATTGATGAAAGATGAGAATCCAGAAATGATTCGTGTGCATTGTGGTAGCTAAAATCACCTTGCCTGTTCTAAATGAAGTACTACATTCAGTAATAAAGTGTATCATGGCTATTACAGTTAATGCCAAATGTGAGCGTCTCTTCAAGCTATATTGTGATGAACAAAATGCTGATCATGTGAGTCTTTTACTTCACACTGAAGTAAGATGGCTCTCTAAAGGGAACTTCTTGAAAAGATTTATTAAGGTGACAAATCTGAAATGAATTTGTAAGTTATTTAGTCGATATCTTTGAAAAACTAAATATATTAAATAAACAACTTCAAGGAAGAAATAAAACTGTTGTCGATGCAAAGGCGAAGATATTTTGATTTTATTACCCTTATTGAGTTTTATTAGAAATATATTGACAACAAAAAAAAAATCTGGAAAAAGGCTAGAACCCATAGAAATTCTTACAATTTCCAACAGTGAAAGTAAAATTAATGCAAAATTTATTTTAGAAAAATGATAGAAAAATTGCTGAAATAATGTAGAAATTTTGAAACAAAGTGAAGAACAGAATTCTCACAATTTCAAAGATATACTTTCGAAAATAAAACAAAAATCACACAAAAATCGTTCTTAAAATAAAAAGACAAATATAAAATTTATCCCATGAAATAATTTAATACTAATTCCAATTCTGGAAAATTTAAGAAATCTATAAATCCTTCGAACAAAGTTTGTACAATTTAGAACAAGAATTCATGAAAAATTCTGGTAACGTAGAAATAAAAATCTTGGAATCAGATACATTTCTTGGAAATCTCAGAAATCAGAGGGCAAATATAATGAAAAATTTTAGAATTTCCAAAGAAAATTATTGCAATTTACAATGGAGATTCATTGAATGGCGACGTGTTAAACCGATATATCGGCTCCGTCACATTGCAGAGTATATAGAAGAAATTTTACAGTAAGAAGGAGATAGTAGTGTAGAAAAGAAGACAAAAAGAAGCAGATAAATAGTGCAGAATAAGGTCAGTAATAGTTAATAGTAAAATCAGATAATTGAACAGTAAACATCGATAAAGCGAAGTGAGGTTAAGGAATTGAAAGAAAACACGGCAAATCGTCCTCCGAGGGGTCGACCCGGGCCGATAAGCGCCAGCAGTCGAGACACGCGGCGCGAGAAAATAGAGGCCGCAATAATCAAATTTTAAACGCGAAATAAAACACGCGCGGAAATATATGCGACTAAATTGGGCAGGCGGTGCGAGCGAACGGAACAGAGGCAGCCGAAGACGAACGTGAAGCAAGAGAACAAACAAATCAAACGAAAACAATATAAATCGCGAAAAACAACACAAATGAATAAAGAGAGGAAAAGAGGCAGATCGAATGAATATAGAGAACAAGGACAAAGAGAGGAAAGTGACATCTTTGCAGGTAGCAAAAAGATTCTACGGTCGCCAGAGCAAAGGAAAATACAAGAAGAAAGAAAGGAAAATAAAAGCAAATTGTGCAACAAAACAGAGACAGGAGACAAGAAAACAGAAAGAGAAGATATGGAGGAATTGAAAGAAATGATGAAGGAGATGATGTCAGAGATGAAAAAAATGCAGAAGAATTAAGAGAAGAAATAAAAGAAATAAAGCGGGAGATGAAGAGGAAAGAGGATAAATGGGAGCAAGATAAAAAAGACATGGAAAAGAGATACAAAAAATTAGAGAATAGAAAATATGGAAAAAGATAAGAGAAGAAACAACATCGTGATAAAAGGACATAATATAAGGGAAGAGAACATAAAGAATGGAGTAGAGAAGTTCTGCAAGGAAATACTACAAGTAGAAGCCAAAGTAGTCAAGGCTAATAAATTGGAAAAAGTAAAAGTAGTCGAGATGATAGTAGCGGAAATTGAATCTAGAGAGAAAAAAGAAGAAATAATGAAAGCCAAGAGCAGTAAATTGAAGAACACAAAAATATATATATAGACAACGATATGACCGCAACAGAGAGAGAAATACAAAGACAAATTAGAAGTATAGCCAGAGAGGAAAGAGCCAATGGTAACAGAATAAGGGTAGGCTACAGGAAAATAATAATAAATGGGGAAGAATTCAAATGGAATGAGCAAGAGAAGGGTTTAGTAGCGGGGAGCCAGGTAAATAGACCAAAAACTAGATGTAAATAAAATAAGGAAAGAACAAACAGAAATTGAAACAAATGCAAGAGACACAAAAAGTATAAAAAATAACAAAAAGGATAAATACAGAATATGGAGAATAGCAACTTGGAATATAAGGAGTATACATGGCAAAGAGGAAGAGCTGGAAAAGGAGTTCGAAAGAATGGATGCAGAGATACTCGCAATAACAGAGACAAAAAGAAAAGGAAAGGGAATGTACACAACCAATAACAAACACAAAATAATATATAGTGGGGTAGAAAAGAATAAAAGGGCAGCTGAAGGAGTAGGTTGTATTATACACAGAGACATAGAACACCAAATAGAAACATGGCAAGAAATATCGTCAAGAATATTAACAATAACATTAAAAGAAAATAACAGAGTCAGAACAATAATTATAGTATATGGACCAAATGAAGACGATTTAGCGAGCAACAAAGAACATTTCTGGGAACAGCGTAACGAAACCACCGAAGCAGCCACTGGAGAAGTGTATGTAGCAGGAGACTTCAACAGCAGAATTGGCAAAGTCGTAAAAGAAACCGATACGTAGAGGAAAATATGGGGAAGACGTATTAAACGATAATGGGAGAAGAATGTTAGATTATTGTAGGATGAACAATTTAGTAATAACGAATACATTATTCAAACACAAGGAGATTCACAAATACACCAGAGAAGTAGTAAATAGGAACGAAAAATCTATAATAGACTATGTAGTGACAGAACAAAGAAGAAAGAGCAAAATAATAGATACAAGAGTAAAGAGAAGTTTCGAAATAGGAAGTGATCACTACCTAGTAGTAACTACAATTAAGAAAGACTGTCAAGATAAAGAAAAAGAAAAGCCGCTACCAACTACAACAATAAACTACAACAGGATAAGATCATATAAACTAAGGGATCAAGAACAAGCAATACGATATAAGGAGATAGTAGAGGACAAGCTAGCAGTGGTAAATGGAAGCGACAATGTAGATGAAATGTGGAATAATCTAAAAAGAAGTATGTTTGAGGCGGCACAAGAGACTTGTGGGGTTAAGAAGAGTACAAACAAGAAACAACAGACTGCTTGGTGGTCAGAGCACATACACGAAAAGATAAAAGAAAAGAAAAAGGCATGGCAAAGGTACTTAAAAGACAAAAACAATAATAACTACGAAAGATACAAAGAAAAGAGGAAAATAGTAAAAGACGAGGTCAGAATAGCAAAGACCAAGGATTGGGAAAAGTTCGGTGAGACAATAGAGAAGAACGCAAAAGAAAACCAAAAGCTATTCTACAAAATTATAAAAGGATGCAGGAAAGAAAAAGGGCAAGAGGCGAGATACATACAAGATAAACACGGAAGAATTCTGAAGGATAAGGAAGAAATAATAGAAAGATGGAAAGAATATTTGGAAGACTTACTAGATACAAATAACGACAATGAGCAAGAGACGCAAAACAGCGATAAGAGTAACACAGAAACAGTAACGGAGAGTATCAACGAAAATGAAGTTCTGGAAATAATAAGGGAACTGAAAACAGGAAAAGCACCAGGGGACGACCAGATAACAGCAGAAATGATTAAACAATTGGGACCTATTGGTAAAGATAAACTAGTAATATTACTGAACAAAATATACGAGCCAAAAACATACCAAAAGATTGGCAAACAGCTCTAATTGTGCCAATATACAAGAACGGCGACAAGACGAAATGCACCAACTATAGAGGTATAACACTGATAAGCATAGGAATGAAAATATTAGAAAAAACAATCAACAAGAGGATAAGAGCAAAAATAGAGCACACACTAGAAGAATCACAATGCGGTTTTAGAAAAGGAAGATCCACACAAGATAACATCTTTACGATAAAACAAGTCACAGAAAAAATAATCGAAAATAATAAAAACACATATCTAGGATTTATAGACCTAGAAAAAGCATTTGACAGGATACCAAGAAAGAATCTGTGGAGAATACTTGACAAAAGAGGTATAGAAAACAAGAGAGTCAAATTAATACAGAACATATACAACAACAACAGTAATGCGGTAATATACAAGGGGCAAATATCAAGAACATTCAAGACAAAAAATGGACTAAGACAAGGAGGAGGACTAAGCCCAACACTATTTAACATATATATGGATGAAATAATGAAGAGTAAGAAAGCAGAAATCATAAAAACAAATGTAGGATACAAGAATATGCAAGTGGTCAAAATATCAGAAGGAGCAAATGCGGACGATATAGTAGTGATAACAGAAAATGAAAGAAATTTGCAGCACAACCTGAACGTATGGAATAAACATCTAAAGAAATATGACATGAAAATGAACTACAACAAAACAAAGGTAATGATAGTAGGAAAACGGAAGGAACACATAAATATAAGGATAGAACAATATTTGATAGAACAAGTGGAGCAATTTAAATACCTAGGAGTAGAAATCACAGAAGATGGAAAAATGGAGGGCGAATCAACCAACAGAATAAACAACACAATAAAAATGTACTATGCAATGAATAACATACTTAATAACAAAAAAGAGATAAGTAGAAAGACAAAAATGAGTATATATAAAACAATTTACAGACCTATACTAACATATGGAAGTGAGACGTGGAAGCTAACAAAGAGAGATAAAAGTAGATTACAGGTAATAGATATGAAATATTTGAGAAAAGTAAAACAAGTAACGAGAAGAGACAGAATAAAAAATAAAGACATAAGAGAAGAACTGGAAATTGAATCATTAGATAAGTTTATAGAAAGGAAACAACTCAGCTGGTGGGGACATCTAATCAGGATGGAAAGCACAAATCAAACAAAACAAATCTGGGAAGCAATAACAGGAAACAAAAGAGGAAGAGGAAGACCAAGAGAAAACTGGGACAACAAAATAGAAGAAATAATAAACAATAGAGGAAAGACAGTTAAACAAGCGAAGGAACTGGCGAAGAAAAGAAGAGAGTGGAAGGAGTTTGCAAATAAATAAAATAAAAGCATTGTAACAAAGTAATGTAAAATTCATAGCCTACACCGAAAGGTAAATGGCATTTTTGATAATATATATATAAAATATAAAGTCTAAAAACATTTCTTGCTTTAATGGAAAAAATCTAGAACCTATAAAATATTTTATACAAGAAAAAAAGCAAGAAAATTTAGTAATTTTTAAAGAAAAAACGAAAATTTGAAGATATGCTGAAAAAATATAGAACATATGAATAAAAAAAATGGTAATCAGAATCGGAACACAATTAAAAATTGCTGGAAAAAATTAAAAACATTGAAGGAACAAAAGCATAGAACATTCTTATAAGATAAAGAAATAAAATTTAGAAATATGGAAAAAGAAAATATGTAAATATATCTAAAATTCTTGAAAAAATGTTAGCAATTCCGAAGTAAAATTAATATAAAATTTAGATTAGAAAAAATTATGAAAACGTGCTGAAATATTCTAGAAATTTAGAAAAAAAGTTATTAAAAATTTTAACAATATAAAATGACACAAAAATCAAATTAAAAACTTCCTTAAAATAGAAAGATAAATATTAAATAGAAGCCACGAAAAAAATGTAATATGCAGACAGAAAAATCTGGAGGCCTAGAAATTCTCCGAACAAAATTTTTGCAATTTAGAACAGAGATCCATGGAAAATTCTGATAACGAAAAGAGTAAAAATACTTTAAAAATTTTATAGAAATTTTAAGGGGAAAATTGATTCAAAAATCAACTAAGAGAAAGTACGAAATTTTAACCATATTTTTTAACTAATATGAGAAATATGATAAAAATTCTAAATATCTTAAAGACAAATTGTTTGATACATTTTAAACGTCTAAATCAAGAAGATATTTGCTAAAAAATTATTTGAATAGTTTGGTTTTAGAGCTAACCAACTCTAAACATGTAGTTAAGGGATGTACTGTTCAGAAAGGACATCAATTAATTTGACTCGATTCTTTCTAAGAAAAAAACAAGATTAAAGTTAAAAAAGAAACGTGCAAAAACTGAAGGAGTGCCTCAAAGGAAATGGCTACAGAACAATCAGAAAAGAGAACTGATTGAACCCTAAGTCGTTGGTAAACCGCAGCAGATGTGTAAACTGCAACGTTCAGCCCGGAACAAGTTTCTGTGATATCGTGGCAACTACCCCACCCAGGGATATATATATATATATATATATATGTACATTGTCAATGTTCGGCTTTAATCTTCGAATTTGCAAGTTTTGATGGTTCTAAAAAGAACCGATTTGCAACGTTTCGACCAAGTCGCATTGGTCTTCTTCAGGCGGTGTTCGATGGGGAACTGCAAATCGGTTCTTTTTAGAACCATCAAAACTTGCAAATTCGAAGATTAAAGCCGAACATTGACAATGTACAAAAATAATCTTCGCGAAACTATCCGCACCAACATATATATATATATATATATATATATATAGGATGAAATTCAGGTATATCCTTCTAGGACACATGAGTTCACACCTATATAACTAACCTAGCTTAAGCAGTATCCCCAAAGAACATCACTGCCTCGAAAAGTCACAACTCCCTACTATTTAGAAGGAAACGAAGTGACGACTACCCTGATCGTAATATCAACTAGCATTAAAGCCTAGATGCTCCTAATGTTCGGATTCCAAGAAGGAGGCTGGATTTATGATGACACTTAGACGAAGCTGACACCATTAATTCATTTGAACGGTTTCATTGGCTCCAAAAATGTTTTGTAAATGATAACTCAATACTTGTTATTTTCGATCATCTGAAAATTCAATAAGCTGATTTAAAATAAAGATTTTCTGATGATTTAAAACAAATTGATTTTCCAACGTAGATGATGCAGCCAATGTTAGTGGATTTATCTCACATATCAAATATGCAATACAAGAAGAACTCGCAGAAATGCAAAATGATGAATCAGTTAAAACCTTATTTAAAATAAAAAGAGTGATGCCATGGCTTTTTGAGGAAACATAAATCAAATACCTAAATTCAACCAAATGTGCAAGAAATCTATTGTTACGATTTCCATCTTCATATTTAACTGAATGTGGATTTTCTAAATGATTTACTGGTAAAAAAGGGATATCGTCTGGATATAACACAACGAGGAGACTTGAGACTGAAGCTAACCAAATTCATACAATCTCTGTGCAGTAAGCATCAAGCGCAAGGATCTCACTATCTCATACAATGTGTTAATATAATCGAAATGAAGTTAGATTTATTATATCACTTTATGCATATTATTTAGAAACAATTTCTTTGTTTTGTTGAGTTATACCGAAAATATAAATTAATTTAATTATATGATGGTTATTTTAATGACAGTTCATAGCAACTATCATTTATTATAAGATATTAGTTGCTAGTTTTTCACTCTATTTTTAATTTATTTTAAGTAAAAATCAACAAAACGCAATGAATGAGATCAAAATTAAGAATACAAATTTTACATGTAAGTATGTACATAGGGAGGCATGAGAATTTAAAAAGGCCTAGGTGGGACTTGACACAAAAAAGGTTGGAAAACACTGGTGTAAGGTCTGGTGAATATGGTGGATGGTCCATCAAATCCTATCCAAGCTCCAGCAACTTCTAGCGGGTCACTAAAGTGATATGTGTGGTCTCGCATTCTTATGATGGAACACAACATAATTTAGGCATTTTTTTAAAGTTTATCTTTAAAGAGTTTTTTGCAAATTTTCAATTGTTGAATTTTTACAAAAATAAACAATTTCAATTGGTTAAGAAAATCAGTTTAAAAGTTGCTTATAAACAAATCTCAAATTGTTTTTTTTTTGTAAAATTAAAATAATGCTTAAATCAGAGTGAAAATATAATTTTTGAAACAAGCCAAAATGGCAATTAGTAGTCTGCAAGTATGCAGTATTGGGCTGGAGTGGAAGAACATTCTGCCGAGTGAACTCCCCCCGGATCTCTTACGTCAAAATAATAAGTACTTATTTGTATCTATCAAATTTGTAATATATTCATTTATTGTAAGAAGATCAAAGTATAAAATACAAATACAAATACAATACCAAATTTGAATTGCTTTAAATTTGTAAAATTTTAAATTGATTTCTATTTCTTTTTAAGAAACGTTTCTCGTGTGTTTTCTTTGACTAAAATACAACATTCTTCCTTTTACCAAAAATTTTTAAGTAAGTTTTTTATTATTTTATTCTTTGCAAAGTTTTTCTTTTTAATTTTTTTTGCTTTTTTAGTAGTAGTAGTAAACAATCTTTATTATCTTGTATGTACATATATACAACTATAATATTTACCTACAATATATATATTTGTTTATTTACAGATAAATTGCTGTCGACCTTCGGTCTTTCTCCCTACGTTTGTTTTGTTGTTATTTTTCCCATTCATTGTAGGTGAGGGGGTGGAGTGAGGTTATGTATTCGTACGGGATTTGGACGGGGTTTTTAAATTTCGCTGGTATATTATAATTTCTAGGGAAGCACATTTTATTTAGAATTTCCAAATTGTTTTCATTACATGCGTATCGTTCTGCGAGAAATCAAACCCTTTGTTTTATTGGAGTTATATTGGTGTATTCGTACAAAAGGGTGTTAGAAGGATTATGGAGAGGATTTTGAGGATGTCGGAGTTTGGTTATAATATGAAGGGATGCTTGTTCAGCAACTTCAAGGTTACGAAGTGTGGCTGAGCAGGGACTTATATAAAGAATGGAGCTGTAGTCCAAAATGGGGCGGCATATCATTTTGTAAATCTTCGTGCAGGTTTTCATGCTAATTCCTTACTTTTTGTACGATTGCTTCCTAAATGAAAATTTTGTATCTAATGTGTTGCCTAGATATTTGCATAGAGGCGTTGAGGAGATAGAGGATCCATTTATTGATATTGATAAGGGTGTTGGAAGTATACGATGGTAGGGGAGTAGGAGTTGGGATTTACTGGGGTTTATTCGGAGTCTCCATTTGGAAAACCATTTGGATATGGTATCAGTAAAGTCTTGGAGGGATTTTAATGTTGCACTAGTAGAAGAAGTATGTGATATTAGTGCAGTATCGTCTGCGAATTGTAGTGGATAATGAGCTGGATTTAAAAGGTTTGGATCGGGGTTGTACAGGTCATTGCAAAATATATTGTAGAGGAGAGGAGACAGGGGAGATCCTTGAGGTAAACCTTGTAGAGGAGTGAAGTATAATGATAGGGTTTTATTTATTCGGACTTGTAATTTACGACCAGACAGGAAATTTTGGATTAGGTTTATTATGTTATCAGGTAAGTTAAGGAGACTGCATTTGTAGAGTAGACCTCAGTGCCAAACGGAATCAAATGCTTTTGACATATCCAAGAAGAGTATAACTGATTTTTTACCCTCGAGATGTACGGTTTGGCAGTTGGATGTAAGGATAGTAAGCGGGAGTGTAGTGGACCGTTTAGGAAGGAGGCCGAATTGGTAAGCAGGAATTAGACTAGAGATATGAGAGAGGATTTTTTCTTTAATGATGGACTCGAACAACTTGCCAATAACCGGTAGTAAAGTTATGCGGTAGTTATTAATTTGGGAGGGATCATTGTTGGGTTTTGGGATGCAGTTTTGCATTTTTATTAAATTGTTTTTCTTGCATTTTGTGATCTGTTGCTTTTTTCAAATTAATTATTTATTTATTCTTTGAAATAATAAAACTGCTTATAACAAAGTTTTTTTTGCTTAGTTTTTCTTAGCAATTCAACTATTTTTAGTAAAATTTCAACTATTCTAAGCAAAATTCCAAAACATATTTGTTGAAGGTTTTCTGCTATTTTTAGTAGATTTTCAATTGTTTTTTTTTTGGGATTTTTTTTAAGTCAGTTATTCTTCTATCAGAAATTTTCAACAGACATTAGTATTTTCTGTAAAAACTAAATTCCATTTTTTTCTTAGTGAATTTAAATTGTTTTTAATTTGATAAAATTTCAACTGTTTTGGTTTTCTTACAAAGCCTAATTTTTAAACTTAAAGTTTTCAAATGGTGTTTTAGAATAATTTTTATTTTATTTATTTATTATTTGCTTTGTTTCTCTTCTTAAATTAATCTAAAATGCATACTACTATAAATCCTATTACTATAATTTAATTTGTAAAATTCCAAAAGAATTTGTTTTTTTAGTAAAATTTTGGTTATTTTTTCTATTTTTAATTAATCTGTTAAATTGTAAATATTTTTTTAAGAGTTTTTTAAAGTGATGTTTTAACGTAATTTTCTTTTATTTTGATGATCCGATTTTAATTTTACTAGTTTTTAACAGTTTTAGGCAAGTTTATCTCTAAAATGGTTTCGACTTCTTTTTAAATTTTCAATTGTTGAAATTTTACAAAAAAACAATTTCAATTGGTTAAGAAAATTAGTTTAAAATTTGTTTATGAACATATATTTTAGTTATCAGATCTTAATTGTTTTATTTATGTAAAATTCAAATAAGTCTTTTTTATAGTTTTTAGAATGTTTTTACAATACCAATCTTTAAATGCTTTTAATTGGTAAAATTTTAAACTGTTTTCTAGTTGCTTCTTTTGTGTAACATTTTCGTTTTTTTAAATAATAATAATAATAATAATAATTCGTCATATGAATAAAATGCATTCACTGCAAGAAATTCTTTTACTCGTAGTTTAAATGAAGCAAGAGGCAAATCTTTAATGTCATATGGCAAATGATTGTAAAATACCGGTCCATAATAATTAATTCCCGTTCTTGTCTTACTAATTCTATGAAATTTATTTCTTATGTTATTTTTGGTCCGAGTATTATGATTATGTACATTTTCATGTTTTTCATATGTGCTTAAATTAGATTTTACATACACTACACAGAAGTAGATATATAAACACGGAAATGTTAATACTTTGTGCACTTTGAACATTTCACAAACATCATCTCTATAATTAAGTCCTGTAATAATTCTTACTACCTTACGCTGTAGTCTAAATAAAAATCTAACATTCGACCTTTTTTGCCAAAAACAGTTGTTTATATTTGGCTAAATTATTAAGTAAGTTTCAAACGTTTTTCTTTTTTGTTTAATCTATTAAAAGGTTTTTTAAATATTTTCCTGCATTTTGTGGTCTGTTGCTTTTACAAATTATTTATTTCTTCTTTGAAATAAATGAACTACTTTTAAAAAAGGGTCTCTTTTCTTAGCAATTCATTTGTTTTTAGTAAAATTTCAACTAATCTAAGCAAATTTTAAAACATATTTGTTAAAGCTTTTCTGCTAGTTTTAGTAGATTTTTAATTGATTTTTTTATTTTGTGATAATTTATTCTCCTTTCAGAAAATTTCAAGATGTTGTTAGTATTTTCTATAAAAATTATATTCCATTTTTTTCGTAGTGCATTCCAATTGTTTTTAATTTCGAGAATTGCTTTGGTTTTCTTGCAAAGCCTAATTTTTATATAAAATTTAAAGTTCACAAATGATCCTTTTAAATTTTTAAATGGTGTTTTAGAGTAATTTAATTGTTATTTTATAAAATTTTAAAAACTTGTGTTGTTTTTACTATTTTTAATTCCATCTGTTAAATTGTAAATATTTTTTAAACTGATTTTTTACGTAATTTTGTTTTATTTTCATAATCCGATTTTAATTTTACTACTTTTTAAAAGTGTTGGGTAAGTTTATCTTTAAAATGGTCTCAACTTTTTTTTAAATCTTCAATTGTTGAAATTTTACACAAAAATAATTCATATTGGCTACAAAGAATCAGTTTAAAAATTTTTCATGAACAAATCTCAATTTAATTAGTAACATTTCAATTATTTTCAAGTGTATTTATAGTTTTAAAAAAGGTGTCAAATGTTCTTGAGGGAGAAAAAATCTTTATTGTAGATAGTATTGCATTATTTTGTTTTATTATCCTCTTCTGGTCAAATGTTCTGTTTTTAAAAATCTAAACTGTTTTTTATTTAAGAAAATGTTGAGTTTTGGTAATATTTCTCGATTTTTTTTAATAAAAACATTTTTAGGCAAATTTTAAAAAAATAAGTTTAAATAAATACGAAATTTAAATCATTTTTTTATTTCAATTGTTTTAAACTACTTTTGAAAATGTATCTCGAAAGTTTATTTGCTATTTTTGATATTTTTCTTGCATTTTGAATTTGTTTTCTTTTTGACAAATTGTAAAATTCCAAAGGAATTTCTTTTGTTTTTTTTGTAAATTTTGTGTGCATTTTAACTAATTTTAATTTCATCTATTCAGTTGCAAATTTTTTAGAAACTTTTCGCTACTTGGAAGATAAAATACTGCAAAAATGACAGGAAATTTCTAAAATTTAATTTATATTAAAGTAAGAAAAAAAGCCTGATAACTCCAATAAAATAGGATAGAATAGAAATCTAAAGGATTTCTCCTATACATTCCAGAGCCCTCACAAAACAATGCTACCAATTTATAAGAAAAAAATCGAAAAAATTTAGAAAGTTTGAAGAAATATTACTAGAAAATTTAGAAGCCTTAATTCTTAAAAACAACCTAATAAAAATTGCGTTGAAATTCTAATTAACAAAAAAAAATTGCTGAAAAATGCTATAAGTCTTAAGGATATACTGAAAAATTTTAATTTTTAATTTGGAAAACAAAATGTATAACAACTATAATTCTAAAAAATGAATGAAAATTTTTTGAGAAATTACCGAAATTTAAAGAAAGATTTTAATATCAAACATGTATAAGAAAATCTTCTCGAAAAATTTCATAAGGTTATGTAAGACAAAGTGGATAATTTAAGAATTTTTAAAGAAGTAAATGATAGAAATCTCAAATAAAAAAAATGATGGAATATTGTAAAACTTTCAAAAAGAATCTCGCAATTTAGAATGACTGGCAAAGTTTAGAGATAAGGATATTAAAAAAATTTAAAAATTACTGACAAATTTTAATAAAATAAAACAAGAAATGTTATAAAATTATAGAAATCTGGAGGAAATGTTTTAACATTCTAGAGCTCTCAAAACAAATCTCGCAATTCAATAAAGACAATGTTAATTATTACCTAAAAATTTTGAAGAGGAATTATTAGAAAAGTCTAGATTTTAGGATTGCTGAAAACATTGAAAAAAGTTCTTAAAAATCAAATAAAACAATAATAAAAATATGAATGTGAAAAATTTTAGAGCCCTTAAAGAAAATTGTGTTAATTTGGAAATAGAAAATGAAAAAAAGTTTATCTAAAAGTTGATTAAAATTAAATAAGTTTCTAGCATTCTTATATTTTATTTTATTTCACCCTGAAAATTTAATTTCAAAAATATTAGTACTAATACGACTTTTCTAAATTCTCAATAATTTTCTCCCCGTGTCAAATTATTGATAATTTAAAGAAAGGACTATACATTCCCTAGTGCATTATTTAAATCAAAAACATATGTTTCAACTTCTCCAAGTTATTATATTACAAAATATGTAACATAATTCACAGTAATTTATCATTACTTTGTTACGCGTTAAATGTTTTCCCCATATTCCTATTTTTTTTATTTATTTAAATACATTCTATAACATATTACTTTTCCAATATACAAGCTCTTATGCACTAAAACAATTAACTCTTACTTAATTTTATCAACTCTCACTAAATTTATATCTAGGGTTATATTATGTACATTTCAAAACATAGAGAATACATTGTAAATAGGGTTGCATATATCCAGTAGATCCAATGAAATTCGGATAAATAAACAACAGTTAGCGCCACCGTCGGCAATATGCGTAACTATCTCTTAGAATCCCCTCGTGTTCGTGTTTGACACGTGAGGTGGATCCAGTAAATATTTTCTTAGTTTTAGCCCTTGATTAGTAACACATACTTCAAAATGTCGCTGTATAACTTTAAGAAAATCGCCGTAGTGCCTTCGGCCAAGGTAAATATAACCAATTCCCCGTATCTTCTTATAAAATGCAATTATAACCCTTCTAACCTCAAAATCGTATGTTTCCATTTTAGGACTTCGTTGATATAATCCTATCAAAAACACAAAGAAAGACCCCGACTGTAATTCACAAAAATTATAAGATCACCAGGATCCGGACATTTTATATGCGTAAAGTTAAGTTTACGCAGCAAAGCTTCCACGATCGACTCACACAAATTTTGACGGAGTTTCCCAAACTGGATGATGTTCATCCGTTCTATGCGGATTTAATGAACGTTTTGTACGATAAGGATCATTACAAGCTGGCTTTGGGTCAGTTGAACACAGCCAGGCATTTAATTGATAAGTAAGTTATTTTTAAATATTATCGTTGAGAAAATATTGCACAATATTATATTTTTAATGTGTTTTTTTTAATATTTAAAATTAATGCTTTTACTAGCATAAATAAAGATTATTATTATTATTAAAGGCAATAAAAAAACCATATAAAGATATTAAATTTTAATCTGAAATTTTTAACTTAATAAGTAAAAACAATTGTGAAACGAGTAAAATCAAGTGATTCTAGTGGTAATTTATTATATCTTTAAATTATTTTTTTTCGATGAGCAACTTAAACATTGTTTAATCTGTTTCTCTGTTAGAAAATAATTTTCTGTTGATATTATTCGTACGAAGAAAATTGCTACTAAATAAAAACAATTGTCTATGTCTTTTTATAATGATAATGTTTTTTGTAGAGAAATAAGCAATTGTACCCTTCCCGCACAATTATTATTATTTTTTTAAAGTAGTGTCGTGTGCCTGAGATATTTCGGCCGTATGTGGGAAGTAGTTAAGATTTGTCATAACAATTAAATTTCATGAATTACCATCAACTAAGTTGAAAAATTATTTAAAAATTTTAATTATATAAAATAAATTACAAAGAGAAAGACTTTACAATCAAATATACACTAATGATAATGAGAGTTATAATTTGTTTATTATTAAGATTTGAATTAAGTTATGTTTAAAATTATTTTTATTTTACTTTGTATTTTAGTGTTGCTAAGGATTATGTGCGGTTGATGAAATATGGAGATTCGCTATACAGATGCAAGCAATTGAAGAGGGCCGCTTTGGGTAGGATGGCCACAATAATGAAGAGGCAAGGTTCCAATTTGACTTATTTAGAACAAGTTAGGCAACATTTGGCACGTTTGCCATCTATCGATCCTTACACGAGAACGATTATTATTTGTGGTAAGTAAAATTCACCTAATATAAATGAATGTATTTAATTTCAATCTATAAATTAGAACTTAATTTATTGATTGAAAACACTTCAAATAAACTCATTTGTAGCATTTTATTCCATATTAATGATTAAGAGTACAAGTTTTTAGTGTAACTTAGTTTTTTAATGTATATATGGGTAATATACTTATAGCTATAATTATTATGGTTTGTTGCATTTGTTTAATTGTAGATTTAGTGCTTTATTTTTTAATTATGCTCAATATAAAAAATGTTATTGAATAACAAAATATTTAATACAGGTTTCCCAAATGTTGGAAAATCATCGTTCATTAACAAAATAACAAGAGCTGATGTTGAAGTTCAACCATACGCCTTCACTACCAAATCTTTATATGTTGGTCACACCGATTATAAATATCTGAGATGGCAAATCATAGACACACCCGGAATCTTAGATCATTCGTTAGAAGAACGTAATGTAATTGAAATGCAAGCTGTCACAGCTTTGGCGCATTTAAGAGCCTGTATCCTCTACTTTATGGATTTATCAGAACAATGTGGACATACTCTTGAAGAACAATTGAAGTTATTTGAATCAATCAGGCCTCTGTTTGCAAATAAGCCGTTGCTGGTCGTTGCTAATAAAATTGATATTGTTAAAAGGGAAGATTTAACTGAAGAGAAAAGGAGCATTATTGATAATCTAGAAAAGGAGCCGGAGCTAACGATTATTGAAATGTCTACAGTTACTGATGAGGGCGTCATGGAAGTAAAGACCACAGCGTGTGAAAAATTACTCAGTTTCAGAGTGGATCAGAAAATGCGCACCAAGAAGGTTGATGGTGTGCTTAACAGATTGCATGTTGCTGTGCCTAAACCCAGGGACGATAAAGTCAGGCCTCCTTGTATACCTGAAAATATTTTGAAGAAGAAGGAGATTGCCGGGGAGAAGAGGAAGAGGAAACTGGAGAGGGATATCGAGATTGAGGAAGGAGACGATTACATTTTGGATCTTCACAAACATTACACGGAAATTCCTGAAGAGGAAAGATACGATATCATTCCTGAAATCTGGGAGGGTCACAATGTTGCTGATTATATCGATCCAGATATATTCGATGTAAGTAAATATAATTAAATCGAAAAGTGGTTGATACATAATTGTATGGGCTTATCTTCTAATTTAAACTTTATTTGAATAGCACTATAGTGTTTTATAGTGTTATACAAAGTTTAAAGTGTTTTAATTCATATTCCACATGTATAACCTTCAAAATAAATAATGCTCCAGTGAAAAAATGAACATTATATTTATCAAAGATTTTATACCATTCTTTATAAAAAAATTCTTTATTTTAATAATTGAAAATGAGCAATAAGAATTATATATAATTTGTTTAATCTTTATTTTCTAGAAACTTGCTGATCTGGAGAAAGAAGAAGAAATTAGAGAGGAAACTGGAATGTATGTGGTACCCAAAATTGAGTTGGATGAGACCATGCGTGAAATCAAGGCACTTGCTCTTCAAATCAGAAATAAAAAGGCTATTCTTAAAGATGAGGCTCGTATCAACAAGCAAAGTAAGAAACCAACGATGCCTAGGACGAGTACTGCTAAGGTAATGAAATTTACAGTTGTATATATAGGATCAAAAACACAAACCATGAGATATTATTTGTATCATATAAAAAGAATAATATCAAATATGATCTTCGGTTAGAAGGAATTGTAAATATAATAGATACAATTTCATAAATAAGTCAAACTATGATTTTCATTGTATAATATTTTTCAGGTTAGAGATCGTTCTGTGTCTAGACTACGAAGTGAAATGGAGAATCTTGGTGTAGACATGAGCGGTACGAATGAAGCTCATTTCACAAAAACGAAGGGCAGGAGTCGGTCACTTGGACCAGTATCTAAGAGGATGCGAATGGATGTTGAACAAAGATCAGAGAGCAAAAACAGGAGCGTGTCTGTTACACCCAGGAATGAAATGGGAGTTAAGGATGTTGCTGTAAGTTTTATGATAATTAAACTAGTTTTTAGTAACAATTTATCAGGCAAAATAAATTTAAGATAAGATTTAAACTAAATAATTATAAATGTATGTAATTTTTTTATAGATGCGCAAGAAATTGGCAAAGATTGCACACAGATCGATTGCTAAGAAAGTGGGTAGAATGGGACTCAAGGGTGAAGCTGATAGGTTTATTGGTACGAAGATGCCCAAACATCTGTTTTCTGGAAAACGTGGAACTGGCAAGACGGATCGGCGATAAGTTTGTCTTTATTCTATTTTTCTTATTTAAACCTACCAATTTTTATTGGACGAGAGCAGATATTTATAGAGTTGTATAGCTACAGGATGTAAACTAAAGTTTGTAATTGGCCAATTGAGGTAATAAAGATTTATTGTGAAAATTGTATTGATTTGAACGAACTTTGATAATAAATTGCTAAAAGTTTTAATAAAAATTATTTTCATTCCATTTATAAAGGTGAATAAATTAAAAAAATAACCTATTTGTTAAGTCCTTTTTAATGTTTCTTGTATTTTACAACTTAAATTTCGCACGTTTTAATAAATAGAAAAACACAAAAATATTTTGTAATATTTTCGTGCTTTCCTAATTCTTAGTTTATTTTTCTACAATGTAAAGGACTTAAATATATTCCATTAGCAGATTTTAGTTTATATTTGTATTAACTAGAGCTATAGGAAATATTTAAATTTCTAATACATTAGCAAATTGCTTTTATCTTCTAAAAGAATTTTTAATTTATGTTGAAACATATGAATTTGGAGTAGAAAACATTTACAAAAAATAAGTTTATTCTTCAGAAAAAATCTGTAACAAAACAATTCTTAAAATATATATTGAAAAATTAAAATCTGATTTATGAATTTCTTTTTACAGTTTAAAATTTTGGAAAGGTTTTTGACTAACAATTCATTCATTTTAAGAAACACATTTAGTGCAATTAGAAAAAAATATATCGATAAGTAGTCGTACGGTATAGTAAAATATTTATTTTAACATATATAATAAATAAGTAATAAATTAATGCAATACAAATTTATAAATCAATATATGGTGATCCACAGCGGACGTTGTAAAATTGATCACAGACCTGGAACTGCTCGTTAAACAATGTACCGTTTGTGCACAAAAAGGAAGCCTTATGATTTGTTTCGCATAGATGATAGGCCTGAAATAAAAAAGAATAGTTACAAAACAGTATTATGTAATTAATATTTGCATTTAAAATACTTCTATGTAAATTATATAGAAATATTTTTAATTCTTATTGTCTGTAAATAGGTTTTAATAGGTAAACTACTAAATACGTTTTTTATATCATTGGAAACAATTATGATTAAGGATTTGTGCCTTTTTATGAAGAAATTCATTACATACTCTATCCTTAGATAAAGACTGATATCTGTGGAAAAGTTAAGACCAGATTATGACACTTAAACAATTAGATTTTTCCATTAGCCAAACTTTTCTTCTGTGATTAAAGGACTCACATTTAGCACATCTATGTTTGCTTTTATAAATTGTTTTTTTGTGCAGAAAATGGCAACTAAGGTGTAAGTATCACAGAGCATCATTTAATGTAATTTTTCTTATCCATCTCCATAATTAATCATTTTAAATGAATTTGATTAATTAAATTTGCTCTTCAGTGAAAGAGGATCAACATTTTCAATGATTTATTTAACTGTTATTAATTCGGCTTTAAGAAAATGTTTCTCCAATAGTGTAGCAATTATTAGCCTCAAGATGAATAATAAATTGCGCCCAAACTCTATTTCTACTACAGGTGCTTATCTGTATCTAAAGTTATTCAAAAGATTACCAATCACCATTTCACAGAGACATGGTGAGGGAAGGTTAGAGGATAGTATAGTATACTCACTTGACAAGCAGCCTCGATATCAGCATAATAACCTGGAGCTTTTCCATCGCAGGTAAAAGTAGTTGGGGGAACTCGTGCCAGTGTTGGATACAAAGGAGGATCATGAGGCAAGTGCAAATCGTGATATCCATCATAAGGCATTGCTCCAGGTATAATGTAGTGCCCACCATATACCATGGATATACATACTGAAATTAAAGATTTATTTCCTATATTTATCATTTTAAATTGTTTATTTAGCCTTCACCTACAGAAAAAAGAAACTAGTATACACTTCTTCTAATAATAAGAAAGGAAAATATTATTTACACCCTTTTTTTATCCAATGATTTTTATGGTTTGAGTTTACGTGAAGTGTTTTGAATAATATGATTATAGTATATGTAAGCAAACATTAACAGCTAAAATGATTTCTACTTTCCATATATAGAATATATAGAAGGGAAGTATTGTTTTCGTGCATGAAAATGTCTGTAGGTGCTGTATATCAAAAACCAATGATGAATTGGAGATAAAACTTTAAACTGAAGGTTCTATCATTTAAAACTGGAACTGAAAAGCTTTTGGTAAACATTCAAAAAACCGGAAGTGGATGTTTACTCGATGCGTTTTTTATTTTTCTCAATATTTTTCTAAATTTGAAAAATATTACATGACTTTTTAAACAAAAGTTAAGGGGAATGAGAAACTGAACAAGTTTTATTAAAACATAATTTTCGCAAAGTTCTTAACTTGCCAGAAAAAATTAAACATTTTGATATTTTCTGCATATTGTACATAAACTAATAAATAAAAAAATAAGAGCTACATGAAATTTATATGGCAAGTATTTGTAAAGACTTCAAAATTGAGCAAATTATTAAGAATAGCCTTTTTGCGAAAACCTCTTAGTTTTCGAGAAAAATAAGGCAAAGTGCTATGATGGCCAGTTGAAGTTTTACAAAAAAAAAACAATAGTAATTTAGTAACAAAAAACAGTTGAAACTGATCAAAAAATCATTTAATATTTGCTACCAAAATAATTCAAGTTATACCAAAAAAAACAAAAGCTAATTTGCTAATCATTCTTTTTAACTGATTTTCAATTGTGTTCTTTTTTGGTAAAATTTAAACAGTCAATTGTTTCATGAATGATTTTTTCATTTACCTCGTGGTGAAACATTGTGGAATAATAGACAATTAATTAAAAACAATTAGGTTTAAATAATTACCTAATAGTCAATTGTTTTTTATAATCAACTGTTTTTTTTATTTAGCAGGTGTCATCTTTGCTACTGTAAAATTTTAAAATTCGTTTGTTTTATTTTAATTTGACCTTTTTTTTGTTGCAACTGATTTCCGATTGTTTTATATTTTATTTCTGGCAAAATATAGTAACATTTTTTAAAGGACCTGTTTTTTAAAATAAATTTCTATATTTTTATTAAATTTTTTATTGTCTTAAAAAACGACTATTTCTAAGGAAATGTTAATTGATATTTTGGAAAATTTAAATTTAAATCAAATTAAAAAATGTATTTCGAAAGTTCTAAAAAGTTCTTTAATAATGCAATTGTTTTTGTTTTCGGAAATTGACAACAGTTTAAAATTTTTTAAATCAAGTAATTTAAATTTGTTTACTGTGGAGACATTCAATTGTTTTAGCGCTTTGTCAATGCCAACTGTTTTAACGTTAGTCTTTAGATATTACAATAATCATAACATTAAACTATAATGAACACAATATCAACTTAACCTTATAAACTTGATTATTACTTATTCTATCGTACTCTTGACCTACCTCAACAAACAATGCAATGACCTCTCGTACTCCTGATCCGTCCAAGCAAATTATACGTTGAGGTAGGTCAAGACAACGCTGGAGTTTAAGGCGCTAGGTTAACGCATATTTTATTGCCGTAGGTGAAGAGAACACCTGATTAAATAAACCAAAAAAAGACAACTTAAATTATTTAAATATATACCAAAAACAATTGAAAATGATTTGAAAATTTCTGAAGTCAATTTTAAAAATTCATTTCAAACAGTTGACTGAAAAACAATTGAAGTTGATTGTAAGAATCCATTGGTGTAAGTTTTTCCATAATCTGATAATTATTTTAGAAGTTATCGTGGAAACACTAAAAAACAATTGAAGTTGGAATATTATATTTTAACTTGCTTTAAATATATTTTATTGTAGGAATTCATTGGTATAATTTAAACATTATTGTAAAAGTTATAGTTGAAAAACTGAAAGATACAAATTAAATCCCGAATTTTGGGTTTTTGTTTAAATTACATAGTACATATTTTATTACAGGAATCTGTTGGTTCAATAATTTCTTTTATATGAGAATTTCAACTAATTTTCAATTGTTTTTTATTTAAAAAAATTACAACTATTATTCCTTAGCAAATTTTATTTATTTTATTTTTTAAATTTCTTCTACTGTTTTAAGCATTTTATGTATTTTTAGAAGTTTATAAGTATTGTTTGAAATATAATTCTTTTGTTTTTTTATTTTAACTGATTTTAACTGTCATTTTCTTAGTAAATGTCATTTGTCAGTTGATTTTCAATTAATTATTTTGTTCTTGATAAAATTGAAACATTTTAAGGAAAGAATTGTTTTAACATTTTTTATTTGTTTTTTTAAATATTAGCTGTGCGTTTTTATTAAATTTTTGCTTATTTGAGAAATTTTTCTTTATAATTAAGCAAATTTTAACTAGTCTTATGAAGTAAGTTTAAAAATGTTTTTTAGAAAAATTGCAGCTATATTTTAACAAAATTTCAAGTGTTTTCTCATTCTGCAGGTTTTCAACCGTTTGGAATAAAATTCAATTGCTTTCTTTTTAAAATTCAACTGTTTTTAACTGTATTTTTCTTAGAAAATGCCATTTGTTTAACTTATTTTCAATTAATTTTTTGTTCTTTAAGAAAATAATCATTTTAACCTTTAGTAAATTTAATTTTTTTTAAATTCATTTTTTTGTTATTTTTTTTATTTATTTTTTTTTTCAATGTAATATTTTTACAAAGTTTACAAAAAAAGGTTTATAATTTTTTTTGTATCAACTGTTTTAAACTGTGATTTTCTTAACAAGTGTGTTTTTCAGCTCAGATTTTCACATGTTAATTTTTAAGAAACGAACGTTTTTAACTTATTTCTCTTTAGTTAGTAAATTTTTAAGCTGTGCTTTTTCAATTCACTTTTTTTCTTATTTGTGTAATATTAATCTTGAAGAAATTTTGAATTAGTAGTAGTAGTAGTGTTTGGCTATCGACCACGTGGTCCTTCCGCCGTGTTATTTGTGTATTTGTGTGTATTTTGAATTATTTATACTATTTTTATCGGAAGGATTTTTTTAAACATTCTTTAAGGCTTGATTTTCTAGGAATATTTAGATATAATATTAATATTAATCAAAGGTTCTACTATTTCTAAACAATTTCTCTTCCAGATTTCTTTAATCTTCTTTGTGTGTCCATGAATTTTTTAAATTGATATTTAAATATTTTAGAATTGTCTTTTTTTCAAGAATTTTAGAATATTCCAGCAGTTTTTCTACTAGATTTCTAGAACTCTTTTTCGAGGGTCTAATTTTTCTTTTCTAAAAAGTGAAAATTTGAGTTGAATACTCTCTCCTTAGTTTCTAAAAATCCTAGTAATTTATTTTTTAAATTGCTAGAATATTATTCTAATATTCGGGGTTTGTCGAATTTGTCAAAAAGTTATAGATTATTATCGTATGTCAAGAGTATGCTCGGTTAATACACAGGCTGTTGTGGTAGGTCAAGAATACGCTAGGTGAATGTATATACTATTGCGGTAGGTCAAGAATACGCTAGATTAATACATACCGTATTTTTCGGACCATAATACGCACTGGACTATAAGACGTAACTCAAGTTTAGAGACGATTTAATAAAAAAATATTTAAGATGCACCCAAAATGTGAGTCCATTTTTCTATTATATGTAAATCTTATAGTCCGAAAAATACGGTATTCTTGTTCTTTTCTTTGTTTCGAGAATTTTCTAAGAGTTTCAGTTCTAAATTAGAAATTTTTCTTTAAAATTTCTAATTTTTCTTTAAAATTTCTTAGCTATTTCTTTTCTAAATTCCAAGTATACTTTGCAAGAATTCCAAATTCTCCAAAACAACATTTTCCAGATTTTTAAAATTTTCCAGTTTGTTTTAGATTTCTTAAAGTTTCTAAGAATTTCTATTAAAAATTGCTATAATGTTTTTCAATGGTTTTATAATTTTCTTTCAATTTCTCTCCTCTCTTTGAGAGTTCTATATTTTCGAGCAATCTTTTTTTTCAGATTTCTATAATTTTTCAGTAATTTTTGGTCCAGACTTCTATATTTTTTGAAGGTCCTAGAATTTTTCAAAAGTTTAGAGAGAATAACATCTTAATTTAGCAAAACATAAATACATTTGGAATAAATACATATTAACTTAAATCAGGTTTTTTCTTTCTGTTTGATCGATAGTCGATAGATCTTTCTCTCCTGTCTTGACTAATTTATGTAAAAAATATATAAATTTGCTGTCTAGCTTAACTGTCGGGATGATTTGAGCTAATTAATGTGATGTTTATGTTTAGGGGGATGTTGGGGTTTCGGGTCAAAATCTCTTCTAAATTATAAAACCAACACTGTAAAAATATTTCAGAATATTGATTTTTAGATTTCTAAAGCTAAAACTAACGTAATTATTAATTTAAAAAAATCGAAAATAAGATTTCAATATTGATCAATAACACTTTGGTACTAAATAATTTTAGCTCTTAATGTTTGATGCATATACTTATAAACATGTAATATAACATAAGATAAAATGTTATATAAAAAATGTTTCACAGAAATTTCTCTTCTAGATTTCTAACATTATCTTCGAAAATTCTAATATTTTCCAAGACTTTATCTTCTAAAGTGTGATAATATTATTCGTAAGTTCTATAATTTTGTTTGTATAGTCTATAATCTAATTTTCCTGAAATTTCTCTTCCATTTTTTCTGAAGCTGCTAGAATTTTCCAGATATTTTTTTCTTGAGATTTTTGAAAACATTCAGTAATTTCTCTTCTAAATTACAAGATCTTTTCAAGGGTTTTTAGAATTTTCTAGCAGATTTTTAGAATTTTATTAGAGGGTTCCATACTTTTTCTATAATAATTCACTAATATCTTCTAGAATTTTCCAGGAATATTCATATTAAATTGCTAGAATATTAATCAAATATTCCGGTATCTTTCAACAATTTCTCTTTCCAATTTCTGTAATTTTCAATATTGAATTGATGAGGCTGTTACTTGGTGACATTGGAGAATACATGATATAAATAAAAAACACGTTTGTTTAAATTTCTCAGATTTTGTAATGTAGATCTGAATTAGTAAATCTCTGAAATTTAAACAAACGTGTCTTTTATTTACAAAATACATTCTTTAATTTTCTTTCTATGTTCGTGAATTTTCTCTTTTGATTTGCAATTTTTCTTGTACATTTTTTTCAAGAGTTTTACTAGCAATTTTTTTAGATTTCTAAAATTTTTCTCTTTACAATGTGTGAAAATTTTGCTTTCTTATTTATTTTCTAAAATACATCAGTAATTTAATTTTTAATATCTTGAATATTAATTGATTAATAGTTGAGGCGTTAACTTCGTGATACACCTTGGAAATTTAAATAAATACGCTTACTTTTGCGTTTTTGTTTAAATTACTAGAATATTATTAAATATTCAGGATTTTTATGAGTTTTCGAAAAATTTATAGACTTTTATAGTCAAATCAAGATTATGTTAGATTAATATATAGACTTTTATGGTAGGTGAAGAAAAACACTTTTTATGTTCTAGGATATTTTTATTTTCTATTTAAAAATCTGTACTGATCGAAACACGTGTCAGGCGACTGAAAATAAAATGTCATGGAACATAACAAGTGTTTTTCTTCAGCAAATTTACATATCTGGTTCCATCAAGAGTGTAGCTCAACAAGTAATAATTATAAGCTGAATTAATACACAGATTTTAGTGACAGGTCAAGAATACGCTACGTCATGCATATACTATTGTGGTAGGTCAAAGGTGCGCTAGATTAATACATATATTGTTATTCTTTTCTTGATTTATACAATTTCCTAGTAATTTATCCGAAATTCAAAAAAAAATCGAGCACTCACATTCTCTCGGAATATTGAAAAATATTTCATTAAGATTAAGGTAATTGTTAAGAATTTATCTTCATTCTTTGCTTATCGGAATTTTCTAATTTATTTTATAGAATTTTCAGAGAATATCTCTTGTATCACTTGTAGCGAATTCAAAAAATTTTCTAGAAAGTTGGCATCCAGATTTCCAGAAATGTCTCTTCTAGATTTCTAAACTGTTCTATACGGGTTTTAATTTTTCCAGAATTTTGTTTAGATTTCTAAATATTTTCAAAAATTTCTCAAATTAATTGTAAGATTTTTTAAGTGTAATAAAATTTTCTTGTAGTTTTTGTCTAGACTTTTAGAAATTTCTTCGAAAGTTCTATAATTTTCTAGTTATTCTTATATTCTTTATTGGTTTTAATAATTTATTTTCCATATTTCTACAGTTTTATGCAATACTTAAATAATATTATAGCAATTTAAAAAAGTAAATTACTGAAGGTTTATTTAATATAGCGATTACAAAATTTTGTACATATTTACATTAAAATGATGAATAATGAACGAGGTGTTAATGTATTAATTTGTCAAAAGCGACAATCTTTATTTTTATTTAAATATTGTTTATTAACTCTATTATACTGAATCATAAATTGTTCCATAATTAATCGGTAATATTATCTTTTAACTAATTTAAAAATTATAGAAATGATATAAAGCAACAGAACAATTATGTGTTTAATATTAATAAAGATACATCGATAAGAAAATTAAAAGGAATGATTTAAAAAAATAATAAATGCATAAAAATTAGTATATTCTTATGTAATACTCACAGGTAATTGCAATCACAGAATACTTCATAATTACCACTAGAAATTCACGCAACCCCATAAGACAATGCGCACTGTTTCCACAGTTAAGTCACACATATAAATGAGCAGAGACCAGCGGAATGCACACTTTGAAGAGAGAAAAAAAGTGGCAAGGATCAAACAAATCGAATCCACCTCGAACTGGGTCAATAACTAATATCCTCCAGCATCACTCAATACCAAACACTTACACACACACATTCTTTCTTCCAGCAGCACGTCTAACTTACTACGCTAAAAGTAATGGCAGTTTTAAGTGCTCCTGGGCATTTCAAAAATGGTTATTACTTTCATTAGCAAGGACCCACACCCACTAACTACTTATCAGCAGTGAATCGAAAAATTAAGCCGAATAATTAATTATTCCTAGAGGGACTTTTATTTTGCAACTGGTCGCTTATATACAAACCCCCCTTGACCGTTCCACTTTCCTTAACAAGTCCGTTTTAATTGGTTGCTTAATGTGCATTAAACGCTCGTGGGTGGATTATAAAAACCGTTTATAGTGTGAAATTGTATTTTTATTTTAAATTGTCAACATTGAAATATCTAAGTTTTAAAAATGTAAAAAGAAGCGATAACTCATTATTGGTTAATATGAAAATACACGTACTTCAAAATATGTAAAATATGATGGTAATAAATACCTATACTACCTTTAAAAAAATCAAAAAATCAAATCAATCATAAAAAATTGTGCAAAATTAATTGCATGAAGAATTTATTTAAAAATAGCAAAATCCATCAATAAAAGGACCACTCTTACATATCTAATAAAATAATCGAGAATCAACAATCTAAAAACACCACAACAATCTAAACAAAAATTGAAGAAAATAAAAATTGTTTCAGCGATAAAAAAAATGTGCAAAATTATTTGCACGAAGAATTTATCTAAAAATAAATAAATCAGTTAAGAAATAGACTACTCTTACGTATCTAATAAAACAAGCGAGAATGAACAGCCTAAAAAACAACACCACAAAAATCAAAACTCAATCTAGAGAAATTAAAAATTGCTTTCAGTGATTTTAAAAATTGTGCAAATTAATTGAACTAAAAATTTTAAAATCCATCTGAAAATAGACTAATTTTAGGTATCTATTAAAAGAATCGAAGCTCGACAATCTGAAACAACGCAACACTAATCCAAACTCAGAGAGAAATTAAAAATTATTTCAATGGTTGAAAAATTTGTGCAAAATTAATTGCACGAAGAAATTATTCAACAACAGCAAAATTCATCAAGATATCGACCACTCTAATTAACAGCCTAAACTTTAACTTGTAAAATCCATTTATAAATAGACGTTTTAGTTATATTATATCTATTAAAACAATCGAAGTTCAACAACCTAAAAACAAACCACAACAATCGAAACTCAAAGTTGAGAAATTAAATATTGTTTCAGTGATAAACATTGTGCAAAAAATAATTGTACAAAGAATTTGTCTAAAAATATCAAAATCTATCAGAATTAGACCATTCTTACTCATCTATTAAACAATAAAGAATCAACATCCTAAAAACAACACCACAAGAATAGAAACGCAAACTGATGAAATTAAAAATTGGAAAAATGATTGAAAATATTGTACAATATTAATTATATGAATTATTAATCTAAAAATACTAAAATACTAAAAATACCTCTCTTACCTAATAAAACAATTGAGAATCAACAGTCTGAAAACAACATTATTAACAATCGAACTCAAAGTGAAGAAATTAAAAATTGTTTGCAGTGATTATTAAAACAAAAATAATTACTTTAACTAAAAATTTTAAAATCTATCTAAAAATAGACAATTGTAGGTATTTATTTAAAAAAATAGAAGCTCAATTATTTGAAAGCAACACCACCAGAATCGAAACGCAAACTAATGAAATTAAAAATTGTTTTCTGTGATTGTAAAAACTTTACAAAAATAATTGCATAATAGAGTGAACTTAAAAGTATAAAATCCATTTATAAATTCCAGTTTGAGTTATCTAATAAAAAAATCGTAGCTCAACAATCTAAAAACTACACCATAACAATCAAAACTAGAACTCATGAATTAAAAATTGTTTCAGTGATTTAAAAAAAAGTTCAATATTAATTGCACAACAAATTTATCTAAAAATAGCAAAATCCATTCCTAGATGGACCATTCTTATTTAATAAAACAATTGAGAATCAACAGCCTAAAAGCAACAACAACCTTTTACATTTTTAAAACTGTAATCGTCAATCTTGAGAAATAAAAAAATGCTTTCAGTTATTAGAAAAATTCCTATAGCCTCACTAATGCTTGTTCGTAGTCGGCATGCATGTCTTACGTTTTCTACCGTTGTGTAGCCACTAAAAAAACATTATGCCATTCGTAGACTTGGGTTTTTGAAAGTGTATTATCACCGAACTATGCAGCCAGTCGACGAAAAAATAAGTTGTACGCCGTCCCGCGCCAAAAATTTAATGATGATGCATTGCTCAACAGACATATGTACCTCGTGCTACTGGTGGCATTAAGCATTAGTGTAGTAGTAAAGTAAATCGGCGTTCTTTCCTCTTCTTGACAATCACCTAGCGACTTATAGTGCTTTTTAATTATTAACTTAGCGACTGATAAATAAAAAAATCCAGTTTACATTTGATCCACCCTCGTAATTGGAAAGTAGGATAGTTATCACTAATCAACTCTGCAAATACACACAAATTTAAGCCATAATTATATTTTTCAATTTCTTAATATTATTATTAAAATTATAGTGGTATTTTTCTGGAAATTAAAGCAGGAATAATAATTTGGATTAAATATAAATGTAGGATGAATAGATGTCCATTGCCTCACCATCCATTCCACTCATTGGAATATAGAAGTTTTAATGATTGTTACTAAAAAAATCTGTTGAATTTCTTAAGTAATTATTTGCTTTAAATCATGTATTTAAATTTTAAATCTCTGCCTAAATTATAATAATTCAAGGGTGGGATAGTCTACACCCACTCACCCTATCTTTTTGATATAATCAAAAATTTAAACCTAAATTTTACTTTTAAATTCCTAAATATGAATACTAAAATTATTATCGTATTTTTCTGAAAATGAAAGAAAAATCAATGATTTAGATGTGTAGAGTGGGTGGGTGACCATTATTTCACTCTCCAATTATTGGAATATACGTTTGAGTTTCAATAATGGTAGTTGAAAATGCATAAAAGGTTTTACATGATTTAATGGATAATAATAATAATAATAATAATAATAATAGTTTATTGCCCAACAGAGTACATCCAAAAACAGGGTAATATAAAAAGTACATGTAATAATGAATCACTTAAAATTAAATATAACAGTGTTAAAAAATAAAATAAATTAAAAAAACGACATGAATTATTTCACATTGACAAACATTGGGACACATTATTTTTAAAACTTACAAAACTAGAATTAAATATTTCAGCATGATTTTGTACATCGTGGTAACATTTTTGCATTTTGTAGATTGGAGAGTTGCAGTGATGTATGGTATTCGGTGTAGAGTAACAAAACGTCAACGGATTTCTGGAACATATTCTCGGCACATGAAAATTAATCCTCGCCGCGGTATAAAGATCGTCAAGCAATTATGCACTGTCTTGTATAAATGACAAATAGAAATAAATTTATGTCTTGTTAAAATTGAACACATACCAAATTCAGAATTTTTATAACATCATCAGGTCGAGATAGTATAATTTTTGTTGGTCTTATGTGGTCACTTTTTATCCCAGTCTAAAACACCTATTAATGGTTATTGGTTAAATCCTTAATTGTTAGTGATAGTTCTGTTAGGATTTTGTTCTAAAATTTAGTTTTACTTAAAAATTATTACTTTGAGTTATAATAAATGTGGGTGAGATAGTAGGCATCCACCTACAATATACATACACGAAAATTGAAGAAATTATTTTACTTTCAAATTCCTAAATATTAGTCATAATAAAATCATAATCGTATTTTTTGGAAATGTTAAGACATTGTTTTTCTGTAAATTATTCATTTTGAAAGACCTATGTGTTTCTAGTCTTAGTATTTGTGACATACATTTTCTATGCTGTAGATTTTTTCAGTTTGAAAATATGCGTTAGCATTGGTTTAAAATGTGCCAAGATCATTTCACTTCTGTAGATTTTTCATTTTGCATAGCAAAGCGTTTCTAGTATCAGTTTTTGTGCCCAGATAAAGATTCAAGATTCTCTCTATTATATAGGTTTTCACTTTGAAAAACGTTTGTGTTTTAAGTACGCAAAACCAAAGATGTTAGAATCTATAGAATCTGTGTTTAAAAACCAAATAATTGTCCTACCAAGCAAATTCTTCCTTCGCCAAAATTATGTCACGTCTGTAAAAAAAAACATTTAAGAAAGAGCAAAAACCATCGCATGCTTCCTCAGGTGTAAATAATCTAAATAAGTTTAGCTGAGCTTTAATTAGAACATCTCCGTCAGTCTAACCCTCAAGATGTACCATATGAAGAAATTAGTGGTATTAAAGTTAACAATACCACAATTATGGTATCTTCATTACTCTTGCCCTCAGTTTATTTAATTATCAGTATCGATTTTATTTGGACGCAAAGAGATTTGCAATTTTAATTAAACTTTAATTTAAAGCTTAGTTTTGCTTCTAAATATCATCTAGGTAGTAAACTTCTTATATAGATAATATTTTTTGGAAGTTTTTTCGAAACTTCTTAATCATTTGTACGACACGTTGCACAAAAATGATTTAAATACACTAATTTCCCATGAAAGTTAATTTTTCATTGCCTCTTTGGAAATGCATTGTCAATCTAGTACTAACTCTACGTATTGCTTTCTCCTGTACCTTGAAAACTAGTTTTCAACATCTGGTTCTACTGTTTAGTGTGCTAAAATAAATACCTGTGTAAAAAGCACTTATCATTTTTAGTCTTTAATTAATAATATTAATATAAATTTCTTTTTCTTTCTACTTATCTCTTTGCTAAAGTGTTTTAAAATTTTTATTTGTTTAACGATAATGGTCCAGTTATTGCAGTATCAAAATCATCTGATAGCTTCTTTTTACTTTATACCATCTAGTTTACTTTAATTTGTACATCTAAATGAAAAAGAGTTTTCTTATTTTAGATGACTTTCATCCACAGAATGTTGAAAATAAATGAATTTAGGTTTTGATCTCTGATCATATCCACATATTTACAGTGTTCCTGTCTTGTTTAATTACTTCAATTTGGCCTTCTTGTGGAGGTTGCAATGCTCTCCGCAACACTTCTAATATTGTATTACAAATAAGATGCGGTCAGAGATGTTGGATAGGAATTGAACAGGAGGATGCTAATTTCTTCCTACAGCTGTGAATTAGTGTTCTGTCAAAAATAACCAAAAAATTATATTATATTTTTATTAAAATTGTGGTCTTAATATATTGTACTTAATTTCACGCAGATGTTAATTCAAGTTTTCTCATTAATTTCATTTGAGTGACATTCCTGGGACTTTCATGTTTTATATAGAAACAGATATATATTTTCACCCAATTAAATAAATTCCAATTACCATTTGCAGGAGTTGTTTAATTTCCATAATGAACAAATAATCCTTGATTGGAAGCTGTCTAGCAATTAATAGTCAATTAGGAGAAATGTCACAAAGGTGATTTATTTAAATCACAATTTAAAGCGACTTAAAATAATTTGCATATTAATTGATGTAATTTATAACTCTTATCAAAATAAAGATAAGTAATATGTATAAAATTATACACTTGGTTGTGCCAATCTAGTTATTTTGAATATTGCATATCTAAAGTTATTGGGTCTGAGTGAAAGAACACAGCTGTAATATGTGAACTCCGAAATAAAATTCACGTAATTTAGAAAAAAAGTTCATTGATAGGTCTAGATCTCTAGAGACAAATGTTTTGAAAAAAAATCAAAATATCTCGGAAAGAAATTATTACAAAAAAATATGTATCAGGCAAAATGAGACATGATATGCCAGAAAGTTCTACAGACCTCTAGAAGTAGAGTTTAAAAAACTACAAGAAGATGGAATAGGAAGTAAACATCATACAAAAATAACAGATATTTAAATTAAACGAAATACGTGCTTACCCTCTTTACAGAATGAAATACAGCTTATTTTTAAGGTCATAGTTCCTAATTGAGAATTCTCTCAAATCGAAGATAAATTTGCAGAAAATTTTATTCAAGCTGGAAATATAAAGTATAAGATGAAGATAGAGTATAAGATTGTAGAACGCTCCAATAAAATTCATTTCATTTAGAAGAAACGTTCATTGAGTACTCTAAATGAAGTGCTCTGGAAAAAACATTTATGGAAAATTTTAAATCCCAAAATATCACAGAATTAAATCGTTGAAAATGTCAAAATGAAACCTAAGATGCCAAAAAGTTCCTAAAAGCTCTAGAAACTGAGCTTGAAAAGCTAGGAGAAGACGAATACATCATTATTCTTTAAAGTAACGAAACATGTACATTTTTACGACAATTTTTTTATTGTTTGTCTCCGAAGGTTGATTTTTATTAGAAAGAGCAAAAGAGCAATAAAGATATTAATTTTGGCATTTTATCGCCACTTAATTGAATAATAACTTGAATAATTAATTAGTAATTAAAATTACATGAGAAGTAGTAAAGAAGTTCAAATAATTAAAATACTAAATAACAAATCTAGTTGGCTAACAAGAAACCTAGTTTGAATGAAAGAATGATAGATCATTTTTTATTTAAAATGAAAATACTATCATAAACCAAATGAATTATCGACCTTTTTCTTGCTCAAAGATTTTTGGTAATGACCTAAAATATAAGTACACTAAAAATATTTATTCGATTTTGGAGGTGTTAACCTATGTATTTTCAACAAGGAGGCTCTAGAATGACCAAATTGCAGTATTTGCAAGCACCGTCTTCAGATTTAACCCGTTGCTTATTTCAGAAGTAAATTCCTTGTTAGAATCAGGCATATTTCGAGATGTTTCTGGTTTATAATGACTTTTTCTTGCTACTATTGCTGCAAATGTGTATTTAACTCTAAGTCATATTTTATACAACAGATATTGCAGTGTACATTCAGGTTGTATATTTAATTATAAATATCAAATTAAACTCAATAATTATGTTTTAGTACTATATTTGTAGAATTCTATATAGTGATAAAATAATGTTGTCGAATTTTATTCATCATCATACCAAAAAAAATTCTAACATTTGCATTAAAACATCTACGAAACAACTAATATACCACCAAAATCCAATGGTGTTTTTAAAGAAAACGCACTATTACTTTCAAAATAATGAATCCAGAAGTGAAAGGAGCATAAAATTCATGACCCGAGTAAATATTTGACGCACAAATGAGCTTCAAATGTCTCGATCACGTTATTTAGACGCCCGGAAATCAGGTCTAGGTCGTTTTGGCAATAAAACGCCTGGCGCTTTATCGATAAATAAAATTGCGAATATAATAAAATAATAATAATAAATTTATGCGTGTGTAATTCGGTTGACAAACGGCGATAAATAAAAATCAACGGAGGCGTAATGAAATCATTCATTTGCATACCTGACACACCGAATTGTAATATTTTAATTAATTACTTGTCGGGTCTTTAAGGAATTTCATTTTAGCCATTTTAGCGCCTTCAAACAAACAGTATTAAAAATAAATTGCTTAAATTATTTATAATGTGGAAAATCTAATATGAAGATAATTAAATGGTTCAGGTTAAAAGGTAAATTTTTAATGTGTTCCCCAGGGCTCTTTTTTTAGGCCGATTAATAATAATAATAATTTTAACAAAATGAAAATTTCGACAGAATTTACTGACTAAGTTAATCTTGTATACATTGTATTCAAATACCTCTTTAAATTACTGTAATGCAAAATTTTATGCAGATAATATTAAGCTACTATTTTCTTTTAAAACTAATCATATAGATGTAGAAGGAAACAATTTTATTCGAGACTTTGATAAACTATTTCAAATATCCGAATTTCATTAATTTAAATAATGCTTCTTGCGCTACATTCTTGATATATATTTGGTGAAGAAAAATTCTTGTTATAAACATGGAAACTAACAAGTGTTTAATATATTATTGTTATTATGTCAAACGAATGGTAAATTATGTAAAATGGAGGCGGTGCCAAAAAACACATTCTTTACTCGATAATTAAACATTCCGATATTCAAATTCTATTTATTTATCTACCATAATTATGTATGGTGTCAGGAGTAAATCCGGTGATAAATTTAAGATAACGCAATTTTTCATAAACGCGTTCCAGTTTAATTTGATTGATGTAACGGTGTGAAAAGGTGCACTGATTGGTCTTGACAATATGCCAATAAGTCGCCAATCACTCTCCCTTTCGATAATAGTTGCCAAATTAGATAGACATTTCGACATCGTTCCGCTCCCGGATCGGCCCTGAAAACTACTTAACGTGTATTTTTTTGGAACGAAGCCCAAAATCCCCTTTCTCTTCTTCCGAGCAAGTTAATTATCAGCTCTGGCGAATATTTAAGCGACTGTTGGGTATTTATAAATTAATTGAACGCCGGCAAACAAATTGTTATTAGCGTTTTTATTCATAGTTTTCTATTACTAGTTTTATAATGTTTGTAGCTTATTTAATTTTTTATGTACTATGTTATGTTTAAGTTTTGTTTACATATCCCTGTTAATGTATGTTGTATCTGTTGAGAAATAAAATATTATTATTTTCACGATACCTCGGTTTATATTGAAAATTTTTTGATTACACATTTTTCTCTCGTTCAGTATTTTTGTTTTGTTTTCTAAAGAAGTATTTCATAATTTAAATCATTCAACCTGTGAGCAATATGGAGAAGACATTCTATGAATCTAATCCACGCTTAAAGTATGCTTCAAACTTTAGCAAATCAGTTTCAATTAGTTTTTTTTTACAAATTGTTTATTTCCGTTGTTTTACTACAAATAGGGTTAATCAAATTTTACTATCAATCTTGGTCATCATCGGGTTGTAGCTAACATATATTTTATTTGGAAATTATTATTATTGGTTTTAAATATCTTAAACGGTTTAATATTAATGTTTGAAAAAATTGGATTGGAAAAATATATGTTGACATCTCTATTTGCGTTATTGCAAAATTTTATAAGCAGTCGACTAAAAATAAATATTAAGGAGTCATCAAAAATTGTGCACATTTGCTTATATTGAGACTGACCTGATCTCCATTTTAAAACAGGTTGAATAATTGGAATAATAAATTTATATTACAAATAATTGTAGAGAATTCGAAAGTGAACAAATTATTCGGAATAGTTTTTTTGTCGTAAACCTCAATTCAATTCTTATAAAATTTTATGTAAAATTCTACATATTGGAAATTTTCGATCTATAAAATATTATTTATTAAGAAAATTCGATATACAGAAAAATCTTTGTTTAGACAAATCGATGTACAGAAAACTCTTTGTTTAGAAAATTCGATGTATAGAAAATTCTTTGTTTAGAAAATTCTTTGTTTAGAAAATTCGATATATAGAAAATTCTTTGTTTGGAAAATTCAATGTATAGAAAATACTTTGTTTAGAAAATTCAATGTATAGAAAATGTTTTGTTTAGAAAATTCGTTGTATAAAAATTTCTTTGTTTAGAAAATTCGATATGCAGAAAATTCTTCGATTAGAAAATTCATTGTATAGAAAATTCAATACTAATAAAATTTTATGTTTCTTTGTTTAGAAAATTCGATGTACAGAAAATTATTTTTTTTAGAAAATTCGATGTATAGAAATTTCTTTGTTTAGAAAATTCAATACTTATAAAATTTTATGTTTAGAAAATACGATGTAGAGAAAATTCTTTGTTTAAAAAATTTTATGTATAGAAAATTCTTTGTTTAGAAAATTCGATGTACAGAAAATTCTTTTTTTAGAAAATTCGATGTATAGAAATTTCTTTGTTTAGAAAATTCAATACTTATAAAATTTTATGTTTAGAAAATACGATGTAGAGAAAATTCTTTGTTTAGAAAATTTTATGTATAGAAAATTCTTTGTTTAGAAAATTCGATGTACGGAAAATTCTTTTTTTAGAAAATTCGATGTATAGAAATTTCTTTGTTTAGAAAATTCAATACTTATAAAATTTTATGTTTAGAAAATACACAATTCTTTGTTTAGAAAATTCGATGTACAGAAAATTTTTTTTTTAGAAAATTCGATGTATAGAAATTTCTTTGTTTAGAAAATTCAATACTTAAAAAATTTTATGTTTAGAAAATACGATGTAGAGAAAATTCATTGTTTAGAAAATTTTATGTATAGAAAATTCTTTGTTAAGAAAATTCGATGTACAGAAAATTCTTTTTTTAGAAAATTCGATGTATAGAAATTTCTTTGTTTAGAAAATTCAATACTTATAAAATGTTATGTTTAGAAAATACGATGTAGAGAAAATTCATTGTTTAGAAAATTTTATGTATAGAAAATTCTTTGTTTAGAGAAGTCGATGTACAGAAAATTCTTTTTTTAGAAAATTCGATGTATAGAAATTTCTTTGTTTAGAAAATTCAATACTTATAAAATTTTATGTTTAGAAAATACGATGTAGAGAAAACTCATTGTTTATAAAATTTTATGTATAGAAAATTCTTTGTTTAGAAAATTCGACGTACAGAAAATTCATTTTTTAGAAAATTCGATGTATAGAAATTTCTTTGTTTAGAAAATTCAATACTTATAAAATTTTATGTTTAGAAAATACGATGTAGAGAAAATTCTTTGTTTAGAAAATTTTATGTAAAGAAAATTCTTTGTTTAGAAAATTCGATGTACAGCAAATTCTTTTTTTTAGAAAATTCGTGTATAGAAATTTCTTTGTTTAGAAAATTCAATACTTATAAAATTTTATGTTTAGAAAATACGATGTAGAGAAAATTCTTTGTTTAGAAAATTTTATGTATAGAAAATTCTTTGTTAAGAAAATTCGATGTACAGAAAATTCTTTTTTTAGAAAATTCGATGTATAGAAATTTCTTTGTTTAGAAAATTCAATACTTATAAAATTTTATGTTTAGAAAATACGATGTAGAGAAAATTCTTTGTTTAGAAAATTTTATGTATAGAAAATTCTTTGTTTAGAAAATTCGATGTACAGAAAATTCCTTTTTTAGAAAATTCGATGTATAGAAATTTCTTTGTTTAGAAAATTCAATACTTATAAAATTTTATGTTTAGAAAATTCGATGTAGAGAAAATTCTTTGTTTAGAAAATTTTATGTATAGAAAATTCGATGTACAGCAAATTCTTTTTTTTAGAAAATTCGATGTATAGAAATTTCTTTGTTTAGAAAATTCAATACTTATAAAATTTTATGTTTAGAAAATACGATGTAGAGAAAATTCTTTGTTTAGAAAATTTTATGTATAGAAAATTCTTTGTTAAGAAAATTCGATGTACAGAAAATTCTTTTTTTAGAAAATTCGATGTATAGAAATTTCTTTGTTTAGAAAATTCAATACTTATAAAATTTTATGTTTAGAAAATACGATGTAGAGAAAATTCATTGTTTAGAAAATTTTATGTATAGAAAATTCTTTGTTAAGAAAATTCGATGTACAGAAATTTTTTTTTTTAGAAAATTCGATGTATAGAAATTTCTTTGTTTAGAAAATTCAATACTTATAAAATTTTATGTTTAGAAAATACGATGTAGAGAAAATTCATTGTTTAGAAAATTTTATGTATAGAAAATTCTTTGTTTAGAAAATTCGATGTACAGCAAATTATTTTTTTTAAAAAATTCGATGTATAGAAATTTCTTTGTTTAGAAAATTCAATACTTATAAAATTTTATGTTTAGAAAATACGATGTAGAGAAAATTCTTTGTTTAGAAAATTTTATGTATAGAAAATTCTTTGTTAAGAAAATTCGATGTACAGAAAATTCTTTTTTTAGAAAATTCGATGTATAGAAATTTCTTTGTTTAGAAAATTCAATACTTATAAAATTTTATGTTTAGAAAATACGATGTAGAGAAAATTCTTTGTTTAGAAAATTTTATGTATAGAAAATTCTTTGTTTAGAAAATTCGATGTACAGAAAATTCCTTTTTTAGAAAATTCGATGTATAGAAATTTCTTTGTTTAGAAAATTCAATACTTATAAAATTTTATGTTTAGAAAATACGATGTAGAGAAAATTCATTGTTTAGAAAATTTTATGTATAGAAAATTCGATGTACAGAAAATTCTTTTTTTAGAAAATTCGATGTATAGAAATTTCTTTGTTTAGAAAATTCAATACTTATAAAATTTTATGTTTAAAAATACGATGTAGAGAAAATTCTTTGTTTAGAAAATTTTATGTATAGAAAATTTTTTGTTTAGAAAATTCGATGTACATAAAATTCTTTTTTTAGAAAATTCGATGTATAGAAATTTCTTTGTTTAGAAAATTCAATACTTATAAAATTTTATGTTTAGAAAATACGATGTAGAGAAAATTCATTGTTCAGAAAATTTTATGTATAGAAAATTCTTTGTTTAGAAAATTCGATGTACAGAAAATTCTTTTTTTTAGAAAATTCGATGTATAGAAATTTCTTTGTTTAGAAAATTCAATACTTATAAAATTTTATGTTTAGAAAATTCGATGTACAGAAAATTCTTTTTTTAGAAAATTCGATGTATAGAAATTTCTTTGTTTAGAAAATTCAATACTTATAAAATTTTATGTTTAGAAAATACGATGTAGAGAAAATTCATTGTTTAGAAAATTTTATGTATAGAAAATTCTTTGTTTAGAAAATTCGATGTACAGCAAATTATTTTTTTTAAAAAATTCGATGTATAGAAATTTCTTTGTTTAGAAAATTCAATACTTATAAAATTTTATGTTTAGAAAATACGATGTAGAGAAAATTCTTTGTTTAGAAAATTTTATGTATAGAAAATTCTTTGTTAAGAAAATTCGATGTACAGAAAATTCTTTTTTTAGAAAATTCGATGTATAGAAATTTCTTTGTTTAGAAAATTCAATACTTATAAAATTTTATGTTTAGAAAATACGATGTAGAGAAAATTCTTTGTTTAGAAAATTTTATGTATAGAAAATTCTTTGTTTAGAAAATTCGATGTACAGAAAATTCCTTTTTTAGAAAATTCGATGTATAGAAATTTCTTTGTTTAGAAAATTCAATACTTATAAAATTTTATGTTTAGAAAATACGATGTAGAGAAAATTCATTGTTTAGAAAATTTTATGTATAGAAAATTCGATGTACAGCAAATTCTTTTTTTTAGAAAATTCGATGTATAGAAATTTCTTTGTTTAGAAAATTCAATACTTATAAAATTTTATGTTTAGAAAATACGATGTAGAGAAAATTCTTTGTTTAGAAAATTTTATGTATAGAAAATTCTTTGTTAAGAAAATTCGATGTACAGAAAATTCTTTTTTTAGAAAATTCGATGTATAGAAATTTCTTTGTTTAGAAAATTCAATACTTATAAAATTTTATGTTTAGAAAATACGATGTAGAGAAAATTCATTGTTTAGAAAATTTTATGTATAGAAAATTCTTTGTTAAGAAAATTCGATGTACAGAAATTTTTTTTTTTAGAAAATTCGATGTATAGAAATTTCTTTGTTTAGAAAATTCAATACTTATAAAATTTTATGTTTAGAAAATACGATGTAGAGAAAATTCATTGTTTAGAAAATTTTATGTATAGAAAATTCTTTGTTTAGAAAATTCGATGTACAGCAAATTATTTTTTTTAAAAAATTCGATGTATAGAAATTTCTTTGTTTAGAAAATTCAATACTTATAAAATTTTATGTTTAGAAAATACGATGTAGAGAAAATTCTTTGTTTAGAAAATTTTATGTATAGAAAATTCTTTGTTAAGAAAATTCGATGTACAGAAAATTCTTTTTTTAGAAAATTCGATGTATAGAAATTTCTTTGTTTAGAAAATTCAATACTTATAAAATTTTATGTTTAGAAAATACGATGTAGAGAAAATTCTTTGTTTAGAAAATTTTATGTATAGAAAATTCTTTGTTTAGAAAATTCGATGTACAGAAAATTCCTTTTTTAGAAAATTCGATGTATAGAAATTTCTTTGTTTAGAAAATTCAATACTTATAAAATTTTATGTTTAGAAAATACGATGTAGAGAAAATTCATTGTTTAGAAAATTTTATGTATAGAAAATTCGATGTACAGAAAATTCTTTTTTTAGAAAATTCGATGTATAGAAATTTCTTTGTTTAGAAAATTCAATACTTATAAAATTTTATGTTTAAAAATACGATGTAGAGAAAATTCTTTGTTTAGAAAATTTTATGTATAGAAAATTTTTTGTTTAGAAAATTCGATGTACATAAAATTCTTTTTTTAGAAAATTCGATGTATAGAAATTTCTTTGTTTAGAAAATTCAATACTTATAAAATTTTATGTTTAGAAAATACGATGTAGAGAAAATTCATTGTTCAGAAAATTTTATGTATAGAAAATTCTTTGTTTAGAAAATTCGATGTACAGAAAATTCTTTTTTTTAGAAAATTCGATGTATAGAAATTTCTTTGTTTAGAAAATTCAATACTTATAAAATTTTATGTTTAGAAAATTCGATGTACAGAAAATTATTTTTTTAGAAAATTCGATGTATAGAAATTTCTTTGTTTAGAAAATTCAATACTTATAAAATTTTATGTTTAGAAAATACGATGTAGAGAAAATTCATTGTTTAGAAAATTTTATGTATAGAAAATTCTTTGTTTAGAAAATTCGATGTACAGCAAATTATTTTTTTTTTAAAATTCGATGTATAGAAATTTCTTTGTTTAGAAAATTCAATACTTATAAAATTTTATGTTTAGAAAATACGATGTAGAGAAAATTCTTTGTTTAGAAAATTTTATGTATAGAAAATTCTTTGTTAAGAAAATTCGATGTACAGAAAATTCTTTTTTTAGAAAATTCGATGTATAGAAATTTCTTTGTTTAGAAAATTCAATACTTATAAAATTTTATGTTTAGAAAATACGATGTAGAGAAAATTCTTTGTTTAGAAAATTTTATGTATAGAAAATTCTTTGTTTAGAAAATTCGATGTACAGAAAATTCCTTTTTTAGAAAATTCGATGTATAGAAATTTCTTTGTTTAGAAAATTCAATACTTATAAAATTTTATGTTTAGAAAATACGATGTAGAGAAAATTCATTGTTTAGAAAATTTTATGTATAGAAAATTCGATGTACAGAAAATTCTTTTTTTAGAAAATTCGATGTATAGAAATTTCTTTGTTTAGAAAATTCAATACTTATAAAATTTTATGTTTAAAAATACGATGTAGAGAAAATTCTTTGTTTAGAAAATTTTATGTATAGAAAATTTTTTGTTTAGAAAATTCGATGTACATAAAATTCTTTTTTTAGAAAATTCGATGTATAGAAATTTCTTTGTTTAGAAAATTCAATACTTATAAAATTTTATGTTTAGAAAATACGATGTAGAGAAAATTCATTGTTCAGAAAATTTTATGTATAGAAAATTCTTTGTTTAGAAAATTCGATGTACAGAAAATTCTTTGTTTAGAAAATTCAATACTTATAAAATTTTATGTTTAGAAAATTCGATGTACAGAAAATTCTTTTTTTAGAAAATTCGATGTATAGAAATTTCTTTGTTTAGAAAATTCAATACTTATAAAATTTTATGTTTAGAAAATACGATGTAGAGAAAATTCATTGTTTAGAAAATTTTATGTATAGAAAATTCTTTGTTTAGAAAATTCGATGTACAGAAAATTCTTTTTTTAGAAAATTCGATGTATAGAAATTTCTTAGTTTAGAAAATTCAATACTTATAAAATTTTATGTTTAGAAAATACGATGTAGAGAAAATTCTTTGTTTAAAAAATTTTATGTATAGAAAATTCTTTGTTTAGAAAATTCGATGTACAGAAAATTCTTTTTTTAGAAAATTCGATGTATAGAAATTTCTTTGTTTAGAAAATTCAATACTTATAAAATTTTATGTTTAGAAAATACGATGTAGAGAAAATTCTTTGTTTAGAAAATTTTATGTATAGAAAATTCTTTGTTTAGAAAATTCGATGTACGGAAAATTCTTTTTTTAGAAAATTCGATGTATAGAAATTTCTTTGTTTAGAAAATTCAATACTTATAAAATTTTATGTTTAGAAAATACACAATTCTTTGTTTAGAAAATTCGATGTACAGAAAATTTTTTTTTTAGAAAATTCGATGTATAGAAATTTCTTTGTTTAGAAAATTCAATACTTAAAAAATTTTATGTTTAGAAAATACGATGTAGAGAAAATTCATTGTTTAGAAAATTTTATGTATAGAAAATTCTTTGTTAAGAAAATTCGATGTACAGAAAATTCTTTTTTTAGAAAATTCGATGTATAGAAATTTCTTTGTTTAGAAAATTCAATACTTATAAAATTTTATGTTTAGAAAATACGATGTAGAGAAAATTCATTGTTTAGAAAATTTTATGTATAGAAAATTCTTTGTTTAGAGAAGTCGATGTACAGAAAATTCTTTTTTTAGAAAATTCGATGTATAGAAATTTCTTTGTTTAGAAAATTCAATACTTATAAAATTTTATGTTTAGAAAATACGATGTAGAGAAAACTCATTGTTTATAAAATTTTATGTATAGAAAATTCTTTGTTTAGAAAATTCGACGTACAGAAAATTCATTTTTTAGAAAATTCGATGTATAGAAATTTCTTTGTTTAGAAAATTCAATACTTATAAAATTTTATGTTTAGAAAATACGATGTAGAGAAAATTCTTTGTTTAGAAAATTTTATGTAAAGAAAATTCTTTGTTTAGAAAATTCGATGTACAGCAAATTCTTTTTTTTAGAAAATTCGTGTATAGAAATTTCTTTGTTTAGAAAATTCAATACTTATAAAATTTTATGTTTAGAAAATACGATGTAGAGAAAATTCTTTGTTTAGAAAATTTTATGTATAGAAAATTCTTTGTTAAGAAAATTCGATGTACAGAAAATTCTTTTTTTAGAAAATTCGATGTATAGAAATTTCTTTGTTTAGAAAATTCAATACTTATAAAATTTTATGTTTAGAAAATACGATGTAGAGAAAATTCTTTGTTTAGAAAATTTTATGTATAGAAAATTCTTTGTTTAGAAAATTCGATGTACAGAAAATTCCTTTTTTAGAAAATTCGATGTATAGAAATTTCTTTGTTTAGAAAATTCAATACTTATAAAATTTTATGTTTAGAAAATTCGATGTAGAGAAAATTCTTTGTTTAGAAAATTTTATGTATAGAAAATTCGATGTACAGCAAATTCTTTTTTTTAGAAAATTCGATGTATAGAAATTTCTTTGTTTAGAAAATTCAATACTTATAAAATTTTATGTTTAGAAAATACGATGTAGAGAAAATTCTTTGTTTAGAAAATTTTATGTATAGAAAATTCTTTGTTAAGAAAATTCGATGTACAGAAAATTCTTTTTTTAGAAAATTCGATGTATAGAAATTTCTTTGTTTAGAAAATTCAATACTTATAAAATTTTATGTTTAGAAAATACGATGTAGAGAAAATTCATTGTTTAGAAAATTTTATGTATAGAAAATTCTTTGTTAAGAAAATTCGATGTACAGAAATTTTTTTTTTTAGAAAATTCGATGTATAGAAATTTCTTTGTTTAGAAAATTCAATACTTATAAAATTTTATGTTTAGAAAATACGATGTAGAGAAAATTCATTGTTTAGAAAATTTTATGTATAGAAAATTCTTTGTTTAGAAAATTCGATGTACAGCAAATTATTTTTTTTAAAAAATTCGATGTATAGAAATTTCTTTGTTTAGAAAATTCAATACTTATAAAATTTTATGTTTAGAAAATACGATGTAGAGAAAATTCTTTGTTTAGAAAATTTTATGTATAGAAAATTCTTTGTTAAGAAAATTCGATGTACAGAAAATTCTTTTTTTAGAAAATTCGATGTATAGAAATTTCTTTGTTTAGAAAATTCAATACTTATAAAATTTTATGTTTAGAAAATACGATGTAGAGAAAATTCTTTGTTTAGAAAATTTTATGTATAGAAAATTCTTTGTTTAGAAAATTCGATGTACAGAAAATTCCTTTTTTAGAAAATTCGATGTATAGAAATTTCTTTGTTTAGAAAATTCAATACTTATAAAATTTTATGTTTAGAAAATACGATGTAGAGAAAATTCATTGTTTAGAAAATTTTATGTATAGAAAATTCGATGTACAGAAAATTCTTTTTTTAGAAAATTCGATGTATAGAAATTTCTTTGTTTAGAAAATTCAATACTTATAAAATTTTATGTTTAAAAATACGATGTAGAGAAAATTCTTTGTTTAGAAAATTTTATGTATAGAAAATTTTTTGTTTAGAAAATTCGATGTACATAAAATTCTTTTTTTAGAAAATTCGATGTATAGAAATTTCTTTGTTTAGAAAATTCAATACTTATAAAATTTTATGTTTAGAAAATACGATGTAGAGAAAATTCATTGTTCAGAAAATTTTATGTATAGAAAATTCTTTGTTTAGAAAATTCGATGTACAGAAAATTCTTTTTTTTAGAAAATTCGATGTATAGAAATTTCTTTGTTTAGAAAATTCAATACTTATAAAATTTTATGTTTAGAAAATTCGATGTACAGAAAATTCTTTTTTTAGAAAATTCGATGTATAGAAATTTCTTTGTTTAGAAAATTCAATACTTATAAAATTTTATGTTTAGAAAATACGATGTAGAGAAAATTCATTGTTTAGAAAATTTTATGTATAGAAAATTCTTTGTTTAGAAAATTCGATGTACAGCAAATTATTTTTTTTTAAAAATTCGATGTATAGAAATTTCTTTGTTTAGAAAATTCAATACTTATAAAATTTTATGTTTAGAAAATACGATGTAGAGAAAATTCTTTGTTTAGAAAATTTTATGTATAGAAAATTCTTTGTTAAGAAAATTCGATGTACAGAAAATTCTTTTTTTAGAAAATTCGATGTATAGAAATTTCTTTGTTTAGAAAATTCAATACTTATAAAATTTTATGTTTAGAAAATACGATGTAGAGAAAATTCTTTGTTTAGAAAATTTTATGTATAGAAAATTCTTTGTTTAGAAAATTCGATGTACAGAAAATTCCTTTTTTAGAAAATTCGATGTATAGAAATTTCTTTGTTTAGAAAATTCAATACTTATAAAATTTTATGTTTAGAAAATACGATGTAGAGAAAATTCATTGTTTAGAAAATTTTATGTATAGAAAATTCGATGTACAGAAAATTCTTTTTTTAGAAAATTCGATGTATAGAAATTTCTTTGTTTAGAAAATTCAATACTTATAAAATTTTATGTTTAAAAATACGATGTAGAGAAAATTCTTTGTTTAGAAAATTTTATGTATAGAAAATTTTTTGTTTAGAAAATTCGATGTACATAAAATTCTTTTTTTAGAAAATTCGATGTATAGAAATTTCTTTGTTTAGAAAATTCAATACTTATAAAATTTTATGTTTAGAAAATACGATGTAGAGAAAATTCATTGTTCAGAAAATTTTATGTATAGAAAATTCTTTGTTTAGAAAATTCGATGTACAGAAAATTCTTTGTTTAGAAAATTCAATACTTATAAAATTTTATGTTTAGAAAATTCGATGTACAGAAAATTCTTTTTTTAGAAAATTCGATGTATAGAAATTTCTTTGTTTAGAAAATTCAATACTTATAAAATTTTATGTTTAGAAAATACGATGTAGAGAAAATTCATTGTTTAGAAAATTTTATGTATAGAAAATTCTTTGTTTAGAAAATTCGATGTACAGAAAATTCTTTTTTTAGAAAATTCGATGTATAGAAATTTCTTTGTTTAGAAAATTCAATACTTATAAAATTTTATGTTTAGAAAATACGATGTAGAGAAAATTCTTTGTTTAAAAAATTTTTTGTATAGAAAATTCTTTGTTTAGAAAATTCGATGTACAGAAAATTCTTTTTTTAGAAAATTCGATGTATAGAAATTTCTTTGTTTAGAAAATTCAATACTTATAAAATTTTATGTTTAGAAAATACGATGTAGAGAAAATTCTTTGTTTAGAAAATTTTATGTATAGAAAATTCTTTGTTTAGAAAATTCGATGTACGGAAAATTCTTTTTTTAGAAAATTCGATGTATAGAAATTTCTTTGTTTAGAAAATTCAATACTTATAAAATTTTATGTTTAGAAAATACACAATTCTTTGTTTAGAAAATTCGATGTACAGAAAATTTTTTTTTTAGAAAATTCGATGTATAGAAATTTCTTTGTTTAGAAAATTCAATACTTAAAAAATTTTATGTTTAGAAAATACGATGTAGAGAAAATTCATTGTTTAGAAAATTTTATGTATAGAAAATTCTTTGTTAAGAAAATTCGATGTACAGAAAATTCTTTTTTTAGAAAATTCGATGTATAGAAATTTCTTTGTTTAGAAAATACAATACTTATAAAATTGTATGTTTAGAAAATACGATGTAGAGAAAATTCATTGTTTAGAAAATTTTATGTATAGAAAATTCTTTGTTTAGAGAAGTCGATGTACAGAAAATTCTTTTTTTAGAAAATTCGATGTATAGAAATTTCTTTGTTTAGAAAATTCAATACTTATAAAATTTTATGTTTAGAAAATACGATGTAGAGAAAACTCATTGTTTATAAAATTTTATGTATAGAAAATTCTTTGTTTAGAAAATTCGACGTACAGAAAATTCATTTTTTAGAAAATTCGATGTATAGAAATTTCTTTGTTTAGAAAATTCAATACTTATAAAATTTTATGTTTAGAAAATACGATGTAGAGAAAATTCTTTGTTTACAAAATTTTATGTAAAGAAAATTCTTTGTTTAGAAAATTCGATGTACAGCAAATTCTTTTTTTTAGAAAATTCGTGTATAGAAATTTCTTTGTTTAGAAAATTCAATACTTATAAAATTTTATGTTTAGAAAATACGATGTAGAGAAAATTCTTTGTTTAGAAAATTTTATGTATAGAAAATTCTTTGTTAAGAAAATTCGATGTACAGAAAATTCTTTTTTTAGAAAATTCGATGTATAGAAATTTCTTTGTTTAGAAAATTCAATACTTATAAAATTTTATGTTTAGAAAATACGATGTAGAGAAAATTCTTTGTTTAGAAAATTTTATGTATAGAAAATTCTTTGTTTAGAAAATTCGATGTACAGAAAATTCCTTTTTTAGAAAATTCGATGTATAGAAATTTCTTTGTTTAGAAAATTCAATACTTATAAAATTTTATGTTTAGAAAATTCGATGTAGAGAAAATTCTTTGTTTAGAAAATTTTATGTATAGAAAATTCGATGTACAGCAAATTCTTTTTTTTAGAAAATTCGATGTATAGAAATTTCTTTGTTTAGAAAATTCAATACTTATAAAATTTTATGTTTAGAAAATACGATGTAGAGAAAATTCTTTGTTTAGAAAATTTTATGTATAGAAAATTCTTTGTTAAGAAAATTCGATGTACAGAAAATTCTTTTTTTAGAAAATTCGATGTATAGAAATTTCTTTGTTTAGAAAATTCAATACTTATAAAATTTTATGTTTAGAAAATACGATGTAGAGAAAATTCATTGTTTAGAAAATTTTATGTATAGAAAATTCTTTGTTAAGAAAATTCGATGTACAGAAAATTCTTTTTTTAGAAAATTCGATGTATAGAAATTTCTTTGTTTAGAAAATTCAATACTTATAAAATTTTATGTTTAGAAAATACGATGTAGAGAAAATTCATTGTTTAGAAAATTTTATGTATAGAAAATTCGATGTACAGAAAATTCTTTTTTTAGAAAATTCGATGTATAGAAATTTCTTTGTTTAGAAAATTCAATACTTATAAAATTTTATGTTTAAAAATACGATGTAGAGAAAATTCTTTGTTTAGAAAATTTTATGTATAGAAAATTTTTTGTTTAGAAAATTCGATGTACATAAAATTCTTTTTTTAGAAAATTCGATGTATAGAAATTTCTTTGTTTAGAAAATTCAATACTTATAAAATTTTATGTTTAGAAAATACGATGTAGAGAAAATTCATTGTTCAGAAAATTTTATGTATAGAAAATTCTTTGTTTAGAAAATTCGATGTACAGAAAATTCTTTTTTTTAGAAAATTCGATGTATAGAAATTTCTTTGTTTAGAAAATTCAATACTTATAAAATTTTATGTTTAGAAAATTCGATGTACAGAAAATTCTTTTTTTAGAAAATTCGATGTATAGAAATTTCTTTGTTTAGAAAATTCAATACTTATAAAATTTTATGTTTAGAAAATACGATGTAGAGAAAATTCATTGTTTAGAAAATTTTATGTATAGAAAATTCTTTGTTTAGAAAATTCGATGTACAGCAAATTATTTTTTTTTTAAAATTCGATGTATAGAAATTTCTTTGTTTAGAAAATTCAATACTTATAAAATTTTATGTTTAGAAAATACGATGTAGAGAAAATTCTTTGTTTAGAAAATTTTATGTATAGAAAATTCTTTGTTAAGAAAATTCGATGTACAGAAAATTCTTTTTTTAGAAAATTCGATGTATAGAAATTTCTTTGTTTAGAAAATTCAATACTTATAAAATTTTATGTTTAGAAAATACGATGTAGAGAAAATTCTTTGTTTAGAAAATTTTATGTATAGAAAATTCTTTGTTTAGAAAATTCGATGTACAGAAAATTCCTTTTTTAGAAAATTCGATGTATAGAAATTTCTTTGTTTAGAAAATTCAATACTTATAAAATTTTATGTTTAGAAAATACGATGTAGAGAAAATTCATTGTTTAGAAAATTTTATGTATAGAAAATTCGATGTACAGAAAATTCTTTTTTTAGAAAATTCGATGTATAGAAATTTCTTTGTTTAGAAAATTCAATACTTATAAAATTTTATGTTTAAAAATACGATGTAGAGAAAATTCTTTGTTTAGAAAATTTTATGTATAGAAAATTTTTTGTTTAGAAAATTCGATGTACATAAAATTCTTTTTTTAGAAAATTCGATGTATAGAAATTTCTTTGTTTAGAAAATTCAATACTTATAAAATTTTATGTTTAGAAAATACGATGTAGAGAAAATTCATTGTTCAGAAAATTTTATGTATAGAAAATTCTTTGTTTAGAAAATTCGATGTACAGAAAATTCTTTGTTTAGAAAATTCAATACTTATAAAATTTTATGTTTAGAAAATTCGATGTACAGAAAATTCTTTTTTTAGAAAATTCGATGTATAGAAATTTCTTTGTTTAGAAAATTCAATACTTATAAAATTTTATGTTTAGAAAATACGATGTAGAGAAAATTCATTGTTTAGAAAATTTTATGTATAGAAAATTCTTTGTTTAGAAAATTCGATGTACAGAAAATTCTTTTTTTAGAAAATTCGATGTATAGAAATTTCTTTGTTTAGAAAATTCAATACTTATAAAATTTTATGTTTAGAAAATACGATGTAGAGAAAATTCATTGTTTAGAAAATTTTATGTATAGAAAATTCTTTGTTTAGAAAATTCGATGTACAGAAAATTCGATGTATAGAAATTTCTTTGTTTAGAAAATTCAATACTTATAAAATTTTATGTTTAGAAAATACGATGTAGAGAAAATTCTTTGTTTAGAAAATTTTATGTATAGAAAATTCTTTGTTAAGAAAATTCGATGTACAGAAAATTCTTTTTTTAGAAAATTCGATGTATAGAAATTTCTTTGTTTAGAAAATTCAATACTTTTAAAGTTTTATGTTTAGAAAATACGATGCAGAGAAAATTCATTGTTTAGAAAATTTTATTTATAGAAAATTCGATGTACAGAAAATTCTTTTTTTTGGAAATTTCGATGTATAGAAATTTCTTTGTTTCGAAAATTCAATACTTATAAAATTTTATGTTTAGAAAATACGATGTAGAGAAAATTCTTTGTTTAGAAAATTATATCTATAGAAAATTCTTTGTTTAGAAAATTCGATCTACAGAAAATTCTTTTTTTAGAAAATTCGATGTATAGAAATTTCTTTGTTTAGAAAATTCAATACTTATAAAATTTTATGTTTAGAAAATTCTTTGTTTAGAAAATTCGATGTATACAAAAGTCTCGGTTAGAAAATTCAATACTCAAAAAAATATGTTTAGAAAATTCAATGTTTAGAAAATTCTTTGAATAGAAAATTCAACACTTAGAAAATTCGATGTATAAAAAATTATTTGTTTAGAAAATTCAATATTAAAAAAAAGTGGATGTTAAAAAAATTCGAAACTATTTAAAAAATTCGATGTATAGAAAATTCCTTGTTTAGAAAATTCAATGTACAGAAAATTCAATACTCAAAAAAAATATGTTTAGAAAAATCAATTCTTTGTTTAGAAAATTCAATACTCAAAAAAAGTGGATGTTAAAAAAATTCGAAACTTTATTTAAAAAATTCGATGTATAGAAAAGTCCTTGTTTAGAAAATTCGATGTACAGAAAATTCTTTGTTTAGAAAATTCGATGTAAAGAAAATTCTTTGTTCAGAAAATTCAATACTCAAAAATATTTATGTTTAGAAAATTCGATGTACAGATAATTCTTTGTTTAAAAATTTTAATGCTCAACAAATGTATATTTATAAATTTCGATGTGCAGAAAATTCTATGTTTGGAAAATTAAATATTCAGAAACTTTTATATTACATATGACACCCATGAATGTAAATATTCTAACTCTATAATTTTTTGTTAAGAAAATTCGTTATTCAAAAACCCCGAGTTTTAGAAAATTCGATGTATAGAAAATTCTATTTACTTGAATGTACTAAATAGAATTTTCTACATACATCATTCATAAACATTTATGTTTAAAACATTTGTTGTAAAGAGAATTTTCTAGTCTTATAAAAACAACACTTATAAAACCTTATATTTAGAAAATTTGATGTATAGAAAATTTAATATTCATAAATCTTTGTGTTTAGAAAATTCGATGTACAGAAAATTCTTTGTTGAAAAAAAAATATTACTAAAAATATGAATATTTTCGATGTATAGAAAATTCAATGTTTACAAAATTCAATACAAAGTTTATATTTAGAAAGAAACATAAAGAAAATTGTCTGTATCAAAAATTCTTCCTTTAAAAAACATTTCATAAACATTTATGTTTAGTAAAATTGATGTACGGACAATTTTCTTTTTAGAAAATTCAATACATAAAAGAAATTGTTCAGAAAATAGAGAAGATAGTGTAGATAGTGTAGGAAATTTAATGTACAGAGAATTCTTTATTTAGACAATTCAATACTCGAAAATTTAACATTTAGTTTAAAAAATTAGGTTATAACATTGATAGAAATATTTAGCCAAAAAAGAAACTAAATTGGATGTTTAAAAATTTAATATATAGAAAATACGATATATAAAAAATGTACATACACACATTTCTAAATATGATGTTTGATACATTTAATGTAATATATTAAAACCCAGAAACTTCTAAATTCAATGTTTAGAAGATTAGATACGTGGTAAATTTTATATTTAGAAAAAACAATATCTAGAAAATTAAATGTTTAGAAAATTCAGTCTAACACATTGATAAAAAAGCATTCAGAAACCGCTAAATTAAACTTTTAGGTGATTTAATAAGTTAATAAAATTCTATGTATATAAAATTTGCAAATTACAGGTTTATCACAAGTAATACCATAAGTGATGGCAATTTACTCGAATAAATTTTGTTTTTGCATGAAAGTTTGTTGCTTAGCGATTTTAATGAGAGCAACTGTCACGAAAAAATCACGAGCCGCCAGGCGAGTGATTTTTTCTATCAGTTGCTCGAATAAAAATCGCGAATAAGCAACAAACTTGAATGCACTAAAGACAAAATTTATTCCGATTTAATTGTCATCACGAATGATATTTGGAAAGACTATTCCACGACTTGAAACGAATATCGGTGAACGGTTCAATATTTATATTAAGACATTGATTAAACAACACCTTCCTTATAATTATTTGCATTTACCTTATTCATATTCTATTCCCAGTCGGTTAGAATCGCGGCAACAGTTTCCATTGAAGTTTTTGCTAAAGACTGGTAGTTTCTATGGGCGCAAAATTTTTCAAATTGTTTTCAAACACACGATCTCGTTTTAGTTTTATTTTTTGGTACAGAACTTGCCACCGTCGCATTTATTATGGATGATGAAGCCCTACCTAACCTTTTGATTTTATAACCTACTTACAACTGACATAAGTATAACCAACGCTTTTCGCTTTTTTATCAAGGCTAATTCAATTCATTTGTCGGGAAATAGCTAACTTCAGGTTATTCAGGTGAATAAATAGCAACTTGGTGTTTATTCACTTATAAATTGACGTGATTGGCTAAAAAATAAAAAATGCCTCCTTTTCATTGGCTACATGCAATAGGAGTGGAATAGTCAAGAATATGCGGTGAATAATTCGGGCCTGACAAGTAAATTTAATTCTGATTTTGAAAATTCTACATTGCTATTGTTAATGACTCTAGGGTGAAAAGTATGGCCGTTAGGTTGTGGTCAAATATTTACGTTTCTTTGTAAATTTTTCTTTTTCAATAATTTGTGAAAGAGAAGGGCCGCCCTGTTAATAATAGGAAAAAGTATACAAAATTCATAGAAAATACAGAAAATACAGAAGACAGAAAAAAACATCAAGTAACAGAAGGCAAAAAATGGTATCAGGAAAACTGGAAATAGCCAACGGAAAAAGGAAAAACAAAAAAGAGAAAACGGAAACATAAAAAACCAAAAAGTATAGAAAGCATAAGAACAGACAGAAAAGAGAAGACAGAAACAGAAAACAGAAGACAATTTTCTTATACGATGAACTAAATTCTCACATAACCCGTAGTGAAACATTTTTATGTTAACCCCTTAAGTACTGAATTATTTGTTAATTTTTATGACTATATAACGGATTTAATTTGTTGCTAGATGAACAAAGGGAAAACAGAAGGGAATATGAGAGAGCAGAAGAAAATTTTACAGAACAACACAGAACAGAAGAAAATTTTACAGAACAACACAGAACAGAAGAAATCATCAGAGAACAGCAGATAATAGTAGAGAATATCAAAGAACAAAAGTAAACATCAAAGAACAACAGATAATAACAGAGAACGTCATAAAACAGAATAGAAGAGAGGACAACATTACAAGAGAACATCAGAGAATAGCAGATAACAAAAGAAAGTACTAGAGAATAAAAGAGTATATCACAGAACAGAACAGAACAAAAGAAAATTTCAGAGAACAAATGATAACATCAAATAACTGGAATAGAAAAGCAGAAAACAAGTAATGATTACTCTTGAAATGCTGCAAAAAGCGAAACTAGTCGAGTGAATATAAAATTTAGTGAAACAAACCAAGTGTTTTTAATCAATTACCTATTATAGCACATAATATCAGAGAGTAGGAGAGAACAACACAGAACCACAGTGAATATCAGAGAACAGAATAAACAGCAGAAACCATTTGAGAACGGAAGAAAACATCAGAGAACAGAAGAGAACAGAGAAAAACATTAGTGAACAAAAAAGAACAAAAGAGAACATGAAAAAAGAACAGCAAAGAACATCAGAGAATAGTAGAAAGTAGCACAGAAACACAGAGAATAGAAGAAAACAGAACAAACAGCAAAAACCAGCAGAGAACAGAAAAAAACTATCAGAGAACAGCAAAGAATGGCATAGAACAGAAGAGAAGAGAAGGCAGCATAAAAGAACAGAGGAGAACATCAGAAAACAAGAGAGAACAAAAGAGAACTACAGATAACTCAAAAGAACAACAGAGAACATCGGGAAACAGCAAACAATAGAAGAGAATATCAGAGAACAAAAGAAAATTTTACAGAACAGCACAGAATAGAAGAAAACATCAGAAAGTATCAGATAATAGTAGAGAACATCAAAGAACAGAAGTAAACATCAGAGAACAACAGATAATACTATAGAATATCAAAGAACAGAAGTAAGCATCAGATAATAACAGAGAACGTCATAAAACGGAATAGAAGAGATGAGAACATTACAAGAGAACATCAGAGACCAGCAGATATGAAAAGAGAATAAAAGAGAATATCACAAAACAGAATAGAACAAAAGAAAATCTCAGAGAACAAAAGAGAACATCAAATAACTGGAATAGAAAAGCAGAAAACAAAAGAAAACATCAGAGAATAGCACATAATATCAGAGAGCAGAAGAGATGAGCACAGAACCACAGTGAATATCAGAGAACAGAATAAACAGCAGAAACCAGTTGAGAAAGGAAGAAAACATCAGAAAAAAAGAGAACAGAGAAAAACATTAGAGATCCAAAAAAACAAAAGAGAACATTAAAAAAGAACAGCATAGAACATCAGAGAAAAGTAGAAATCAGCACAGAAACACAGAGAATAGAAGAAAACAGACCAAACTGCAAAAACCTGCAGAGAACAGAATAAATTATCAGAGAACAGCAAAGAATGACAGAGAACAGAAGTGAAGACAGCATAAAAGAGAGAAGAGTACATCAAAAAACAGAAGAGGATAAAAGAGAACAGCAGATAACTCGAAAGAACAACAGAGAACATCAGAGAACAACAGAAGATAATTTTAGAGAACAGAAGAAAATTTTACAGAACAGCACAGAATACAAGAAAACATCAGAAAGCAGAAGATAATAGTAGAGAACATCAAAGAACAGAAGTAAACATCAGGGAACAACAGATAACATCAGAAAACAAAATTGAACAGAGGAGAATATTAGAGAATAGAAGAGAACAAAGGATAATGTAAAAAAACAGTAGGTAGCAAAAGAGAATATTAGAAAACAAAGGATAATATCACAGAACAGAAGAGAACAAAGGAAAAAATCAAAATTGTCACCTTTCCTTTTTCGTTTCCCTGTATTAATTAAATCAAATTTTGAACGTTTAGTGCTAAGCATGTGTACATCTTTCTTATCTTTACATTTTAGTGCTAAAAACCGTGGAATGAAACATTTTGGCCTCTAATTTTTTTAGTTTGAGGCAAGTAAGCTCTTTTGGCATGTGTTTTCTGTTCTTTCGCACAGTTACAACTACATTTGTATCTTCTAGTAATTTTAAATATAATTGTGGAGACGAATACCAATTGTCCACACATTGTAGATAGCCATCTCTTATTCTTCTAGGACAATACTCTCTGAAGCTGATTGATCAATTCCAGATATTTTATCGGCGCAAACCTAGTTTTTAAAACAAATGCAATAACCTAATAAAGACTCGCAATGTGTATAGATTTTTATTCCAATTCGCGCTCTTATCAATGGATTGAATTGGATATAATTCAAACGTCCTTTGACTTTCATAAGAGATTCTAGTGATACTGCACTTTCTGAAGTATAAATTTTCTATGAATTATTCAGATAATCAACTAGATTTCTGATCTTCCTAATTGTATCATTTTTATCCAACTTTTCGCTGTCTGTATAATGAAGGAATTTTGAGATATATAAATTTTTAATGTAGACTTCAGAAAAATTGGTCTAATTTATGTTTAAAAATCAATTATAGAGTTTTTAAAACGGTAATTTATTAATTTCGAACATTTATTATCACTAATATGAACAAAACAAATTCGAAGGAGTGATTATCAGTTGAAAAATTATTTACATACCTAAATATGCGTTTCGTGTATAATAAATATTGCATTTCCTTAATTCATGTAAATATTCCATATGTATTATAGGAATTATTTCGGTATTGTTTTCAATTTTTTATTAAGGAATATTTAAATTATCAGTTATTTTCCGCGGAATAAATATGCAAGAACGACTATAAAAGAATCCGTGGCGCATTTTTAAAATCAATTTTAATGAAAACATGTGGGCGAAGTTCCTCATTACCTTGCTGTTGCCAGCAGTCCGGGTATTAGATCGTCAATCATATTAATTTATATTTTGTTAAATTCATATTTTCCACAGGGCCAACTAGCCGAGGTAAAAATCAGCACGGGACAGCTTATAGGAGAGAGTGCGAGGACGGTACCTAATGGAAACCAGTATTATTCGTTTAGAGGGATTCCATACGCAGAAACACCAACGCGTTTTGAGGTTTGTCAAAAAAATAATTATTTTCAACAACGTAGTGCATTAACTAATAACTAAGTATTTTAATATGGAGTAGAGTAGGTGGATTGTGTTTATTAAACCCTGGACTATTCTAAGAATATTTTGTCTCTTGATGATTTTTGTCTAGAAGATAAATCAAATGATTAAGGTTTAAATTATTCCATTGGCACATATATCTCTTTTCAAAAGCCTGCAGTACCAAAAAAACCATGGCAAGGTGTTTACGATGCCAGAAGAGACCAACCCGCTTGCATTCAAGGATTTTACCCACTCAATTCCTCCGAAGACTGTCTTTTCATCAACATATATACACCATCAGTAAGTCAAAAGCTTCTATTTTAAGAGAAAAAATATTAATACTATTAATAATTCACTAGTTATCATCAGAGATAGTCGAATTATTTCCAGTGATGTTCTGGATACACGGTGGATTTTTTACTGAAGGAGGTGCCCAATCTAGTCTTTACATGCCTGATTACTTCATCGACGATGGTGTTCTAGTAGTAACAATCAATTACCGCTTAGGAATTTTTGGTATAGTGAGAAAGCAGAACAATAGCGATATAATTAATTGAAGGATTTTTGAGCTCTGGTGACGATCGTGTACCAGGCAATAACGGATTAAAGGATTTGGTTTTGGGATTAAAATGGGTTCAAGAAAACATACGTTCTTTTAATGGGGACCCGACCCGAGTTACGATTTTTGGACAGAGTGCTGGCGCGGTGCTAACTTCTTACTTAACGATATCACCACTTACATTGAATAAAGGTAAAATAAAAAGTGTTACTAAGGGGTAATCCATACGTGCATTGCATTGGTAAGTTTATTAATTGTTAACCACAATTTTATTTTAATGATCTTTAAATCCGGTGCAAAAGTTCTTACATAATCACATTTTAGGGTATTTCGTTGGAGCTATTTGCCAGAGTGGAAACGCTTTATCACCTTGGGGACTTCAACGTTATCCTGCAAGAAATTATAAGCAAGTTCTCAAAAAGGCAAATTGTCGATCGCAAGGAACGCGTGAATTGGATTTAGCTTGCCTACAAAATCTCACCACCGATGAAGTTGCTCGTATTCAAGCGGTTCTTATTGGAATTGTAAGATTTAATATTATTTATTTAGGTAATAGTGTAGATTTTCACTTCGTTATACATTTTGAAAACGTAATTCAAATAAACTATTACGATATTACCATAAAGGCGCCATCCAAACGACTTTTTACTACTACAATTTAATTAACTATTTGACTATAAAAAGCTAAAATTTTGATTTCGTCATGCATTGTGAAAACTTATAGTCCAAATATAAATCCTTTCATATTTTTTTGTTTAGAACGTGATTGTTGGAATCAACTTCCTTAACGGAATCGTCTTTTCGCCGACTTACGAAGTAAACCATCCAGAAGCGGCGTTGGTGGAAGGATCCTACAACGTTTTGCAGAACGGATCAGTACCCACAGTACCTGTCATCATGGGTGTTAATTCTGAAGAGTCACTTTCAACTCGTTAGTTAAATCTCAAATTTACGTAAATTTTATTTTCTTACATTAATATTCCAACAGAGATTCTAGTTATAAGACTGCTCTTCTTACAAGCCGATCTAGTGAACAATATTTTGGTACCACAAGATATGTATGCCTCCGATGAGGACAAAGCAAACTCTATCATTCCGGCCATTAAAAATTATTACTTTGGAACGAGTCCTGTGATTTTTTCCAGTGATAGTCAAATATTTAGAGTGGGTATTTAATTATAATTACAAATCAAAAACAAAATGATTGTTTCTTTGTATTCTGCAGTTTTTAAGTGATGTTACATTTAATAAACCATACCGACAGTATTTTACATTAGTAGGCGATCGTATTCCACAGTACTGTTACGAGTTTACGTATGTTGGTAATAACAGTAAGAGACATCCTGACCAACCTGGTAAGTGTTTAATACAATTAGCCGATATGTATACACTCAGTAAATATTTTTGAAGGATTGGGTAGAGTTAGTCATGCAGAGGAGACGCCGTATTTATGGAGGAGTGCTGATAACGCCACGCTCGCACCAGAGGATTTTAAGGTTAAAGATAAAATGGTCAGATTGTGGACAAATTTCGCTAAATATGGGTAAATACGAACTGCACCTAACAAAAATTTTGATTATATTAAACCTTGGCGGGAAGATATTTTAATTTTTATCTAATAATTATTTTTTCAGAAATCCTACCCATAATTCTGAGAACGATACAACACTTAATGGCTTCACTTGGAATGAAGCCTCGGTTAATGGAACTGACGTAAAATGTTTGAGTATAGGTGAGGAGCTAGAGATGATCGAAAATCCGAAAGAATCTGGATACATGCTGTGGTACAATCTGTATGAAACATATGGTCATCCCAATGACACATATTGACTGTAAATGTAGTAACACTAGAATGATCCTGTCTCGTTTATTATTTATATTTATAATTAAAGTTTTAACGCATTCCAAAATAAATATATACCAAAACATTAAAATAATACAGAGAGGGTACATTTATGTGAACATATAGTTTTTGAAGAACTTATTTTAGATAAATATCATAACATTAAAAAAGTTGAAACCAAAACTCGTTTGCTGATAGTTTAAAATCAAGCATATTGTATTAGTAAAAGTTTTATCCATACGCCACACTATGAGCTTGTATGAGGAATACTTCAAAAAACCTTTATTATATCTACGTTTTTTGCCCAGGTTATACGTGTCTCTTCGTATAACGTATAACCTGGGCAATCAAAAGCTTCTCACCATTTAAAGCGCCAGGCTTGGACGGTATATTCCCGGCCCTCCTCCAATTGGGGCTGGACATATTATCAGCCCACCTAGCCAAAATCTTCAGGGCATGTATTGCGTTCAGATACATCCCTCTAGCTTGGAGAGAAGTAAAAGTTATCTTCATACCGAAACCTGGTCGTATAGATTATACACTAGCCAAATCACACCGCCCAATTAGTCTAACGTCATTTCTCCTGAAAACGTTAGAGAAATTGTGCGAAAGATTAATTCGCGAGACGGCTTTGATTACGAATCCGATCCACGCTAACCAACATGCATACACTCAGGGGAAATCAACGGAGTCGGCTCTGCACACTGTTGTAGACCGAATCGAAAGATCGCTGGACAACAAAATGTCCACCTTGGGCGTGTTCATTGACATAGAAGGTGCTTTCGATAAAACGACCTTCAGAAAAATGGAAACTGCTCTCTCCACGCATGGTGTGAACCCCACAGTTAGTGGATGGATCAAAAGCATGCTGGAGAATAGGGCAGTCACAGTAAATGTAGGAAATACCACTGTCAGAAAGATCGGTGCAAAAGGCTGCCCACAGGGTGGAGTACTCTCACCACTCCTGTGGAACATAGTTGTTGACAGCCTACTGCGGCGACTTAACGATAATGGCTTCCACACCATAGGATATGCAGATGACATAACCATCCTGCTAACAGGCAGATTTGAGACGGTGCTATGCAGCTTGATGCAGGAAGCCCTCAAAATAATCGAATACTGGTGTAACGACCAGTCTCTGACTATAAACTCGTCAAAGACTGAAATGGTCCTCTTCACAAAAAAAAGGAAACTAGGTAAGCTAAAGCTTCCTATGCTCCTCAACACCCAGTTGAAATTGTCGTCAGAGGTCAAATACCTGGGAGTGATCCTCGACGGCAAGCTGACGTGGGAACCACATCTCAAAATGAAATGTAAAAAAGCATGCGTCTCCCTCTGGCAATGCCGGAGGGCTGTGGGCAGACATGGGGGCTATCTCCCAAGATAGCACTTTGGCTGTACACAGCGGTAGTAAGACCAATGCTAATCTATGGAGCACTGGTTTGGTGGCCCAGAGCCAGACAGAAAACCTCAGCAAAGCAGCTTACTCAGTTGCAAAGGATAGCATGCCTCAGCACGACCGGAGCAATGCGAACAACACCCACTGCAGCAATGGAAGCAATGCTCTGCCTTCCACCTCTCGACTTATACGTAGAGGAGATGGGCACGGCGGCAGCACTGCGCCTAAACTCAGTTGGACTTTGGTACAAAGGAGGCAGGGCTGGCAGACACTGTCACCTTTTAGAGGAGGCTGTCAAAAAGACACCCCTCCTTGGAAGGAAGACAGACAATTTGCCACCCTGCTACGTCTTCAATAGACCCTATAATGTATCGATAAAAAGAGGAACCGGGAGTGTAGAGGGTGGGGAAACCCTCCGAATTTACACCGATGGTTCTAAAACCAAAAGACGACCCGGGGCGGGAATTTACTCGCAACAAATGGACCTCTCATTAGCTATACCCCTAGAGAAGCACACAACTACTCTGCAAGCAGAGATCGTTGGCATCATCCAAGGGGCGAAAGAAATCCTACACCGAGACATCCGTGATAGGAACATCCAAATCCTTACAGACAGTAGGGCAGCAATACTAGCAGTGAGTAGTCACAAGATCACCTCAACACTAGTAAAAGAATGTCACAACACCCTTAAACAAGCAGCACAATCAAACAGTATTGAGCTGCGCTGGGTCAAGGGACACAATAATGAAGAAGGCAACAGCAAGGCAGACGAGTTGGCGCGAGCTGGATCGGTTCTCAGTGATACCACGGACGGGCCTCCGATCGCGCCAACCCCGAAATGCCTCACTGATATCCTCAAACAAAATACTCTCAAGATGCTAAAACAACGTTGGGACAACACCTCAGGCTGCAGACAGGCCAAGGAAGCAATACGCTCACCCAATCTGAAAACAGCTGAATATTATTTGCGACTATCCCGGGGGAATCTGCGTCTTATCACAGGTATCCTTACGGGTCACTGTCAGCTAAGGAAACACTTGTTTACTATGGGACTGGTGGAAACCCCCATATGTAGAGCATGTGAAGAAGAGGACGAGACAGTGGAACATGTGTTAACCACCTGCCCGGCTCTCGCCCACCTTAGAGAGTCCATGCTAGGGGAGCTCTGGTCGAACATGGGCAACATAAGGGATAACCCTCCAAGCGTTGTGCTGTCCTTTGTTCGCCACCTTGGGTGGCTAAATGAGTGATAGAACAACGCAGGGCTGTCCCAGTCAGGGGGGCACAATGGGCCTAGTGAGGCCTAAGTGCTCTGGTCAATGATTTGATCACCCTTGGCAAACTCAATCCAGATCTACGTTTTTTTTAAATGTATATTTACCTTTTTGGAATATTATGCTTATAAGAATACTGATGTATAAATAAATAATTATATAAATTATAGTTTTAATTATTTTTTATTAATTTTCTATTCTATAGACTATAATAGACCAAATAAGGCTTGAAAATAAAATAATGTGGAACAATTTTTGTGTAAAAATAGAACATTATTTATGTCCACAATAAAAAAAATATGTAACATACCAAGAAATTTCACTATTTCATTATCCAATTAGAAATTGTACGTTCCGAAGATTCCATAAATTTCGACATTGGCGGAAACGGCTAAATTATTTTTATTATCATGTTAAAACATTGTTGAATTATCAGTAATTAGAAGAAACACATCGGGTTGTTTATAAAAGTAAACTAGAAGTAAGGTTTCATTCAAACTTCGAGATATTTGATCAACATTTGTCGTCATCTTTTTGTTTGGGATTAAAAAAAATACTTAAAGATTGTATTAAAAGTAGAATTTAGATCACCAGACATATGATCGTGGGCAAAATACAAGGGTTAGATTATCTTTAAGCATCAGCTTTACTAGGTGATTGGTTAGCTCACACGATATTTAGCAGTGCGATGTCATCTTTAACAATGGCCGCAATTGGATAGGGCAACTTTGTTTTTTGATGAGAGAAGAATAAATCTATCATCGACACCCTTTTAATAGGGTAGTATCGGACTCCTACCGCCCAAAACCGCTCTGCGATCGCTATTGTGACTAGTCCAAGACGAAACGGTCTTTTCTAGTCTGGTCTCAAGCGAATTGATCTCTAAGATTTTGGGGGATCCGTTCGTCCTAAATACGCTCTCCTCGAAATGAGTGTGGAATGACTAAGTAAATACATTAAAATTAGTCAATTTTATATCGTGATGGGACTTATGGTTTAAAATTTTGTTGGATGAAAATTGAAAAAAGTGATAGGTGATTATTCGTCCAGTTGTAATGGACGTTTTATTTTGCCTGATAAGCGTTGTGGTTCAATATAATGCTAAAAAAGACAGAGATCAAACTGGGGATGTTTAATTCCGAGCACAGTTGTTTTTAGAGACGTACCAGGGGCATTGACAATCCTACGAATCATCTTGCTCTGTGTAACTTCCAAAATCTGCGACTTGGAGAGGGTAATCCATATAGTTGCCCTCTATATGTCATTTTTGATTGTATGATTGCCTTGTACAGATGAACTTTACTGGAGAGGAAACGCTGACTTCTATCGATCAGTAGTGATTTTAGTTGTCAGAAAGCTTATTTGGCTTTCGAGATGGTCAACTGGACGTATTTATACCAATTTAGCCCCTGGCCACAAGATGGGAGACTTTTGTAACGTGCTGAGAAGGTTCTTTTGGTGATAAACTGTTGAATTTCACCAAATATGTGGGGCATTTTAGGGTTAGCAGTTTAAAAATCATTTGCTTTGTTTACGATTAATACCTTCGATTATGTAATCGCTGGTTCGTACCAGCTGGTTGTTTGTATTTGGGACGACTTTGGGATCATTCGCACTTGTATTGTTTTTTCGATTATTTTTCCTAATGTACAGAGTAGACTGATAGGACGATGGTTTTGTGGAAACTGTATATCTTTACTTGGTTTAGGTATTAGAATGACAGTGGCGTGTTTACTCGTTTTTGGGAAATTTCCTATTCTTAGACAAGGTATTGAAGATGCTTGTGAGAAATTTTGAGGCAGTTGTAATTGATTTTATGATTTCCTTGCGCTTTTTTGTTTTTCGACAGTTTGATCAGGTCTTTAACTTCTTTAACCATTGTTGGTTTAGATACTGAGTTTGGTGATCGTTCAAAACGATGAAGCGCCTCTTCGATTTCATCTAGGAGTTTATCACTCGCGGCTTCATCGTTCAGCAAGAATTACGATACCAGGCTCTCCGCAAAGGCTTCAGCTTTATCTTTCGCAAGGTAGACGAGGCCATTTCGCCCGTGGATGACAGGAGTCGCCTTTCTAGCTGTGGTGATAATTGCAGGGATAATTGGCTTTGATGGAGATTGATAAACGCTGGTTATTTTAACTTTTTCGCCATTTAAGCAGACGATTATGGTTGTTGCTTCCAGATTTACTGAGTCTGAACTTTCAAGGACGGCATAATCGAGCCCATGCACCGCGATTAGGCCGTGGGGTAATGTGGAGATTGTATATATAAGAAAGGAAACTCGAGATTCGCTTATTAGCATTATATGGATGTCTAAGGTACGCATGAACTGTTCCAGTTCCGACGTTTTACCCGTTAGACTGCTTGCGTTCCAGGTGCAGATTCTGCACGCACTGACTTCTGTTACCTTTGTATCGACTAGTTCTATAATACTTAGTGGGAGTGACGGAAGATAGAGATTCTAGTATGAGCTTAACTCCTTCTACCCTTTGTAGTAGGGTAAGGAATTCTGGATTTTCAAGAATTTCAAGAGTGCTCATGAGGTTAGTGTGGTTTACACTAGATGCTGTTTGGACTTGAGGAGCAGTTGGCTGTATGGTGGCAATTGCAATTGAGGCATTTGAGGCCACCGTCGGTTTCTGGATTGCATTTTCATTGCGATGTAAGATTATCTGCGCATATTACACAGCGAGGGGCGAAATTGTAGTATCTAGCAATGATTTTTGTTGAGCTTTGCTACAGTTTTTATTATAAACTACATTTAATTTTATTACTATCAAAATCGAAGAACGAACGAATTTGTGCTCCAAGTTTACGAGTGGGAAAACATTTCCAAAATTCATTTCTCGATGAACTCGGTTACACTTTTCCTGTGTATCCATTGGTGAAATTCCAAAGCTCTTTGTTAATTTATGAAGCCGTTTATTACAATTTGAAATATTTCTATTAAAACCTACCGTTCACTTTTTTATTAATTTACTAGTGGCTTTTTTTGTTTCTAGACCAATCGTCTCTCGCATTCTCGATAAATTTAATATTTTTATTTAGACGGTCGTTGCACTCTCCCGCGAACCATTTGTACTTTTTTGTTTTCCTATTTCGTGGGCTTTTTGTCTTCGTTTGAGTTAATCACCCTGTTTTTTTTCTAGATTTAAATGATAATTATTTTATTTGAAATAAATACATGTAATGGAAATAAATTCTTATAGAAGACAACGGTTTAATTTTCTGCTCAACGGCTATCGCCCCGATTGAATTCATCGTAGTTTGAAAATTGCACAGATTGATAATCTGTATAATAATTTTCTTTTTAAATAAAAACGGTGCTGTAATTGAAGGTTAATGAAATATGTAGAGTGAGTGGATGGCCACTATTTCACTCTCCAATTTCTATAATACAAACCAAAATAATCAAATATAAAAGGCTAAATAAATTCAAGATTCCTTATCAAATTAAAAATGAATTCATCGCATTTTTTGGGTAAGCTCATTGTTAATATTTTAAAGTAATCGGAGGGTGGGATAGTGGCCACCCACCGACCTTACACATTTATTACTTTCCCTGCATAGAATATATAGGGAAAGTATTGTTTTCGTGCATGAGAATCTCTGTGGGCGCTGTATCTCAAAAACGAATGATTCCTTTGAGATGAAACTTTAAATTTAAGGTTTTATCATTAAGAACTGGAACTGAAAAGCTTTTGGTTAAACATTCATAAACCGGAAAATGGATCTTTACTCGAGGCGTTTATTTGGTTTTTCCGATATTTTTCTAAATATGAAAAATTTTAACTTGGGAGAAAATCATTTAAAATTTAAAATTTTGATACCTTTTGACTGTTGCTAATAAACTATAGAAGTTATATGAAATTTATATAACAAGTATTTGTAGAGAATTCGAAATTGAGCAAATTATTAAGAAAATCATTTTTGCGTAAACCTCATAGTCTTCGAGAAAAATATAATTTTTAGATATTCTAATAATCGTAACATTAAACTATAATAAACACAATATTAAATTAACCTTATAAACATGATTATTACTTATTCTATGGTACTCTTGACCTACCTCAACAAACAATGCAATGACCTCTCGTACTCCTGACCCGCACAAGCAAATTGAACGTTAAGGTAGGTCAAGAGTACGCTGAAGTTTAAACGGGAAAATAGGCGCAAGTTAAGTTATCGTGGAAAAACAATTGAAATTCGAATTTTATATTTTAACTTGATTTAAATCAATTTAATTGTAGGAATCCATTGGTGCAAGTGTTTCAATAAGATAATTATTTTAGAAGTTATCATGGAAAAACTGAAAAACAATTTGAATTTTAGATTTTAACTTAATTTAAATATATCTTATTGTAGGAATACCTTAGTGCAAGTGTGGCGAAACAATTGTCGTAGTACAATAAATTAGTTTTTGGAACCGCTATACCAGTGTTTTTACTTTCCCTATATAGTATATATAGGGGAAGTATTGTTTTCGTGCGTGAAAATGTCTGTGGGTGCTGTATCTCAAAAACGAATGATCCGATTGAGATGAAACTTTAAACTTAATGTTTAATCGTTAAAAACTGAAGCTGAAGCTTTTGGTGAACATTCAAAAACCGGAAGTGTATGTTTACTCGAGGCCGTTTTTTGTTTTTTTCTGATATTTTTGTAAATATAAAAAAATTTACAAAACTTATCAAATAAAAGTTAAAGGGACCAAGAAACTGAACAAGTTTTATTAAGACATGTTTTTCGTAAAGTTCTTAATTTGTGAGAGAAAAAAAAAATAACTTTTTAGAAAATGTTTTAGATTTTTCTTTAAATTTCAGTAATTTCTCCTCCTTACTTTTATTTTTTATTGCAACTCCCTTTCCAAAGAATTTTCATCGAGAAGTCTCGAAATTTTTACAAGTTTAGTAAAGATTTTATTCAAGAGTTTCAAAATTTTTCAGACAATCATTATTTATATTTATTTAAAGAAATTGCTTCGTGGTTTCTATACAAGATTTTCTTCAACTTTTAATCCATACTTTTAGTTTTCTTACATTGAGGTTTCTAGAATTTATCACAAGATTTCATTTTAGATTTATAAAACTTTTTTGAGGATTCTAGAAGTGTACAGTAATTTCTTTTAATTATCTAATAAATAAATAGATATTTCCAGAATTTTTAGCAAAGATTTCGAGAGCTCTAGATTATTTAGAAAGCTCTCCCAAGATTTTGTTTAACTTTACAATTTATTAGGATATTTTATTCAAAATTTCTAGAACTTATTTAGAGGCTTCTAGAAATTTCAGGAATTCCTCCTCCATATTTTCAGTTTTTTATCTTCCTTTTCAAAGAATTTTGATCGAGGATTCTAGAATTTTTCACAAGTTTTCTTTGTAGATTTGTAAACCTTTTTTGGAGGATTCTAGAAGTTTACAATAATTTTTTCTTCATATTTCCAGAATTTTTATCAATGTTCCTATTCGGGAGTTCTTGATTTTTTAGTTCGTTTCAATATTTATAGAATTTTCTTTTAGGATTTCCAGTAATTTCTCTTCCAAATTTTAATATTGTCTTATAAATTGCAAAGATTTCCTTCAATAAACACAATGATTCGAACGCATGCTAGCATACAAGACTCCATTGATATATTTAACTGCACGAGTCACCATTTTACAAATACCATAATCAAATTGTTTTAGTAACCACAAAATTGCTAAAAATTGTAATTATGCTTGTGTACAATTTTATGTTATTATTTAGTCTTTAAAATGTTATTATATATGTCTCTATGTTTGATAACTTTTCCCTGTTATTAGATCTATGTATTTGTTGGGAAATAAATTATTATTATTATTATTATTATTATTATTATTCAGTGCTCAAAAATTAAAAAAAAATCTCTTACAGAACTTTACACTTTTTTTCAAGAGTTCAGAAATTTCCAGTAACTTTTATTCAGATTTGGAGGCTATAGATTTTTCTAGAAAATCTGTTCCTAGAAATCTAGACTCTTTTCAGTTATTTCTCCTTCAGATATCAAGATTGTTTTTTTAAGCTGTCTTTTAAACTGCGAAGTTTTTAGAATTTCTTTTCTAGAAATGTAGAATTCGGGATATTTCCAGTAAATTGCGAAGATTTAAATGAAAGTTTTTATAGAAAATTTGTTTTTAAACATCTAGACTTATTAGCGAGAGTTCAGGAAATTTGAAGTAATTTCTTCTCCACATTTCAAAATTTTTTCCAACTTTTAAATAGCAGAGTTTTTTTGTGGCTCTTGAATTTTTAGAATTTTCTTCTGGAAATCTAGATTATTTTCTCGAGGGTCCAGGAAATTTCTAAAAATTTATTCTCCAGAGTTCAAGATTTTTAAATTGCAAAGATTTTCTTTGCGGCATTAGGATTTTCTAGAATTTTTTTTTGTAAAAGAATGGTCTTGTAGATTTTGTTTACCAAAATTGTCTATTATTTTAGAATTATTGATTGTAGTGTGTTCTAAAGGTAAATAACTTCTTCCCCAAATAAATTTTTTTATAAATTGCAAAGATTTTCTTTCAGACTCTAAATTTTTTAATTCGTCTTCTTTTCGAGAATTCAGGTAAATATTAGTAATTGCTTTTCTAGAACTCAACATTTTGTTTCAACTAGAGGCTATAAAATTATTTAGATAGTTCTAAATAGCGGAATTTTTCATGGAAGGTATAGAATTTTTTAGAAAATTTTCTCCTAGGAATGTTTTCTTATTTTCGAGAAAGTTTAAAGAATGTTCAGTAATTTCTCTTCCCGATTTCAAGTTATTTTTTCAACTGGTCTTCTATAAGGTTCTAGAATTTTTAGAAAATTTTCATTTAGAAATCTAGATTTTTTTTCCAAGGGCTCAGGAAATTTCCAGATTAACGGTAAATCGGGGGGGTAATTGGGTAATTACTAATTTGTAAATGGAAACCAAATAATACTTTTGTGTACTCTATTCTGTACATAAAAACGGAAAAGGATGTTAAATATTACTTGTCTGAAAAACATTTTAGACAATTTAATTAGTTAATGTTTTCTAATCATTTAAACGGAATATTTTGGAAATATTGCTTCGTTTTTACAAAATTCCATTCCTCGAGTATATTGTGATTCTTGATGATATCATTTAATATTTCCAGGAAAGATCCCCCCATATATTTCATCATTTTTCAAGAGTTCTGTATTTTTACGGTTTAAATTGTTTTATTTTATTCAAATTTGTTTAATTTTTTAGAAAACTTCTAGAAACTTCCATGTAATTTAACGTCCTCATTTTTAGAAACTTTGTCCAGAGTCAAATATTTTTTTTTTAGATTTTAATTTTATAGAAAATTACCAATTCGTGAAAAAAAATTTTTTTAATGAAGTTTCTTAGAAATTATCGTGTCGTTATACTTTTTACACAGTTTTTCTTTCCAGCTTTTAAAGTTTACTAGAAAATTTTCTTCTCACCCTAATTGAAGAATTTTCTTCAATAATTCACTGTATTTTTTTAATTTTTAGAAACTTCAAACATTTCTAATATTATATTATTGAAATTTGCTTGTTTTCTTTAGAAAATTTCTAGAAAATTTCAATTCATCTTGCGTTCCTATTTTTACAAACTTTATCGAGACTATTTTTTTTTTTAGATTTTAATTCGTTTAAAAAATATTAGCAATTTTCCAGAATTTCTTCCATTATAAATTCTAGAAAATCTTCAATAAACAAATAAAGCAAGAAATCCTGGAAAATATTAAGGGTCTGTAATTAAAAATTCTGGAAATTAGTAAAATTCTAAATAGGTTCCAGAATCAATGTGCAAATTCGTAGAAATTTTGCTAAGGGTTTTAAAATTTTCGGCATTTTTTTCTATCTTTTTTTTCACAATTTTTTTCCAAAAATATTTTTTTGAGACATTTCAGCATTTCTTATCTCATCGTAATTGTTCAAGAGTTAATTATTTTTTTACATTAATTAATAAATAAAAAATTAATTTTCAAATTTGGTTCAGAGTTCAGAGCGAAGCATTTGTCCCCTAAATTTTTAGAATATGTTAGTAATTTTTGGTTTACGGTTTTACTATCGATTTTTTAATTTTTTTCTGGTAATTTCAAACATATTTTGCTATATTTCTAGAAATTTTTCGTTTAGGAATTTTCGCTTTAAATCGTAATTATTCCTCAAGAGTTTTTTTTTTGCTTTACTTGCTTTATTCTATCGAAATTGTCTAGGATTTATACAAGGATTCTTGGGATTTCAGTAATTAAAAATATTCAATTTCCAAATTCGGTCGTAGGCTCTCCTTTCAGGAAGAATTGCTAGATCTTATAAATCCATGATTTTCTTAAAGGGTTCTCGAATTTTTGAGTAATTTAAAGTCCAGATTCACGGAATATGTGTCAAAATTTGTAGAATTTTTTGCAGTTTTATTTCAAGACAATTTTTAATTCAGGGTTTTTCCCCAAATTATAAGAATTTTCTTTGACAATTAATTTTACAGAAATTTGTCTTCTCAAGCATTTATTACTTTAACTTTTCAGGTTTTCCTTCAAGGATTCTAGAAATATCCAGTAATTTTCTGTCCAGATACCAAGAAATTTTTTCGTAGGTTGTGAAATTGCGAAGCAGTTTTTTTAATATAAATTTCTAGATTTTTTTAGTAATTTTTCTTTCAGAGATTTTCATTAGGTTTTAAAAGGTTTTTCTTTTTCTAAAAATTTAAAATTTACAATTTTCAACTAAAATAAGTCCAGATTATTTGAAGTGGTTGAGGTTTCTTTTTAATTTCTTAGAAATTGCATAATTGTTTCGAGATTTTTTTTCTAGAAATATTTTCTTTTAGACTCTTGGATTTTTCTTGCTTGTTTTTTTTTGTTGGAATTATTAAATGTTCTAAAATTTTCTAGTAAGTTTTATTCTACATTACTAGAAAATTTGTTTGAGAGTTTTAGAATTTATAAACATTTTTTATAGATATCTAAAATAACTCCGCAGTTTTATTTTTTTAATTTTTCACCAATGGTCAAGCGTTTTCTTGTAAAATTTTTCAGAATTTTTTCTTTCAGATTTCTTTTAGATTTTTTCATCTTATTGTATGTGAAATTTACTAGGATTTTTTGAAAGGGTTATAAAATTTTCTAATAATTATAATTCTAGATTCATCAAAGTTTCTAATGTTCTAGAATTTTTATCAATTTTCCTGGCAATTAATTTTTTTTTACAAATTATTTTTATAAAATATTAGAATATTTAGCATTTGTCGCTTTACCTTATCTGGATCTCCTACTAGATTATTACTTTTTGTAGAGGATTCTAAATCCTCTATCCCACCTTCCATTAAGTAAAACATCATCAAAAATTTGACAAATAAAGCACTAATAACCTTTCTTCACAATTTTATTTGAATAACCAAATGTACATTTCGGACACAAAGTGACCATTATCAATGGATTAGCACTGTTATTAGTTATTATTATTAGTGCTTTATTTGTCAAATTAATTTGATCTTCACGTAACTCAAGCAACCAATTTATCATCAAAAATTATTTGAAATATTTGTATGAATGCATCAATTTGTGTTTGTTTATATTTTAGGTCATTTAACTTTTGGTGAACACTCATAATCATGTAATTTATATTACAAGTAATTGTAAAGAATCCAAAATTGGGCAAATGTTTAAGAATAGTAAAGAGAATGGTTGCGACCGTTACTACGTGGTAATCCATACTTACACTGAATTGAAAAATTCACTATGTTTTAACCACAAATAATAATTATTTGTGGTTAAAACATGGTGAATTTTTCAATTCAGTTTAAGAATAGCTTTTTTGCCTCATAGTTTTTCAGAAAAATATAGGGAAAGTACTATGATGGCCACATCACCATTTGAATAGTAATGTTTTCGTGATTGAATATGCCTTTTGGCGCTGTATCTCAAAACCGAATGATAAGTTTTAGATTAAACTTTAAACTTAAGGTTTTTTCGTTAAAAACTGGCACTAAAAAAAACTTTTGGTAATGATTCATAAACCAGAGGTGGATGTTCACTTGAGGCGTTTTTTAGTTTTTACCGATATTTTTCTAAATATAAAAAAATATTTCAAAACTTTTCAAACAAAAGTTAAAATAAATGAAAAACTGAACATCTTTTATTAGAACATGTTTTTCAAAACATTCTTAACTTTCGAGAAAAAAAATTAAAATTGAAAATTTTGACATTTATTGCCAATTACTCATAAATTATTAGAGTTACATAAAATTTATATGACAAATAATTGCAGATAATTCAAAGCTAAACAAATTTTTAAGAATACCATTTTCGCGTAAACTCAATGGTTTTCGAGTAAAATATAGGGAAAGTACTATGATGGCCACATCACCATTTTATATTAAGTTATTATAATGGAGTTTCAACAAGTAACTGCCTCGTCTATTCAATATTCCAATAAATCATCGATAATTTGCTTATCGGTAATGTTTTGGTGGATATCACGGATAACCACCCTATATTTTTTTCCTCATAGAGGCGATGTATGAAGTAGAATATCTTTTTTTGGTTGAGGAAATGAATTGTTTCCAGATAAACTTTAGCTGACTGCAATTATAGGCTAATGTCGTTACCTTGGGTTTTGGCTTTCAGAACGACTATTTTTCTGTCAGCTAAGTCTTTAGATAGAGGGGGCCAGTTTTGAGGATTATTAATTTTTAGCGGCGGAGGTCGATTAGTGAAATTTTCCACTTTTAATGGATTTTCTAGGCTCGACCCTAATGGTTTGATAGGTAATTGGATTTGGTGGCGAATTGCTGTTTTGTGGCTTTTTACTACTGCGTTTGGCGGGCTTCTTGGCTTCTTCATTTGCCGTTATCAATAATTCTAATCATTTAAGACTATATTTAGCCGGTGTTGGTAGAAGTTGATTCTCTCAGTTATTGAGTTTTGTAGATTTCGGCGGAGTGGCTTTCGTTTTGGGGGTGGTGTATGCATTTTTTATGCTTCCAACCGTTTTATTGCAATCGACTGGCAAGTCAGTTAGCTTGAGTGGAGTTAGGGGTTATTTGGCTTCTTAGAGCGACCGGACTCTGACTCCGTGTCAGACGATTTCTTTTCGGATCGGAATTATGGGGGGCTTCTGACTCAGTGTTAAAGATGATTGGTATTCTGTTTTTCTTTTTTTTGGTTTCACTTGCGTGGAATCATTAGGATAGCTGGACTGAGTGCAGCAATGGTGTCGTTGAGGTTTTTGATAACCTCCTGGAGCTCTTTAATTGTCACCCTCAGTTGTCTATTCTCCTCGCGGGCATCGATGATGTCAACGATTTCCTTTAAATTAGGTGAATCGTTTTCAATGTCGATGACACTCATATTGTAATCAACTAATGGTTCAGAATTGTAGATTTTAATCAGCTGAGTCAAGCAACGCCGTACCTCGTCAGGGATTGGATGGGTGGACCGCAAGGTGGCTTCTCTCTCTCTCGAGGGACGTGCCCCCTCTTCACTTTCCGCCTTTAAGTGGTGCCGACGCTATCACCCCCTGAAGAGGCGACGATATTTGGGTGCTTGACTGTAATCGACCTGCTTTCCCTTTTTTAGAGGGAAATCAGTACTGATCACTGTTTGCTGCTATAGCAGGCATGCTAAGGACTTCCAATGAGAATAGGACTTCCTGGACCGATTGAAAGACATTGACATTTTTCGTTCCGACTATCTCGGCCGACACTTTTTTTGTAATAGGAGAGGAGATTCTGCATGGACACCCTTATAGTAGGGAAGTGTCGGACTCGACCGACTAAAACCTCTCCTCCGTGATCACTGTTGTTTGGCTAGTCCAAAAGGTCTTCTCTAGTCTGGTCTCAAGCGAATTGATCGCTAAGATTTGGGGGGATCCGGTCGTCCTGAGTGCCACTCTCCACTAAAGTTTTATTTTGGAGCTCCTGGTAACCATAATATAAGATAATACAATTATGGTGCCATCTATTATCTAAACGTTTATTTCAAAATAAAAAAGAACAACATATATAAAACAAATAACACTTCCCTGTTTCGAACCTAATCCAAAAATCTCTAAATATTTACAAAAATATGACGATTAAAAACGTTTAGAAATGAATTGACTATATATAAACAAAAACGATTTGTAATAGAAATTAGAGGGTTTTTAGAGAAAACTCAATGAATAGAAATGGAAAATTACAACAAATCTTTATATGTAGAATTAACAAATTCGTTAAAAGAGAATCAAACATTAGTAAATAGTTACACAAATTATTAAGAAATAGAAATGCTTCAAAACAAAAAAAGCCGCAACATTTGTTATTTACAAAAACAGTATATATTAATAAATTTAAAAATACGAAAACATTTAGTGAATCTACAACAATGAGTCTTACTAAGACTACAAAACAAATTAATTTGAAACAACTACTTCTCTAGCTAATACTTCGACAGACATTGAATAATACAAATTAATTTGCGTGTTACAAATAGTACAACTATCAAAGCAACACTAGTTTGAACGTATTTCTTTCTGTAAAATGAACTAGAAATGACTTAATGAACGTTTTAGCAAATTACCTAATTCATTCACTTGCAATTTGTAAAAACTATAGTTTTTGCAAAACAATTAAAGAATTGAATTTACTTAATTTAAGGTAAATTAAATCAAAATCATTAATTAGAGTTAAGGTAAATCATGATTAAATAAACAATCACAAAATCATCACAACAAATTAATGATGTGAAATTAGCCCATGCCTCAATTAATTCAAGGGCACACTTTTCATTTTCGAAAAGATGTTCCAAGTTATTGCCACTGATACATAATTTGGTGTCATCTGCATAATTAACAATTTTGAAGGTTGGGCTCGAAAGTAGAAACATATTTAATAATAATGCGCCAAGTATACTTCCTTGTGGCACACCCATTGTAATATCAAAGACACCTGACTGTATCATATCACCATTTCTAATTATTTAAACTATTTGCTATCAGTTAAATACGATTTAAATTATTTTTGTGCTATACCACGAAAACTATAGTCGTGTAGTATTGCAAGTAGAATTTTGTGATCAATGAGGTCAAATGCCTTAGATAGGTCTAGCAGTATCCCACAAGGAATTTGATCCATTTCCAGAGTAGATAAAATAAATTGAAGGAAATCAAAGAGAGTTCTACTTATGTTCTTATTTTAGGTAAACCCGTGCTAATTAATTGCTAGGATATGTTATTTTTCCAGAAACGCTTTAGTTTGTTTTGCCACTACATATTCATATAGTTTTGAAAATGTCGAAAAAATACTTATTGGACTATAATTTTCAACACTATCATGGTCACCCCTTGTATAAATTGGTTTGACTATGGCAAACTTTAGTTGCTTGGAGACGATTCCCTTAGCTAATGATTCGTTTATAAGAAAACACAGTGGTTTGCTGACATCCAAGCATTTTTTTAAATAAATAAATGGAGATTTCATCAACACATTATTTTGATAATGCTTTCTATATCGCTTACTGTCACTGGATGAAAATACATCAAAAATGGATTTTTATTAATAGTGATGTATTGTAGTAAACAAATCATTTTGCAACATATCTTTTGTTGAATTTATAATTAAAAAAAATATTTAAATCATTTGGCTCAAGTTTACCATCAAGTTTGCAGCCAGTCGCTAGTTTGATTGGAGCAGCCTGAGTGAATAGACGTGCCGCTTATATAGTGATACGCAATTAAGTTTTGTGTGCGGCTTAAAAAGGGATGCAACCGAAACATTTCAGATGCTTCAAAATGCCTTCTAAAACGACTCAGAATCGAAAAAGTAGAGCAGCGAGTGACATTGTTAGTACACTTATTACTTTCCCTATATAATATATATAGGGGGAGTATTGTTTTCGTGTTTTTTTTTTCAAAAATTTTTTTTGCGGGTCCCCTGAACCCAAAACACTAATTTCTTGAAAAAAAAATTTTGTGTCTGTGTGTGTGTGTGTGTGTGTCTGTCTGTCTGTCTGTCGGTGGGTGCTGTATCTCAAAAACGAATTATCCGAATGGCATGAAACTTTAAACTTAACGTTTTATTGTTAAAAACTCGATCTGAAAAGCTTTTGGTAAACATTCATAAACCGGATTGGCAATAAATATCAAAATTTTCAATTTTTATTTTTTTCTCAAAAGTTAAGAATTTTATAAAAAATATGTTCGAATAAAACTTGTTTAGTTTTTTATTACCTTTATCTTTTGTTTAAACCTTTTTTTTAAATTTTTCATATTTAGAAAAAATAAAACGAAAAAACCAAAAACCGCCTCGAGTAAACATCCACTTCCGGTTTATGAATGTTTACCAAAAGCTTTTCAGTTCCAGTTTTTAACGATAAAACCTTAAGTTCAAAGATTCATCTCAATCGGATCATTCATTTTTGAGATACAGCGCCCACAGACATTTTCATGCACGAAAACAATACTTCCCCTATATATACTATATAGCGAAAGTAAAAATATAATCCGATCCTAATAAATAATAACTTAATTCCATCACATTAAACTATTGTTTTTTTTAGGACAATAAATTCTAGTGCAGCGACCTTAGCGTACTCTTGACCTACCTCAATATACTATACATTAACCTAGCGTACTCCTGACCTTTGTTAATAAACCATTTGTTGTGGTAGGTCAAGAGCACGCTGATTTATTCGATGATTTTATACGTAAAATCGCGTAGGCTAAATCAATGCATAAAGATAATTCTTTAAATCTTTCTAAAAGATTATAATAAATTTGATTAAATACTAAACTAATTCTTAACTCTAAAAATTAAAAAATTCAGGAAGAAAAATGCTAAAATTGTTTAGAAACGAAATCTGGAAAAGAAATTTAAAAAAAAAATGACAAAAAATCTAAAGCCCTGGAAGAAAATACATGAAACCTGAATGAAACATTGCTGGTAAAATTTTAAAATCTTAAAAAGAATTTGTTGGTTAATTATAGAAATATCAAATCACTTAATAAAATACTGATACAGTAATATATCACATCACCTTAATTAAAAAAAAGAAAATTCTTGATATGCAAAGAAAAAACTGGGGATTTCCTAGGATTTTTTTAAAGTCTAAAAAAATTATTAGAAAATTCTAAAACCATCTGAAAAAAAAATATATGAAATACGAACGAAACACATTGCTGGTAAATTTTAGACCACTCGAAAAATCATTTTCTCAGTTTAGACAATTAATTTTAGTATTATAGAAAGAAAATACTGAAAAATTCTGCAACTCTCGTAAAAATCCACGAAATCTAAAAGTAAAATTGCTGAAACTCTTAGAACTTATAAAATCTGGAAAATAAATTGATGAAAAATTCTAAAATTACTTTCAATTTTCAAACAAAAACATTTAGAAATGTAGAAAGAAAAAAATAATAATAACAGAAAATTCTAGAAGAAAAATTGTTGGAAAATTTGAACTTTCAAAATTTGGTAAATCCAAAAAGTTTCTTGAATTAAATAAATCTTTAAAACTATTAAAACCATTACAGAAAATTCGTGAAATCTTAAAATTAAATAAAGCTGACAAATTTTAGTATCAATAATAATATTTATTAACGTAATCAACTTTTTACATAATGCACAAAATACTATAATGAAAACTAAATTATAACTAAATTCATGAACATGATAAATAAATTGAAAATTTTTTAAAAATGCTGGTAAATTTGAGATGAATCTATTATTTTTCAGTTAATTCAAAAATAATGATGAAAATTGATGAAAAAATCACTAATAAATTACTCTAATGAAAAATCTGTGTACTAGGGGGGCTACAAATCAAACTTCAACTGTTTTTACATTGTTTCTATCAGCGAAAAATCGAATTTTAAAAATTCTTCACCAATTAAAACAGTTATAAAGGAAAATAAAATTTGAATATGTTTTACAATAACTTTTCTTTAATTAAAGAAAATTGCAAAATACTAAAAACAAATGAATCGGGTAAAAATTCAAAATTCAAACATTTGTTTTGTAATGCTTTTGTCATATCTTTTAAGCAATTAATTTAATTTAAAATTTTCTTATATTAACAAATTGCCATTACTAAACTCAATAAATAAATGAGTTGAAAATAGTAAAAATAATTGTAATTATTGTTTAATTTATTCACTTTGTTCACTCTTGATATGATGATGAAAATTGAAAATTAATATTTACAAATACGGACTTCAATTGTTTCGCATTGTTTTTGCGATAATCCGTCGCAAAAAAAAACTCTTGCACAGATCAATTGTGATTAAAAATTACATGTCAAAATACGAAAGAAACAAAAAATTATTTTCAATCAAGAAACAGTTGATAGCAGTTTATATTTATATTTTATATTTGAAAAATTGCATTTGTTGATTTTCATTATGCAAAAAACAGTAAAACTCACTAGCCCCATTTATTTTGCTTTGTTAAAACAATCAAAAAGTTACTGCTAATGTTAAAAAAAACTTCAAAGCTGTGTTATAGTTTAAAATTATATGTATATGTAGGGTGGATGGATGGCCACTATCCCACCCTCTGGTTTCTATTAAAGAAATTTATTTTTTTAGGAGAGAATATCCAAAGAAAAAAGAAGATTGGATAGAGGCCACCCACCCACCCTACATATACATATTTACATAAGCCATTGTCACTCGTTTTGTTTCTTTGAAACAATCGAGGAATTACCACTATGTTTAAAAAAATTTATATTTAGCATTACAGTTTATTCAATTTATTTGTATATTTTGGATTCACCCTCCAGCTTTCTTTTAAATAAACGAGCGTTTGTTAAAGAAATAAATTTTTTAGGAGAGAATTTTGAAAGAAATCATTTTATTTTTTTCTATCATAATAAAAAAATAGTTTAATACAACTCTCACATATTTTACTGATTAGAGGGTGGAATAAAGGCCACCCACCGTACATATACATAAAAACTTTAATTCCTCATCGTCGCGCGGTTTCCAATAAAATTAATTATAAAACTTTTTGATTAAAAATGAAATTCAACATGTAAAATTTTTGAGTAAATAAATTAGTAAAAATTTGATGCACGATGGAAGGGTAGTCTTTAAATATAAATTAGATAAGATTAGCTATAGAAAGTCATTAATATTTAAACTTAAAATTTGATTTTGTTTTTCGTAAGTTTTTTAATTTGTGAGAAAAAAAATCTCTTGAAGAAGATTCTTGAAATTTCAGAAATTTCTCCTCCACACTTTTAGTTTTAAATGCAACTTCCTTTCCAAAGAATTTTCAAGTTTAGCAAAGATTTTATTCAAGAGTTTCAAAATTTTTCAGAATGTCATTATATTTATTTATAGAAGTTTCTTCGTGGTTTTCATAGAATATTTTGTTCAACTTTTTCTATAATTTTCTCAGATGATCCATAAATTTAGTTTTTTTTTTACATTGAGGTTTCTAGAATTTTTCACAAGATTTCATTTTAGATTTATAAAACTTTTTTTGTGGATTCTAGAAGTGTACAGTAATTTCTTTTTCTTATCTAATAAATAAATAGATATTTCCAAAATTTTTAGCAAAGATTTTATTCGATAGTTCTAGATTTTTCAGAAAGTTCTTTCAAGATTTTGTTTAACTTTACAATTTATTAGGAATTTTTTTTCTAAATTTCTAGAACTTATTTAGGGGCTTTTGGAAGTTTCAGGAATTTCTAGTCCATATTTTCAGTTTTTTGCATCTTCATTTCCAAAGAATTTTAATCGAGGATTCTATAATTTTTCACAAGTTTTCCTTGTAGATTTCTAGAACTTTTTTGGAGGATTCTAAAAGTTTACAGTAATTTCTTCTTAGCAACGGTCTTATTCTGGAGTTTTTAGAAAGTTCGTTTCAATATTTATTGAATTTTCTTCGAGGCTGTTTCTAGTAATTTCTCTTCCAGATTTTAATATTGCAAAGATTTCCTTCAGGGCTAAAAAAAACATTTCCACAACTTTAGACTTTTTTCCAGAAATTTATTCAGATTTGGAGGCTATAGATTTTTCTAGAAAATCTGTTCCTAGAAATCTAGACTCTTTTCAGTAATTTCTCCAGATATCAATATTGTTTTTTTTTTCAAGCTCTCTTTTAAATTGTGAAGTTTTTAGAATAAAAAAAAATAGAAATGTATATTTTTTGTAGAATTCAGAAAATTTCCAGTAAATTGCGAAGATTTAAATTAAGGTTTTTTTTAGAAAATTTGTTTTTAAAAATCTAGACTTTTTTTCGAGAGTTCAGGAAATTTCTAGTAATTTCTTCTCCACATTTCAAGATTTCTTCAACTTGTGTTGTAAATCGCAAAGATTTTCTTTGAGGCTCTAGAATTTTTAGAATTTTCTTCTAGAAATCTAGATTATTTTCTCGACGGTTCAGGAAATTTATAGCAATTTATTCTCTAGAGTTCAAGAGTTTTTTTGAAGTCGTGTTTTAAATTAATGAGGCATTAGGATTTTCTAGAAATTTTTTCTAAAAGTTTAAGAGTTTAGAAAATGGTCAATAACATCTTTCCAAGGTTTCAAAGTTATCCTCTTATCTTCTGAATTACAAAGATTTCTTTGGAGGCTCGAGAACTTTTTAGAAAATTTGTTTGTAGAAATCTAGACTTTTCTTCAGGAAGTTCAGGAAACTTTCAATAATTTCTCAGTTTTTAAGCCCTAGATTTACTAGAAATACATATTCGTTATTATTTCTTATTAAGAGAATTTGCACGATTTTTAAAAAAGCGTCTACAAAAATACAAGTAAAAATCTTGCAATTTGGAAAAGAAATTTAAAGAAAACTTTGATTGTAAGACTCCTGAAAAATATTTTAGAAATTTAAGGAAAGGCTTACAAATTCTAGTCATAAATAACTTCTTAAATGCTTCTAGTAAAGTAGATGGGAAAATCTTGCAATTTGGAGAAGAAATTCCTAGAAAACTTTGGTTGTAAGACTTCCGAAAAATATTTGAGAAATTTAGAAGGGGAGTTCTAGAAAGGCTTACAAATTCTAGTCATCAAAAAACTTCCTAAAAGCTTTTAGTAAATGGGATGGGAAAATCTCGCAAATCTTAAAATTCTTGAAGATAATTTTTTTAAATAATAAAATCAATTTAAAAAAAAATCTACATCCCTAGAAAATTTTCCAGAAATGTAAAGGAGCAATTTTTGGAATTGTAGATAATAATAATGCTGAAAATTTCCACAAACCAGAGAAAAGTTCCCAAAATTTAGAAGAAAAATCCCCAAAAGATAAAGAAAAGCCATTGAGATTCTAATAATTTAGAAAAAAAACTATAGTTTATTATTTATTATCATGCTAATAAGAAATTGATGACAATGTTTGCAAATTTAAAGAGAAATTTCTAGAAAATTTTGATTGTAACGAAGGGTCAAGTTAGTATCTGTAGAACAAATTCCATTAATGTTTAAAAGTCCTCAAAAATATTCTAGAAATTTAGGAGAGAAATTCTAGAAAGAAATTTTTGTCACTTCCTGAAAACTAAAAAAATATATGAAAAAATCTTGCAATTTAGAGAAAGCATCCCTAGAAAATGTTGATAAAATTGTGATCAAAGTGACACACCGGTATCATAAATTCTTTATAAAATTCTAAAATCCTCGAAGATATTTTTTTTAAATTATAAAATTAATTCCTTAAAAATTCTGCAACCCTCGAAAATTTTCTAGGAATTTGGAAGTGAAATCTTTAGAAAATAAAGAATAGCTATTGAGATTTAAAAAAATTAAATGTTTAACAATCCTGAAAAATATTCTAGGAATTCAGGGAATAAATTCTATAAAGGCAGGAAAATTAGGATCAACAAATAATCTCTAGTAAAATAGGTGAAAACTTTGGAGAAGAAATTCCAAAAAAAAAAAATCAAAATGGCACATCTGTAGCATAAATTCTTAATACATTCTAAAATCCTTGAAGGTAAACTTTGGAATTTAGAAAATTAGTTTCTAAAAAGTTCTACAATCTTCGAAATTTGTTTAGGAATTTCAAAAGCAATTTTTGGAAATTTAGAAAATAATAATACTGGAAAATTTCAACCATAAATGTTCTAGAATGCTGAAAAATTTTGGAAAGAATTTCTAGGAAGGCTTGGAAATTCTAGTTTTCAATAAATAAACACCTAGTAAAATAGATGAAAAAATCTTGCAATTTGGAGAAGGAAAAACCATTGTTGATTATAAAATTAATACTAATGTTTGCAATTTGGAAGAGAAATTCCTACAGAATTTTGATGAAGGATAAACTCAGTACATCTGTAGAAAAGTGTATTGAAATTTTTTCAGTTGCTGTATTTTATCCATTTTTTTAAGATTTATTTTTCACAAGTTTTTTTTTAGAAATTTTCAGGAATTTCTATTCTAATCGTCGAGATACTTTTTGGTGGTTCTAGAATAAATTTTTAATATATTTTTAAGGATGCTAGAACTTTTGTTGTATTTATTCTAACTTTTACTATATAGAATTTGATTAATATTACATAACTTTACTAACAAAAGTTAAAGGGAATGAAAAACTGAACAAGTTTTATTGAAATATATAAAAATAAAAATTAATAATTTTGAAATTTTTTTGCTTATTACTAATAAACTATAGGAGTTACATGAGATTTATATAACAAGTAATTGTAAATAATCCAAAATTTAGCAAATTATTAAGAATAACCATTTCGAGTAAACTTTATAGTTTTCGTGAAAAATATAGGGAAAGTACTATGATGGCCACATCACCATTTTGAAGGATATTTCTGTAAGGTTTAAAAATCAAACAAGCAGGTTTTATGAAATTTTTAATGTAGACTTCAGAAAAATTGGTCTAATTGATGTTTAAAAATCAATTATAGAGTTTTTAAAACGGTAATTTATTAATTTCGAACATTTATTATCACTAATATGAACAAAACAAATTCGAAGAAGTGATTATCAGTTGAAAAACTATTTACATACCTAAATATGCGTTTCGTGTATAATAAATATTGCATTTCATTAATTAATTCATGTAAATATTCCATATGTATTGTAGGAATTATTTCGGTATTGTTTTCATTTTTTTATTAAGGAATATTTAAATTATCAGTTATTTTTCGCGGAATAAATATGCAAGAACGACTATAAAAGGATCCGTGGCGTATTTTTTAAATCAATTTTAATGAAAACATGTGGGCGAAGTTCCTCATTACCTTGCTGTTGCCAGCAGTCCGGGTATTAGATCGTCAATCATATTAATTTATATTTTGTTAAATTAATATTTTCCACAGGGCCAATTAGCTGAGGTAAAAATCAGCACGGGACAGCTTATAGGAGAGAGTGCGAGGACGATACCAAATGGAAACCAGTATTATTCGTTTAGAGGGATTCCATACGCAGAAACACCAAAACGTTTTGAGGTTTGTCAAAAAAATAATTACTTTCAATAACGTAGTGCATTAACTAATAACTAAGTATTTTTATATGGAGTAGAGTATGTGGATTCTGTTTATTAAAAACTGGACTATTCTAAGAATATTTTGTCTCTTGATGATTTTTGTCTAGAAGATAAATCAAATGATTAAGGTTTAAATTATTTCATTGGCACATATATCTCTTTTCAAAAGCCTGCAGTACCAAAAAAGCCATGGCAAGGTGTTTACGATGCCAGAAGAGACCAACCCGCTTGCATTCAAGGATTTTACCCACTCAATTCCTCCGAAGACTGTCTTTTCATCAACATATATACACCATCAGTAAGTCAAAAGCTTCTATTTTAAGAGAAAAAATATTAATACTATTAATAATTCACTAGTTATCATCAGAGATAGTCGAATTGTTTCCAGTGATGTTCTGGATACACGGTGGATTTTTTACTGAAGGAGGTGCCCAATCTAGTTTATACATGCCTGATTACTTCATCGACGATGGTGTTTTAGTAGTAACAATCAATTACCGCTTAGGAATTTTTGGTATAGCGAGAAAGCAGAGCAATAGCGATATAATTAATTGAAGGTTTTTTGAGCTCTGGTGACGATCGTGTACCAGGCAATAACGGATTAAAGGATTTGGTTTTGGGATTAAAATGGGTTCAAGAAAACATACGTTCTTTTAATGGGGACCCGACCCGAGTTACGATTTTTGGACAGAGTGCTGGCGCGGTGCTAACTTCTTACTTAACGATATCACCACTTACATTGAATAAAGGTAAAATAAAAAGTGTTACTAAGGGGTAATCCATACGTGCACTGCATTGATAAGTTTATTAATTTTTAACCACAATTTTATTTTAATGATCTTTAAATCCGGTGCAAAAGTTCTTACATAATCACATTTTAGGGTATTTCGTTGGAGCTATTTGCCAGAGTGGAAACGCTTTATCACCTTGGGGACTTCAACGTTATCCTGCAAGAAATTATAAGCAAGTTCTCAAAAAGGCAAATTGTCGATCGCAAGGAACGCGTGAATTGGATTTAGCTTGCCTACAAAATCTCACCACCGATGAAGTTGCTCGTATTCAAGCGGTTCTTATTGGAATTGTAAGATTTAATATTATTTATTTAGGTAATAATGTAGATTTTCACTTCGTTATTACTTTCCCTATACACGTAGTATATAGGGGCAGTATTGTTTTCGTGATTTTTTTTTCAAAAATTTTTTTTGCGGAAATATCCGTTTTGGGGTCCCCTGAACCCAAAACACTAATTTCTGGAAAAAAAAATTCTGTGTCTGTGTGTGTGTGTGTCTGTCTGTCTGTCTGTCTGTCTGTCTGTCTGTCTGTCTGTCTGTCTGTCTGTCGGTGGGTGCTGTATCTCAAAAACGAATGATCCGAACGGCATGAAACTTTAAACTTAAGGTTTTATTGTTAAAAACTCGATCTGAAAAGCTTTTGGTAAATATTCATAAACCGGAAGTGGTTGTTTACTCGAGGCGTTTTTTTGTTTTTCGTGATATTTTTCTAAATATGAAAATTTTTAAAAAAAGGTTCAAACAAAAGTTAAAGGGAATGAAAAACTGAACAAGTTTTATTTGAACATGTTTTTCATAAAAATTTTAATTTTCGAAAAAAAAATAAAAATTGAAAATTTTGACATTTTTTGCCAATTGCTAATAAACTATTGGAGATAGATAAAATTCATATGACAAATAATTGTAACGAATTCAAAACTGCACAAATTATAAAGAACAACATTTTTGCGTAAACCTCATAGTTTTCGAGAAAAATATAGGGAAAGTACTATGATGGCCACATCACCATTTTACATTTTGAAAACGTAATTCAAATAAACTATTACGAACCATCTAAACGACTTTTTACTACTGCAATTTAATTAACTATTTGACTATAAAAAGCTAAAATTTTGATTTCGTCATACATTGTAAAAACTTATAGTCCAAATATAAATCCTTTCATATTTTTTTGTTTAGAACGTGATTGTTGGAATCAACTTCCTTAACGGAATCGTCTTTTCGCCGACTTACGAAGTAAACCATCCAGAAGCGGCGTTGGTGGAAGGATCCTACAACGTTTTGCAGAACGGATCAGTACCCACAGTACCTGTCATAATGGGTGTTAATTCTGAAGAGTCACTTTCAACTCGTTAGTAAAACACCAAATTTACGTCAATTTTACTTTCTTACATCAATATTCCAACAGCGATTCTAGTTATAAGACTGCTCTTCTTACAAGCCGATCTAGTGAACAATATTTTGGTACCACAAGATATGTATGCCTCCGATGAGGACAAAGCAAACTCTATCATTCCGGCCATTAAAAATTATTACTTTGGAACGAGTCCCGTGATTTTTTCCAGTGATAGTCAAATATTTAGAGTGGGTATTTAATTATAATTACAAATCAAAAACAAAATGATTCTTTTTTTGTATTCTGCAGTTTTTAAGTGATGTTACATTTAATAAACCATACCGACAGTATTTTACATTAGTAGGCGCTCGTATTCCACAGTACTGTTACGAGTTTACCTATGTTGGTAATAACAGTAAGAGACATCCTGACCAACCTGGTAAGTGTTTAATACAATTAGCCGATATTTATACATTCAGTAAATATTTTTGAAGGATTGGGTAGAGTTAGTCATGGAGAGGAGATGCCGTATTTATGGAGGAATGCTGATAACGCCACGCTCGCACCAGAGGATTTTAAGGTTAAAGATAAAACGGTCAGATTGTGGACAAATTTCGCTAAATATGGGTAAATACGAACTGCACCTAACAAAAATTTTAATTATATTAAACCTTGGCGGGAAGACATTTTAATTTTTATCTAATAATTATTTTTTCAGAAATCCTACCCATAATTCTGAGAACGATACAACACTTAATGGCTTCACTTGGACCGAAGCCTCGGTTAATGGAACTGACGTAAAATGTTTGAGTATAGGTGAGGAGCTAGAGATGATCGAAAATCCGAAAGAATCTGGATACATGCTGTGGTACAATCTGTATGAAACATATGGACATCCCAATGACACATACTGATTGTAAAAGTAGTAACACTAGATTGAGCTTGTTTCTTTTATTATTCATATTTATAATTAACGAATTCAAAAATAAATATATACCATAAGATTAAAAGAATCCAGAGTGTGTCCACTTAGGTGAACATAAAGATTATTTTTTAAACTTAAGAAAACTCTCATAACATTAAAAAAACTGAAACCAAAACTAGTTTGCTGATAATTTAAAATCAAGCATATTGTAAGAGCTGTATGAGGCATACATCAAAAAAAACCTGTATTATATCTAAGCTTTTTTAATAAATGTAATGTATAATTATCTTTTTGGAATATCATCTTAAGTATAAATAAATAAATATATTATTATAGTTTTAATTATTTGTTTAAATTATTAATTTTTTATCCTTTACACTATAATAGTCTAAACAAGGCTTGAAAATAAAATAATGCGGAACAATTTTTGTGTAAAAATAGAACATTATTTATGTCCACAATAAAAAAATATATAACATACCAAGAAATTTCACTATTTCATTATCCAATTAGAAATTGTACGTTCCGAAGATTCCATAAATTTCGACATTGGCGGAAACGGCTAAATTATTTTTATTATCATGTTAAAACATTGTTGAATTATCAGTAATTTTCCTAGAGGAATTTGATCGACATTTGTCGTTGTCTTTTTGTTTGGGATTAAAAATGAAGATTATACTTAAAGAATGCGGAAACACCAATTATCTTTATTATTATCCAATATTTATCACTAGTAGATATCTGCGTATTACACATCTGTTAGGAGCGACAATTGTAACAGTAATAATGTGAAAACGTTTAATAATTCTTCACTGTCATCAACAAAAGCCACTGACTGAATTTATTTTAGATCTCATCAGCGTAATAAAGATAAATAATAAAGATATAGAAACGAAAGAGGAGGGAAATCCTTGAAATCCATCATGGACACCCTTTTAGAGTAGTGTCATACTGCTAATGACTAAAACCCCATATTCTCCGCGATCACTGTTGTGACTAGTCCAAGACCAACAGGTCTTTTCTAATGGTCCGATACTCAAGCGAATTGATCGCTAAGATTTGGGGGATCCGAGCGAATTTCGGTGGCTCTAGGCTATGATAGGCTAATTGAGTGCTAATTAGAATTTTACGTGGTCTTCGATATTTCTTATCAGCAATGACATCATATTTCGGAAGTTTATTTCAAAGGTGGGCTTTGGTCTAGTTTGCTATAGAAGTTTACAGCGATCTCTTTGATGTACTCCAGGACACTTGGAATCTCCTTCTATTGTCGTAGAATGGCCGAGAGCTTGTCGACGGCTGCTTTAGATCTGATGATCTGAGAGATGAAGAGCTCAACATTTCTCTTGTATTTATGCCAGTTCGTTGACTTAAATAAACAGCTAGCAATTTACAGCCGAACGTGCTGTGTTGGTAAAAAGCGAAATGTTGCAGAACACCAAAATTCCTAGAAGACCACATCAGCAGAGAAATCAAAGCGACTATCATAATGCCTAACTCCCCAACAGGGTCTAGTAAACCAAGAATAGTACAGTTGACTAGTGCAGCCTTAACTGTTGTTAATGCTTGAAGCGCGGGTTGTGGCCGAACAAGCTGGTTTAGCGGTGCTAAAACACTCGAGTATGTTTTAATGAAACTGTGGTGAAAGTTTACCATGCCGAGAAAACATTGCAATACGTTTAGTTCAGAGGCTTGTGAAAGGATAAGATCGCATCGCCCTTAGACTGGAGAGGCTTCATTATCGAACCACTAAAGTTAATTGCTCAAAAATTTATTGTAACGTGTTCATGTTAACTTTTGCTAAAAAAAAGGTAGTCCGCTTAATTTCGAGTCCATAAACCTTTGAAACATTTGAGCGGCGTTTCTCAAACCAAAACTCATCCTAGTTCAGTAAGCCCTTGTTTAAACATAATTGAAAAAGCTGCAAAAGACCGTTTCACCCTTCGTCTGGGTGGTAACGCCAATGGAGATTTAAAATTAAAACCTCTGCTTATGTATCATTACAAAACCCCAACGGTCTCTTAGTGCCGAACGCAATATCTTAGTGGTCTGAGTTTTCGTTAGTGAGAACGTCTCTGTCGAACAATTCAGGTCCGTGGTGAAGTTAGGGCTTTTGAAATGAATGTCACCAGCCATGATCGTGGGCCAAACACAAGGTTTATATCATCTTTAAGCATCAGCTTTGCTAGGTGATTGGTTAGCTAATACGATCTTAAGCATTGGGATGTCAAATTTAACAATGAACTTTTTTTCGATGAGACGAGAAGAAATCCATCATGGACACTCTTTTAATAGGGTAGTGTCGGTCACCTACGTATTAAAACCACTCCTCAACGATCGCTATTGTGACAAGTTCAGGACGAAAAGATCTTTTCTAGTCTGGTTTCAAGCCAATTGATAGCTAAGATTTTGGGAGATCCGTTCGAACTAAGTTACGCTCTCCTCGAAAGGAGCAGCGGCACCGAGCGGATTACGGTGGCTCAAGATAAGAACAGGGAAACGAAGTTATAAACAAAATACTGCAGTAGTAAAAGACGTGAACGTAATTCCAAACAGAAAGGCATGCGAATCTCAAAAAATACGAAAAAAATCGGTAAAATTAATGGAAAATAAAAATTTTGCAGTCACAGTTCGCCAAACTAAAGCACTTTTGGGTCGTCGTGAAACACCTTCTCACCTAGCAATAGTAATACTGGTGAAAAAATTTGAGCTGTTGGGATAACTTGAAGTGATGTGAGAAATCGAAATCGTGTGCGTCGCTCAAGAACAATTGAGAATATTGTGGCCAATAGTGTTAACGAAAATCCAGGTTTGTCGATTCCTCGACAATCTTTGGAATTAGACATTCCAAAAACGACATTACATCATATTTTGCATAAAGATTTAGGTTTGAAGGCTTTTAAAGTTCATTTATAAATTTAATACTTTCCAAGCTACATTCTTGATGGAACAAAAATTTAATAGGTTTGTTTGGATTAATGCACTTGTTGTGTTCCATGTTTTTATTTACAGTTTCCTGACATATGTTTCGAATTTCACAATTCATTTTCATTATAATTTGTTTTTCTGAACACTGGTTGGTGAAACATGAAGAAACAAATATTAAGATTTCTGACCTAGTGGTAGCCTCACAATTCTGTAGATCATATTATGATCATGGCGGTGTCATGTAATTAGCTAAAGAACATATTCAATATAATCCACTAAATATTACACACATGTTGACTGAAAAGGATTGTAAGGGCTCTGCGATCGAAATTTGTGATTGTAACTTAATAATTTTAACAGTTTATTATTCACCTGTAGGTGATTATAAATGTTTTGTCGAACGTTTTTAAAAATTGTCTTTTATCAAATCAAATGTTATTTTAACGGATGATTTGAATGTTAATTTTAATTCAAACGATACTAACAAACACTGTCTAGAAGATTTTCTTAAAGGCTATGGCTTAGAAAATAATTTTACGTCACCAAATATAATGCGAAACTGCATCGATAATGTATTTAAAAATATTAACCAAGAATACATTTTGACTTCTACCATTAATACTGGCTTATATAATCACCTGGCTATAGACTGCACTGTTAAAATTAGTTTGGATCTTCCAATATCAGAGCCAAAAATCCATCGTTCAATATCGATGGTCGGAAAGATCAATTTTTATTATTTAATTGAAACATTCAATTGGGATAGTATAGACGCATGCGAAGACGTAAATATTCAAACAAATATATTCTTACAAGCTTTGGTGGATAATGCGGTATGTGCACTAGTAAAAACAGTAAAACTCTTAAATCAAAATGGTACACTGAAAATATAATATGAGAGCCACACTTCATTTCATGTGTGAAGCCTGTAATAATTCCGACGACCAGGCATTAATTAATATAAATTAAAATACAAAAATGAGATTAGAAGTTCTAAAATCAAGGCAAACAATAGTTTCATAAGCAATCATGATAACCCACAAACAACTATGTGGAAAATCCTAATCACACTAAATAACGTATTACTCATATACAAAATAAAACACAAATACATAATATTAATTCTAAACAAACAAATTCACAACCATGAAAGAAGAAGAAAATCCATGCTAAGAACAGAGAGGTACAAAACACAAAACACTCACAAAACTTAATGACATCCGCAATAAATCAATGCAATGAACTACCAACATATGTAAAAAAATTAAACTTAATACCGTTTAAACTAAAACTTAAAAATCTAATTATAAATAATAAATTCGAGACAACTTAAAATCTTTACCTAAAGATAATATTAATCCTATTTTTTAATGTGTAGTAGAGTTAGTAAAAAATGCCTATTTTAGGATTTGTGATAACTTTGAATTGAATGCAGAACTTTTAAAATGTATAAACAACCTTATTATTTCTCCACTAACTAAACTAATAAATAAGTGTATCAGAAACTCAATCTTCTCGGATGTGCTGAAAATAGCAACTGTGCTGCCTATATTCAAAGAGGATGATCCAAATGATTCATCAAATTATAGACCTATTAGTATATTACCGATAATTAGTAAAATACTGGAAAAACTCCTAAAAATCAAATGCTTGAATATATATCCGGAATTCCATAATATTTTCCACAAAACCCAATTTGGATTCAGAAATAAACTGTCAACCACAGATGCCATAATATCGACGTTCATCGATTTGAGTAAAGCTTTTAACTGCGTATCTCGCGAAATTCTTATTAGAAAATTATATGTGTGAAATTTCCATCCAGAAAGTTATAACATTATTTGTAGTTACCTCGATAATAGACGGCAATTCGTAAGAAAAGAACGGAAATAGTATATCACAGACAGGGATTATTCAGAAGGGTATGCCCCAGGGTTCCGTTTTAGAACCAATACTGTTCCTCCTATATATAAATAATCTCATTTATAATTTGACCAGATAGTGTTATTTGCAGATGACACTACAATAGCGTAGATTTTAACCAGGCAAAATTAAACAATGACAACTCTATGGCAGGTGCAAAAGAATATTTTTTTCTTGTAAACAGCTAAACCTCAATGAAAATAAATGGTATAGAACGGTAGTCATCCGACGCTAGGTGAAAATAAAATAAAACTCCTTGGTCTACATATTGACAACAAATTAAAATGAAATGATGGAATCGAATTATCAAATAAACTTTCATCAAATATGTTTCTTCTTGCAAATTCTGTCTCCAATGAGATTTTGAAAGCTGCTTACTTATCAACATGCCACTCATATTTACCTAACGACATTCTAGTTTGGGGCAATTTTGCCATAAAGCAGCGAATTTTCTCACTACCATGAAGATTAATAAGAATCCTACCAGGATTAAAATATCGAGACAATTGCAAGGCTTCTTTTATAAGTCTGCAAATTCTCACAGTACCGTGTATTTATATATGGGAGTATCTAAAATATGTTAATAAAAATACTGCTTTTTTACCACCCACACTTCACGGCATAACTACCAAACAAGTGGCAGTAACTAATTTCCTACGCCTATTAAGCTCACAAATTGGAGTAAATTACCATGCTGTAGTTTTTTTATAATCTAATACCAAGCTGGGTAAAATAACTACCCGGGAAAAAATATTTAAAGGGAATTAAGAACTATTTAATAAAAAAGGCATTTTATACTATTGAAGAATTTATTTCAAATAATTTTACTGATTTTTGTGCATAAATTCTATTATATTTTTGTAATTTGTAGTTTCTAAAATATATCTTATGTCATCTAGGATTATTATTGCTACTATCACCAAAACATGATTTCAAAAAGAAAGAATTAGAACATTGGGGAACATTTTTTAGAAAACAATTTAGCAAATTATGTAATGGGACAGAAGCCACTAGAAAATAGTCAATACAATCACTTTCTATTTGTAAAAACTACAGTTTTAAGAAAAAAATGCAAAACAAATGAATAATTTAATTAAATTAAGCAAATCAAAATGATTAATAATAGTTGTGGTAAATCATGATTAAATAAAAAATCACAAAAACATTTAAACAAATTTATGATGTAAAATTAGCTAATTTTAAAATGAAGATGTGTTCAAATCATATGCATGGTCTATTACGAAAGTAATGCACATGATATTATCGTGACGCAACTATCAAATGCAGCCAGTCGCCAGTTTGCTCCTAAGGAGTCTGAGTAGAAAGACGTGCCTCCACGTGAAGTGTTTTTTCAACTTTGTTAAATTCGCTTATACAGTGATACGTAATTAAGTTTGTGTGCGGCTTAAAAATAATGCAATCGAAACATTTCAGATGCTTCAAGAGGCCTTCGAAAACGACCCAGAATAGAAAAGGCAGAGCAGCGGGTGGCAATCCAAAGAAAGCGCAAAGAAAGTGAGTAAGTCTTGCATCATATCGATGCCCATTGATTTTTGACATTCGAGGAATCGTTCATTTTGAGTTTGTACTGTCAACTCAGCCCGTGAAGTGTGACATCAAAGACACAGTCAAGCTCCACCATCACAATGCTCCCAGCCGCACGGCTGGGTATCATTACTAATCTCCTGACACGGAGCAAAACCACGGTGGGTTCCAGCCCTCTTACAGTTCCGGCTCTGTGCGACTTTTTTTGTTTCCCGACTGAAGAAAAAGCATTAGGAGTCCGTGGAAAACGTCCAAAATCATGTTCTTAAGACATATTTCCGTCGTGAAGTTTCAAGATACCTTTTAGGCACGGCACACACATTTCCGCAAGTGTGTTGATGCTGGGGGAGAGTATTTTGAAGATATTTAAGCATTTGTACTGGTACGATCAATAAATATATTTTTCCCAGAATATGCGCATTACTTTTATAATGGACGCCGTATGTTCTAACCTTCAGAAAGGTATCAAAGAAAACATTAAAGGTAAAAAAAGTCGTTTTGTCTAAAATTATGGTGGTGACCGTTAATATGTGTGGATTGAAAAATCCACTGTCTTTTAACCACATTTGTTTCAATTAAGTGTACAATAATTTGTTTTTTATTTTTAATTATTTAATTGTATTTACTTATCTAAATAAACATTTTTTTATCAGAATGAATTGTTAATTTTTGTTTTCGGTTGACAGGCTTTATAAATATTCAACTAATTTTATCTATTGATGATTTTATTTTTAAATTCCAAGTATTTCAATTCTTTTGTTTTGATTATTTTTGATTATTGTTTTCCAATTATTTTTAATTGTTTTCCCTATCATAATTATCTAGATTAATCTATGACTTTCCTGATTCAAGAAATATCACAAAGTTATGGCATCAATTTTACATATTTTCAAAAGCGACATTCAATTAGTAGTAGTAGTAGTAGTAGTAGTAGTAGTAGAGTTTAGCCGTCAACCACGTAGTATGTCTGCCATGTGTGCGTGTAAATGGGCCTTTTACTTTAAAGGATTGCTTCCGTCACTCAGAAGCGCCATTAATTGTATCCCAATGGCGAATGGTACCGGTCACCCATACAATTTCTGAACAGAACTAACATTGCTGCACTCTTGCTAACGCTAGTTCGGCCTCAACCGTATGGTGCCGGTGGTGGGGCGTTTACAATCAATTATTTTTGTATTTTTAACCATTTGTTTCAACCATTTTAAATTTGTTTCATGGCTTGTATTATTTTTTAATTCAAGTCAATTCAATTATTTTCTATTGAGACTTGGAATTGATTTTTCGCATTGTCAATTTCGTTACTCCAAAAATTGTATTAATCGTTACCTAAACACTAATAATCCGAATATTAAATTAATGTAGTCTTGTAAAATTGGAATACTACATTTTATTTTTCTAGCGTCCTCTTGACCTACCACAATAATCCAGACAATGACCTTTCGTGCTCCTGACCTACCATAACAAATTATACATTAACCTAGGTTAAGAGTTCGCTAGTACAACCGTGTAATTTATTAAGGTTAAAAAAATGCCGAAGTTTTCGTTTTAAGTTTAAGTAAAATGTATATGTTTCTTAACCATATTTATTATTGTTAATGTTAATTTATGAGCAAATTTAAATTTTCTTCGTAAATATCATTTTCCTTGGGACATTATATCTGATAATTTTACCTTTTTTTCAAATTCAATGTTTAATAGATTAAAATGCTTTTAAAAGTTTCTAACCATTTTAAGCAATATTTGTTTAAATACTGGATTGATGAGGCTGTTACTTGGATCCAAACCACAGTGTAGTGAAACAATAGTCGACATAATTAAAGCTAAACATGTTTTATTAATTTTAATTAATACAATTTATGTTTTTTTTTTGAAAACCATTTTGAACTTCGTTTTTGTCTCTCCTCTGTCCGGGAAAAACAAGAGAGACAGTTTTAAACATAAAAGCAGAATACTAAAAGGAAGAAACTGAAATAAGAAATTAAAAGATTTTAAAGCTATTCAACAGAAGAGTCCAGAGAATCCTGATAAAAATAAAATTCAGAAAATAAAAGATTATAGAAAACCCAGCAGAAAGAATTAAAGGAATTTCAAAAATCTAAGAAATACAGTGAGTAATTTTAAATTCAGAGAACACCCAAAGATTACAGAAAATCCAGAAGAAAGAATTAAATAAATTTAAAAACTCGAAGAAGGAAATTAAGTTATTTCAAATTCAAAAAACATCGAATAAAAAAGAAATTCAAGAGTTTCTAAATCTAAAAACCTCAAATTAAGTAGCCTTAAGCTCATAAATTTAAAGATACTGAAAAACCCTCCAGAATGAAATTTAGCAATTTTAAACCTAGAACTAAAGGAATTTAAAAACTCGAAGAAAGAAATTAAGTAATTTTAAATTCAGAGAATACCGAATAGGAGAAAGAATTAAGAGTTTCTAAATCGTAATAATCTCAAATTAAGAAACTCTAAGCTCATAAAACTAGATATGCCAAAGAACCCACAAAACAGAAATTGTAACAATTTCAAACCTAAAAACAGAAGAATATTAAAAAAGAATCTGAAAGGATGTATTATGGGTTTTTAAATCTTGTCCATAAAAGATTCCAGAGAAGTCTGATATAATGAATTAAGAGATTTTAACTAAAATAGAAAAATAAAATATTCCAGAAATCTCAGAAGTAAGAATTTAAGGAATTTAAAATTGAAGATTTACTAACGGCTTTAAAATCTAGATAAATGAAGTTTTCAAAATATCTAAAGAAAAAAGATCTCTATTTATTTTTTTTTTATTTACTTATATTTGGTCTTTTTTTTCTTAAATAACACACATTTAAACAATTTATTTAAAAAAAAACTATACATCAAATTTTGGCCGAAAGAAGAACGGACGAACCCAATACCTCACAATGATGTTTAAAGCAGCAAGGATCCTCCTCAACATTTGGAATATTTGGTTTCTATTTTGGTCTCTTCTTTTATCACATTTTTTCAGGGAGATTATTTTGGCTGTTATTGTCGTCTAAATGAAGAAGCAAATTAATTTTTAAATCTAAAGAACCCCAAATTGAGAAAATTTAAACCAACAAAATTAATAAAATTTTATTATAATATTAAAGCATCCATAATTGCATTTTTGTTTAAAAATCGTTTGTCTTTTCTTCGCATTAAATAATAATAATAAATTACACAAATTTATCTCGAAATTGATATCAGTTATCAAGGTCTCCAGATAAGTGTTTTCCACAATGATGTCACAACTTCTTCATGCAATAAATATAATTATATTTTCTATAGCAGAAAGAAATATCTATAAATAAAGTATGAAACATTATTGTTTTAAGCTATCTATATATCTATTTGCTATGGATAAAAAGCACCACTGAAATATTTCACCAACTTTGAATTGATAATTTAATTCTAAAAATAATAGACTGATATGTTCATTAGCTTTAATTAATAAGATGCCGTTATAAAAGCATTTGAAACAATATTAAATAGTTTTACTTAATAAAATATTGGTTGATAGATAAAGTGTTAAGATGCTGAAAATCCATATTCATTTGTATATTAAAGTTGTAAATAACTCAGATTTTCAAAAATGTGTGTTCATTTTCACTATAATTCTTTCGCAAATTTATTGCTTCTTTAGGTATTTCATTGTAAACGTTCATTCACCTGAAGAAGAAATAAATTTGCGAAATAAATGTAATTGTAAAAATATACACACATTTTTGAAAATTTACTACTTTAATATACAAATGATCAAATATTATCGAACAGGACAATTTAACTTGCTATTATATTGTGGTTTCTTTAATAAATACCCTTAGAAACTATAGTAATCGATTTTTTTGAAATGAAATAACGTTGAACAATGCAATTAAATTAACTCCTGTGTTTTAGTTAACTAGGTTTTGATGAAACTCAATTATACATTAAAATAAAAGAACACAATGAAAGTGAAACTCTCCCAACTGTATTGTTTTATTTCAATAATTTTTGTTTTTAAACATTGTTTTATACACTTGAATCTTAAATTGTACATTTCAGTCTATATGAGGGTGTTATATTTTGTAAGATTATATCTGATCCTTTTTTAAAGCTTGCACATTCAAGGAAACGATTTGAATCATACAAAGATATCGGCCAATTGTTTATTTTTTAGTATTATCAATTAGTTCAAACTATAGTCATATTGCAATTCTACAAATATAGTGGCAAAATAAAGTTATCGTGTTCAATTAGATCTTATTAAACCACAAAGTTAACAGTCTCACAATATTTTTTATATATATAAACACTCAACTAAAATACTTATTATGTTTTTAAGATTAAAAAGGGACTACGGAGTTTCGATCGCAACTATCCCAATGGTTTATTTTTTTACAAAATAAAATAAGCTACCCTTATTCTCATCCTCTATAATGATAAACAGTCTATTGAATAGTACGTTTTATTTTAAAACGATTATTGTCGAATTGTGTGATCTAAATACGAAACAATTACAAATTTAACAAAATGCAAATCTGTATAACACACAGCCTCGTGTTAATGACCTGACCACAGATTATATAATAAATGCTAAACAGTCAATTGTAATGATAATTAACGTTTTTGTTATCAGAAAGCACGTTAATTTCAATAAGTAGTTTTAAACATTTGGCAGCGCTGTTGTTCGCACCGCTAAACATTCGGTCACTCGAGTCTAGCCGTCCCTTCAGTTGGTATCGCGTAGTGCTCGAGTGTGTTGTGAAGTTTGCGAAGATGGAACGCAGAGACAAGTATTTGAAATGGACAATTTTAGCACTCTTATTAGTCTGTTTACTCAACTTAGTGAATACAAATTTGGTGCACAGGCGGTTCGAGTACCGGTACTCGTTTAAACCACCGTACTTGGCACAGAAAGATGGAACGGTGCCGTTTTGGGAATACGGCGGCAGTAAGTACACAAAATTAAGTACACGTAGGTAGTTTCGCGAAAGTAGCCACGACCTACGTGTCAGTGGTCATCTCACTTCAACACACGCTCGTATAGTATTTAAAAAAATACGCCGTATAGCTTGTGTGTACGTTACATCATGATTTTTTGACACGTCTAACCACAAAAACAGATGTTCGAACGGCACTTAAAGACGTTTTCATGTATGAAATCGGTTTATCCAACATTTACAACCCCCGTATACTTAATCCTAGGATTAAGTTCTTTAGCGTTACTTTATTTTACGTAAAATAATACCGGAATTTTCGGTATAATAAATTTGGTGTTTTTCACATTTTCTCCTTATTCATTTCAATTGAAGTTGTTTTAAAGAAACAAATTCATATTCATGTATCATTTAAATTTTCGTGTCTGATTTTTGGTTATCAGTATATGTATTTACATTACAATTTTTGTCTACAACTTATGGAAAACTGGTTTTACATGAATAATTAATTTCACATTTTTCTAGATGTCATTGCCAGTTATGTTTCACTTAAATACTTTCTATTACAATAGGAACAATAAATATCATCATCTTTTTGTAGTAATTACAATAAATTTATTTATTTATTACATATTTATTGTTTAATGGAAATCAATAATAAGTAATTGATGTTTACTACTCAATGATGAAACATGTCTATGGAAATAATTTTAAATAAAATTTGAATTAAGGCTTTTGTGCATTCTATTAAAATTAAACAGTAAAAATTTGTATATTTTTTATAGAAATGTATTATTGAACACTTACTATGTTTTTAACCACTATAATTTAATTGTAGTGTTTAAAATCATAGTAAGTGTTTTATTCAGTGTTCATTATGAATTACCACGTCGTAATGGTCGCAACCATAATTTTGAATGTGTAATTAATGAAAAAAAACAGAGCATTAGAGTATTGTAAACTATGAACTTTTTATTTATATATCAATTAGTGAAATATAATTTAATCATAAGGTAAATTAACATTAATCTCTTGGTTTCACTTATTTCGCAATTTATTTTTACATGTTTATACAGCTTCCCTAACTAGTTTCGATCACATGGTCGTATTCAAAGAGGTTATTAAAAATGATTATAAAATTTACATGAATCAGCTCATAAAAAAAACTTATTATTAACCCGTTTGAAAAAGATGGTGTGATCGAAACTACTTAGGGAAGTTGTATGAACATGTAAAAATTGTGAAACAAGTCGAACCGAGTGATTCTAATGTTAACTTACTGCATTTTTAAAATAAATACATACATTTAATTTGCTTTTACATATTCAGTATGTTAGATTGAGTCAAACTAAACATAAATTTCTATGGCAAAAAATGTCCAAAAGTTCAAATAGAAAAAATTTCACTAAATATAATAATTATTAAAATTATAATAACTATGGGCAAACTTATTAAGGGTCTAAAAAACAATTGTTTAATTTTCAATTATCAATTCTTTTGCATAAAAATTGACATCCTTTTCTAAATTGTCTGTATTTTCAAGAAAATTTTACAAATGTTTTTAATTTTTTTTTTGTTGCAAAATTTGAAGGATGGTGTAAAATGTTTCTTTTTTCTTAAAATTCTCCTATTTTCTTTTTATATATTTTTTACTATAAATGTTTTTTGTAAAATTTGACCCATTTATTTAATTTTCAATATTAACAATGTTACTCTTGTATTTAATTTATAAAATCACAAAGTGAAAGCCTCTAAAATTATTTATTTTATTTTCAATAATTTGTTCTTAGCAAATAATAATGTTTATTTTTTGTAAAATTTCTACTGTTCAAAAGTATGTTATTTTTTTCCGAATAATGCTCAATTGTTTTAAAACAAAAGCTAAAATTTTAGCTACTTAAATCAAATTCAAACAAAAAATTTGTTTTTATTGCAAATAATGCAGATCAAGATAGGTTTCCCTTCTCTTACTGGATTTTTTACTCTTTATAAATATAAAATGTTCCACTTTTATTTGTTTTTTTTGTAAAAACATTTATTTTTAGATGTAGATCCCAGAATTGAGTATTTACTCAAAATACTGTAAGATTTGTGTTAAATTATAATGATAGCAATTCAAAGGACAATGAAATGATAAGTAGTTTATTTTTAGAATGTTTTAAACTACACACAAATCCCGATTGTATTTTAAATAAGATTTAAACTCTTTCAAGAGAATTGGAAAAAAAATTAATTATTTTTAATAGGTTTATTAATATTAATAAAATTTAATAAACGTTTATTTTAACAATTTAAACAATTTTTTCAGAGATAACCGTTTAACAGTTTCTTCTTGTCATTTTTTTAATGTCTTTCTTTTCCTCTGCCATTTCTTAATCAATGGCTTTTTCTTTCAGAAATTTTTCACTTTTTTTTTTCTTCATAAATTCTTTCTTCCTTTTTTCACTTTTTTTAAGAAAAGTTTTTTTCTAAATTTAATTCCAACTATATTGAATCAAATTTGAAATTGTGTTTCTAATTTTTCAGTTGTTTTTTAAGAACCTTCAATTGTTTTTTACTACAACCATCTTTAAAGTTTGCTGGAGGGTTTTAGTGTTTCACTGTTTTGTATTTTTTTTTCATTGTTTTAAATTTAAATTTGACAAAAAGAACTCAATTCAAAATCAGTTTTTTTTCTAAAATTTATTTTTTCAAAAAGGTTAATTTGTTTTAAGCGTTTAACTTTTCTCCAGCCAAAGTTTTGAAATATTTTTTCTCTCTATTTTTCGTTTGGTTTTTGATTAAAAAAAGATAACTATATTACGTAATTTTTTATATTTTAGATTTTAATCTAAAAAGGTATTATAATTTACAAATTTTAACAATTTAAGAATTATAAAAATAATTTAGAAAGTTTTTAAGCTTTAAAACAGATTTTCAATTTTTTTTTATATAAAATTTTAGCTGATTTTGTATAATGTTTGCAACTGTCTTTCTTTGCACATTTTCGATTGTTTTTGATAAATTTTCTTGAGTTTTTTTTTTTTCTTAATCAATTATTTCTTCTTTGAAAATTTTTATTCTGTACTTTTGTGTCTTGTACAGTTTATTTAAAGCGTTTACAATCATTTAAAATAGTTTTTTTTTCTATATAAAATTTCAACTATTTTAAGATAATTATAAAACTCTTTTTATACTGTTTCTAACAGATTTTCAATTGTGTTTTTTGTACAGTTACTTTTTATAACATTTACAAATGATTTTCAACTGTTTTTCTGTAAAATATCAGCCGCTTATTATTACGTTTAGAAATGATTTTCCTTGGAATGTTTCAATTGCTTTTGCCAAATTTTCTTGAGGTTTTTCTTAAACGTAAAGTTTATGTTTGATTGTGGATAACTATTAGTAAAAACTAGAGTCAAGTGTAATTTTAAATAAATTGGTAAAACAAAGTCATCATGTCTCCTTCTTCATCATATTTAGTATGTAGCAAAAAGTAGTTTGATTTTTGTTTTGAGATACGTGAGGATAAACTTGATTAATTAAAAAAGCACTAAAAGCCTTTCTTACAATTTTATTTAAATTCACAGATATATATTTCGGACACAAAGTGATCATTATCAATGTTTTAATTAATGTTTCAATTTCACAGTTAAACATTTATTAAACTTTATTAAAAAAGTCAAGAAAATTTGGCACAAACAATTGAAAAATTGGAAAGAAACTCATTTGTAAACGTAATAATATTAAAATCTGTTAGAAACTATTTGAATCTTACAAAAAAAAACAATAATCGAAAACTTTCTATAAAGCAGATGTAAATCTGATTAAAAGTAAACAGAATTTCATTAAAAATAAAAGGTAAATTTAAAAAAATGTGTTCTGTTTCTCAAAAAAAATTATTTTAAAATATATATTAAAATTGTTAAAAAGAAAACTACAGAATACTCAGGATACAAGAAATTTAATTAAAATGATTAATTAAGGAAAACCTCAAGAAAATTTGGCAAAAACAATTGAAACCTTCAAAGGAAAATCATTTCTAAATGTAATAATAAGCGGCTGATATTTTACAGAAAGAAAAAACAATTGAAAATTACTTTGTAAATGTTATAAAAAGCAACTGAAATTGTACAAAAAAACAATTGAAAATCCGTTATAAACAGCATAAAAGTTTAATAATTCTTAAGTTTAATAAAAAAAAACGGTTTTAAATGATTGAAAACACCTTAAAAAAACTGCACAAGATGCCAAATTACAGACTAAAAAATTTCAAAGAAGATATAATTGATTAAGAAAAAATTGAAGAAAACTTGTCATCGTGTCTGTCGTTTTTTAATATATTGTTTATTTAGGGAATTTTCTTCTACAGTCTGTCTAACAGTAGTTTTCAAGAAGTTTTCAATATTTTATTCTTTCTTTTCTTTTATCTACATGTTTTAAACACTTCTGAACTGTTTTTATTTTTTTCGTCGAGAAATACTAATTTTTAAGAAATTTTCTCCTTTATATTTTAGTAATTAAGCAGATTTAGATTTCTTTTATATATTTTATAGAAAGTATTGTATTATGTTTTTTTTTAATAAAATTTTAATAGTTTTTAGCAGATTTTGAATCGTTTTTTTGATAAAAGAAACCTTTTTAAGGTAACTTTTATAAAAAGTTTTTCTTAGCAAATCCCAATTGTATTTTTAATGAAATTTAAACTCTTCCAAGAGGATTAAAAAATAGGTTTTTAATTATTCTTAATAGACTATTTGTAAAAAATTCATAAACTTAATAAGTTTTTTTTTTCAGAATGTTTTTAACCGTTTTTCTTCTCAATGTTTTTAATGTCTTTCTTTTCCACTGTCATTTTTCTTAATCAGTGGCTTTTTCTTCGAGAATTTTTCCACTATTCTTTTTCTAATAAAGCTTAATATCTTTCCTAATTCCAACTATTTCTAAGAAATTTTTTAACAGTGTTTTTATTCATTTTTTAAATATTTTTTCTTAGATAGGTTTAATTGTTTTGTCTAAGCTCCTTACATATTTTAAGTTACTTTACAATGTTTTTAACAGTTTTGTAATATGTGTTTTTTTTTAAAATTCAATTTATTAAAAAGCATAGTTTTTTAAAAGTATTACCAAAAGTTTTGAAGAATTTTTTGCGTAAATTCAATTGTTAATTTCTTTAAGCCCAACCGTTTTTAAGAAAATTTTAAAGTGGTTTCAACTGTCTTGTAATAAATACTCAATTATTTTGATTTTTAGTAAAATTATATCTATTTTTGAGTACTTTTTTTATAGAAATTAAAAAAAACGTTTACTTTGTTGATATCACACTTTTATAAAGTTTTATAAAGTGTGATATCAACAAAGTTATTTCAATAAATAACTATAGCTGCCATCACATCACTTAAATCATATTAAATACAAAGTAACATATTGTTTTTCTCTTAATCAATTATTTCTTCCTTGAGAATTTTTTTGTTTTCACTAGACATAAAATACTACACAAAACAACAAATAACAAAAAATATTTTAAAATTGTTATTGGCCAAATTTCAGCTACTTTTTTTAAGAAAGTTATTAACTATTTTCCTCTTTAATTGTACACTGTTATTTTTAAAGAAATTATTGATTTCGGCAATATTCTAAATTTGTCAACTGTTTTTGCACAATTTCCACTTTTATTATTTTTTAAATATAAAATATTATTTATTTTTAAGTTTATTTAGATTTGTTTTTATAGAAAGTTCTCAATTATTTTACACGAATGAAATTCAATTTTAAGAAAATTTTAAACTATCCTTACACTGGATTGAAAAATTTACTAAATTTTAACCACAAATAATTTGGTTAAAACATAGTGAATTGTTCAATTCAGTGTAAGTATAGAAGCATGTAGTAATGGTCTCAGTGATGGGGGTTTTACCTGAACCACTTCGGACTCCTCATGTAGTAATGGTCACAACCATTCTCTTTATTTTAACAAAGGTTTTCGTTCAATTATATTTTTTGAAAATTGTTTCACAACTTTTTTAACTGCTTTAAAAAATACTGTTTATTAGCAAAATTTCAAGGAAAGTTTTGTTTTTAATTTTCTTTCTAATTGGTTTTTAGTGAAAATGTTTTGTAACAGATTTTCAATGGTTTGTTCTTAGGAAAAAATCAGTTTTATCTTAATTTCAACTGTTTTTTTAAACTGTTTTCCAGACACTTAAATTGTTTTTTGTTTGCTGAAAACAATTTTTCTTGGTCATGTTTCAATTTCAAATTATCAACTGTTTTGACTAATTTCTCGTATCCCTTCTTGGATTTTTTTTTTTCTCTTTTGTTTTGAGAAATTATCTCCTATAATTCTTTCAAAATATTTAATCTTCTAATTAACATAAAAATATTACACTATTGATTAAGTGAGAATTTAATTCATCGTATTTAATTATCTGATATAATTTGAACTATTTTTAAATCAAGGCCAGCTCTGTGTTTTGTCGACTGTTTTGCAATAAAGTTTCTCTTTTTTTATAAAATGCTTTTAATTTTTAAGCTGATTTAGATCTTCAATTAATTTATAATATTTCAAGATATTTTTTGTTAATTATTATATTATATTTTTTTAAATAAAATTGTTTCAACTATTATGAAATATTTTTTTAGGGATATATAAAATGATATAAAATCCCAACTAGTATAAGTAATTTTAAATCGTTTTGTTTTTAACGTTTAAACAAGTTTAAACAATTCTTAGTAAACTTTAATTTCAATGCTGGGAAAGTACTGCGATGACTACATCACCATTTTTTTATATTATCATTAAAATGTTTGCAGTTAATCATAAGGATGGTTGCTGTGACTGTTGTTGTTATTCATGATAAACACTTCTGCAGATAACATTCACTCTTAAAGGTCTAATTATGCATGGGAGTTAAATGAAAACACTTTGCTAGTATTACAAATTTTAATGTTCAATTTTTATCATAAAGTAAACAATTAAGGTATAAGTATACACGATAAAATGCTTATAAAAAGTGCTATATTAAATATGATTATTTTTGAAAATCTTATTATGTTGTATTCTCATATATGTAAAATAATTTAAACCTACTCACTTAATAGTAATCATCAATCCAGAATTTAGACCTATATACCTATTCTCCTGTAGTGAAGATAATTTCATTAGAACATAATGAGAAATGTGAAACCTACTTTGAAAATAAATTTATGTATGAAGGTAACTAGTGCAGAAAAAATGAGCAATTATTTAAAATCTTTGCATCTGTTAATTGTTGTAAGTACATGTAATATAACCTATTAAAAATAAAATAATTAATAAATTCTTTTTTCTAATTTAAAGCATAATTTGTAATTACATAATTATAGAATTGATGAAACTATATGTAAAATAAGCATATTATTTTTTAGTTTTATTGTAAAATATATGGTTTGTTAAACTTTACAAGTCGTACTTATCAGTACATAAAGTTATTATAATGGACATTAAAGTACCATAAAATATTGCTCATAAATTATCATTAATAAATTCAATGCATTGTTTATCAGTGATTAATATTGCGCGTAATTGAATACGAACTGTGCTAAATCGGCTTAATTTACAATGTGGGAGGGGAACACTCGATTGTTACATAACTGCTTGAATGTGTAGGCGTATATTTTATAATATTAATAATGATTAAAAATTAGCTCAAACAAAAATGTACAATAATATTTTAGTCGGAAATAGTAATTGATATTTATATTTAGAATGTGATAAAGTATACATGTAATTAAACATTTTGCTTGCTGAATTGTACAACTACATTTAGTAACAAATGAACAATTAGTTCCACAGTTTCAACAAGTCTAAACTATTGAATTATCAACAGTACAATAAATACTGATTAGATTGTTGAAATAATGGGTGTGCAAAATTGGTGAGCAGAAAACATTACTCGCTTTTAAATTTTTAATAATTTTCACTACGTATGGTTTTGTGTATGAAAATTACTACACATTTTACACTTAAATTAATACATAATAGGTATTCACTAAATAAACATTGGTTTTTTTTTTCAACAGATGCAATAGCAAGTTCAGAAAATGTGAGGATAGCTCCATCATTGAGGAGTCAAAAAGGTGCAATATGGACGAAAAACCCCATCAATTTTGACAATTGGGATGTGGACCTGTCGTTTAGAGTGACGGGGCGAGGTAGAATTGGTGCCGATGGTCTTGTAAGTAATTTATTTATATAAATTATCTCATTCTTCATAGAAGTATACTGTTATTTAAAAAAATACATAATAGCAAATAATATATAATTTAAATGAGTATTTACGAATAATAGAATAACAAACTTTTTAATAAATAATTTTAATAAAATTATCTCTTTGTTTAAGTCAAAATATAATAATTGGGTTGTTTGAGTTACTTCAAGATAATAATCACTTTGATAATATAATAATATTTTAAAATGTTGAAGAAAGAGTTTTTTATCAAAGTCAAAATATATTGTTATTAAAAAATACATGTTATTGAATTCATTTATGAATAATTGAATAACAGTCATTTTAATAATAAAATATATTAGTTCTTTATGTGGTTGTAGAAAAAATAACTAATAATTAAATAATACAAAACATTTATAAAACTACAACAATGAACAAGATAACATTTTGTAGTAGTATTATAATCACTACAAAACAAATCACTTATTGTTATCTTGTTATAGATAAACAAAATCTGATATTTTTGGTAATCACATTGTATAAATCTCTTAAGCTTTGTATGATTTTTCAACAGAGAATTATAACATTATTTTTGATAGTATTGTTAAATATCTGTTATTATAGCATATTTTAAATATTTGTATAATTAATTTTAAAATACAAATTAGATATACATACAAATTATTTCAGTGCAAAAAATCTCTTCATTGTTTGTTAAAAAAATTTAAAAATTATTTTATTCTAGGCTTTCTGGTACACACAAACCAAAGGAGCTTATGATGGAGAGGTATTTGGATCTTCAGATAAATGGGTTGGCCTTGGAATATTCTTTGACTCATTCGACAATGACAACAAACATAATAATCCCTATATTATGGCTGTAGTAAATGATGGAACTAAATTGTTTGATCATCAAAAGTAAGTTTCTTAATAAACTATTTTTAGAAGAGAAGAGGACACTCTTATAGTAGGGTAGTTTTGGACACCTAGTGACTCAAATCACATCTCTAAAATCACTACTGTGACTTTTCCAGAACCATATGTCTTTAAAACTCATGTGAAATTATTGTTAAGAAATGTATAAATTGTGATAGATTGTGGTAGCCATTCATTTGTATTACATCTTGGAATCAGGAACAGGATGATTTTGTAACTATAATTTCAACCATATTGTTTGTAAAACAAAAAAAAACTTTAAATGAAAATACACTTCGTATATATCACACAAAGGATTTATTACGTGACTATAGTTTCAACCTTTAAAAGCCTATTATTAAACATAGAGTCAATACGTTACGTTTGATAATGGCCCTTTTAAAGGTTGAAATTATAGTCATGTAATAAATCCTATGTGTAATATAAACAGAGTGTATTTTCATTTAATGTTCCTGATTCAAGATGTATCAAAGTGATGGCTTCAAACATTAAACATATTGTAAAGGTTGAAACTAACTATAATGACAAAATAAATTAACAAAATGCAGTTTCTTTTAAAGTTTAACTGCATTCATTTCTCAAAATAGTTTAAATAGTAAATATGTTTAAAACGATCAACTTTTCTCTGATATATTTATTTTAGAGAATAACAATTTTATATTTTTATTCCTAATATGTAGCGATGGCACAACACAGCTCCTGGCAGGTTGTCTTCGAGACTTCCGTAACAAGCCTTTCCCCACGAGGGCGAAAATTGAATACTACAACAATGTCTTGACTCTGCTGTTCCACAATGGTATGACGAACAATGAACAGGACTTCGAAGTATGCTTCAGGGCGGAGAACGTAATTCTGCCCAAAAATGGTTATTTCGGAGTCTCTGCTGCCACGGGCGGATTGGCTGATGATCACGACGTACTACATTTCCTTACAAACAGTTTGCACGCTCCCGGCCAGGTACCAACTCAAGCACAAGGTATAAATACTGCAAAAGATTTTGAATATTCTAATAATTTAAAAATATAATATTTTTCTTAAATCTACAAAATATTACAAAAACAAACAAGCGTTTAACAAAATTTAAGAACCCTTTTATTTCCAAAAAATGTAATTGCATTAAACGTGTTTTTAATAGTTAAAATTGTTTAAATTTATTGATTAATTTGGTAATTGAAATCACAAAAAAAAATACAAAAAAATCAACTAAAACAAGAAAACAAATATTTATTTGTAAAACAAGAACAAAATGATAATTAAATTATTAAAGTAATTAATTTTATGGAAATGAAAATTTAAAAATATCAACAAGGTCTATTGGAACCGTATGATAATAGTATATTACATAACGAGAGTTGTAAGTCATATATTACGTACGAGTGTAAAAAGTTGCGCACGAGCCGTTAGGCGAGTGCAGTAATTCCACGAATACGTAAGTGACTTACAACTCGAGTTGTGTACTATACTTTTTCTACTCCCATTCATTATAATTTGGAATACTTTGCAATATTGAGGTTATGTTTACTATTAAAACACTTCGCAGCATCGAATACATGGCCCAAAGAGATGAAGGTTTGTATTTCTTACTTATTTTCCCAAAATAGTCTAATAACACATTTTCCGAAAAAGACTGAACACTATTCATATCCCAATCCATGAATTTACCGTAAACCACTTCATAATGCTCTTTGGATTTTTCCGGGAGAAGATCCGCTGCGGTATGTTCTGCTAGTTGCCTTATTTCTGGTGGAGTTCCAACAATTTCTTCTGTGGAGTCACTTTCACTCATTTTAACAATGAATAAATGAATTATTAATACTAATTAAACCAAAATAACGTCAATGCAATATGTATTCAACAACGATAAATGTCAAATTCATTTGTCTAGGCTACTTGATTTGAGTTTCGTAATAATAATGGTTACGTAATATATTACGTGCTAGTTTTTTCTTCATTATGTGCATGTATCATAATGCCATGGTTACTAATCAACAAACGATTGCATTATTGCCTACTTACTACTATGGGAGTAGAAAAAATAAGTAATATGATTTTTAATTGTAAAACTGTGATTGATATAATGAATAAATCTGGAGTTTATAAATTAACCTCTTGATTTAAAGTATGTACATTGTGCAATTTGGTCATAATTACAAAACTAAATGAAACAAGAAATCATTACAACACAAAAAGAATTTATCTATTTTTGTAAACTGGATTACATTCATATTTTTGATAATACACGTAATGGATATAATTCACAAAATAGATTAATATTATAAATAGATAAGTGATAAAAAAAATAGTCAGAACTAATCCTGAAATATTTATTTAACGGCCAGTTTGGCATAATGTACACACTGCTTTTCAAAGAATAAGGAAATTAAGAAATTAATTCGTAATTTGAAGTTACTTATAGTTTGATAATAAATATCTATTTGTCACTTGTAATTCTACAAATATAGTGGAAAAACAAAGTTATTGATTTTAATTTCACCAAATGATTTGATTGAACTGAAAGTTGAAAGTTTTTAAGTAACATTTTTTTAAAATTTCCATATGTTATTTTAGGTGAAGATTCTCAAAAACTGAACCAAGAATATAAGGAATACCAACAGAAATTAGACCAGGAGAAGGAAAAATACAGGAAGGATCATCCTGAGGTAAGTTTATTTTTTATATTCATTTCCTAAAAATTAACTATTTGTTATCAATCTAATTTGTATTTTATATCATTCATTATCACAAAAATTAAGTGAAAAATACTACGACATCTTTCATAAGTGTGCAAATTTTATCTTTCATTGAATTTAATTTTCCTTAAAATAACATTTTTTTTATATTTAAGCATAAAAACTTTCATTACATAAAGCCGAATTCTGTCTATAGAAATAATAAGAAAAATTGTCTTAGTTGAGGTGAACAGATGTTGACCATAATTATACATAACATTATGATTCTTGGTATTTCTGAGATAATTTTTTGTTTTTATTTTGAGCCATATTTTTCTTTATTCTATTTATTTATATACAGGGTGACTGACGAAAAACCTTTGGTGCTGTATCTCGCTTATTTTTTATCCGATTTTAATAAATAAAACATCAAATTAAACCATTTTTAAAAGACTTTAATAGGATCTGAACTGTTATTTTTTCTCGCACCCAGTTTTTGACAAAATACGATCAACATTTTTTTTTTTAAATTGCACTGTATATATATTTTTATTGATTCGCAAGGAGATTTTTTTTCTGAATGTCATGACCAGTTTTAAGTAAAACAATTCTCTTAGTACAACACATTTTTCTAATTAAGGATAGTTTATAATCAATAAAAATAGACTGATTTTAACTACTTTGAATACTAGCATGTTTATATTTCTCACAGATCGAAAGAACCTTTCAATGTAATCAACCTACATTTCTACTTCATAATCTTACATTCCCCTTTATTTTATAATATTAATTTTCGTTGTAATTTTGTATTTAAACACAATTTATTTTTTGAGTATTTCTTGTAATATCGTTTTATGATGATTAGGTAAAAGAACCAGACGTTGATGACTGGTTTGAAACGGACAGCCAGAGAGAGTTGCGTCAGATCTTTCAAGGTCAATCGCAGATGTTCGATGTACTGAGAGAATTGCATAGGAAATTAGATGAGGTGGTCGGACGACAGGAACGCACGCTGAGTTTAGTATCACAAGGAGGTGCACAGATGGCGCCCGTTCAAGGCCAACAAGGACAGGCGCCTCCACCTACTGGCGGATTTGTCGATACCATCCGAAGGCATGAAGTAGATGCCATGTTTAACAACCATAACCAAATCTTAGCAGCTTCAAATGAATTAAGGTAAATAATGCAACCTTACTTAGTGTAAAATAAATATCAAAAAAAGACAAAAAAGGTAAATCGGCATTGTCAAAATTATATTTAATATAAAGAAAATAATTAACTTTTCTATATACTACTTTTTATTTTACTGTGACTAGTTTCAATTTCTCAGTTATCATTATTAAGTATTTAAATTTATAAATTACAATGAATCAATTTTTGTCAGAAATATATACATTCTTATTTAAAAATTGAAAAATTCACTATGTTTGAATCACAAATTATTTGTGGTTAAAACATAGAGAATTTTTCAATACAGTGTAAGTATGGATTACTACGTAACATAACAGTTGCAACCATTCTCTTTATTCTTATTTATATTTATTAAAGAATGAGGAGTGTAAAGGTGTACTCTTTTTTAATATTAGGTAATTTCAAATTAAAACACTTGTTTAGTTTCATATTGTAATTACAATATGAAAAAAATGATTATAATTTCGTTTCATCAAGAGTGCATTGAAGAAAGTATATACCTTTTTTTAATACTTCATATTAGGAAATAAGCATCTCATACATTCTGTGACTGTTTGTTTTAAACTTGTGACAGTCTAAATAACTAATTTGTTAATGATAATCAAATTTTATATACTAAATATAGAAAAATATCCACGTAATATTTATTGTTGCTTTAAGAATTTACAAGACCTCATTTTAAATGTTTCAATAAAATAAATAATACAAGAACTAAATGTATTGTATGATGAAATATTTTTTACTTAACTTCAAGTGAAACATTTTTGTAATAATTTAATAATATACATTAGGAAAACAGTGAAACTATACCAATTATTTTTATTTAATCACAAAATAAATTTATTTAAATTATCCTTTTTTAGTTTGACTGTATAATACATGTGTTTTAATTTTCAGGCAGTTTATTATAGAACTGAAGAATAGAGCGGACACCATCATCAACAATCAAGCCAGAGCTCCAACTGCTCAGGTGCAGTCTGTTGGATATGATACTCAGTCGCTAATTTCTGAAATGAGAGATGGTCTGAACCACGTCAAGCAAAATTATGGTCAAGTATTGCAGAAACTAAATGAACAGCCAGTATGTCCATCAACCGCTGGATTGTCAGTGACACTGTTCCTTGTGACAATAACGATCCATTTAGTAATCATTTTAGGATATAATATGTATAGGTATGTTTTAATATTTCTATTTTTATTTTAGCTCCATTTAATGATTATTTATACAGGGTGACTGACGAAAAACCTTTGGTGCTGTATCTCACTTATTTTGATCCGATTTGAATAAATAAAACATCAAATTAAATGATTTTTAAAACACTTTAATATGAACTGTACTGATATTTTTTCTTGCATCCAGTTTTTGACAAAAGACGATCAACTTTTTTTTTTCAAATTGCACTGTATATACAGGGTGAGTTTTTTTCGATGTTCTCTATGGGGATCTCGGAAACTATAAGAGATAGAGAAACGGTTAAATGGGGAAGAAGTGTAGATTTACGAGACGAATAAAATTCCACTTTCAAAGTTTTCAAAAAAGTCAAGGGTAACTAGATATTTTGAAAAAAGTAAAAAGGGTCAATTTTTTCAAATCAATATATTTCGGTTATTATAACAGATAGAAAAAAACTGTAAACGACAAAGTTTTAGATAATTTTATGCAGATTAATAAAAAATAATCAGAAAATTTTTATCGCCATTATTTTCCGAGATATGACGCAAACTTACATTTTTTTAAATGGAAACCATAGTTGGCTATGACCTCATTCAAAAGGTAATTTTTTTCTCTTTAATCCAATATGGCATACGACATACTTATTTCTAAAAATGAGTGAGTTATAGTCATTTTAAATTTTATTATAAATAAAAAAATGGTTAGCCATGACAAAGGTGAAAGTAAAACAATTGCAGTTGTTTATAATATTAGCAATATTGTAATTATTAGTTTTACAGAGATAAACCAAAATAAAATAACAGCATAAAGTAATTCTGTAATTATCAATATATCAATGGGAGAGAATTTTTAATATTAAAAAAATATGGTCAGAGCTCACTATTAATACTATTATGACATAAATTATATCTTTTTACAATTGAATTTATGGCTTTTTGGCTATTCTCATGTAAATTGAATTATATGTTTAAATAACAACTAGTTTATGATCCTCCACGGATTGATATGATTTTTCATATACTTTGTTTTTTACATAACCCTACAGAAAAAATTCTAAAACGCGCAGATCGGGAGATCTAGGTGGCCCTGGGATTGGTTTATTTCTTCCCACTTATGAGTTAAGAAAAGCATCATTTAAATAATTTGTAAAGCCAACATGTTATGAGGTGGAGCACAGTCATATTGGAACCATTTCAATCTTGCTTGTAATGATAAATTTAAACAATCGTATCTTCAAATGTTTTCTGAATAAAATGAAAGTAATCATTTTCACTTAGTGAGCTTTCAAAAATATATGGACCGAGAATTATTAATCGAAACACACCATGGATTAAACCCAAATTTAATTTGTAGTTTTCTCTGTAAAACTTCTCGTGGATTCTCTTAAGTTCATCTATATTCATTGTGGCGATGAAAAATACCACAATTAGTAAATCGGGATTCATCTGTTCATAATATTTTTGTAAGAAACGTATTATCCTCTTGACAAATGGGTTTATACCACATACAGAAGGCCATTTGATAATTGCAAAATTATTATTCTTATGCTGGTTTTTCATTTTTATTTAACTTTGTAGAACTAATAATTACAATATTGCTATTATTATAAACAACTGCAATTGTTTTACTTTCACCTTTTTCATGGCTACCCATTTTTTATTTATAATAAAATTTAAAATGACTATAACTCACTTATTTTTAGAAATAACTATGTCGTATGTCATATTGTATTAAAGAGAAAAAAATTACCTTTTGAATGAGGGCATAGCCAACTATGGTTTCCATTTAAAAAAATGTAAGTTTGTGTCATATCTCGGAAAATAATGGCGATAAAAATTTTCTGATTATTTTTTATTAATCTACATAAAATTATCTAAAACTTTGTCCCTTACAGTTTTTTTCTATCTTCTATAATAACCGAGATATATTGATTTGAAAAAATTGACACTTTTTACTTTTTTCAAAATATCTAGTTACCCTTGACTTTTTTGAAAACTTTGAAAGTGGAATTTTATTCGTTTCGTAAATCTACACTTCTTTCCTCATCTAACCGTTTCTCTATCTCTTATAGTTTCTGAGATCCCCATAGAGAACATCGAAAAAAACTCACCCTGTATATTTTGTACTGATCCGCAAGGAGATTTTTTTCTGAATCTAAATTTGTAAACGATTTTATCCATTCATCAAACCAAAGTCGAGAAATTGAGGATTAAAAAAAAAATTAAAAATCAAATACCCATAGTAAACAATATACAGAGCCTATTCCAAATGTCAAAAGTGACAGTGTCAGTCATTGGTACAATACTGCAATAATTTTTAATAATTTCATAATAAAAATGTTGCAAGATTTCAAAAACTGAAAAACGATTTCTGTAGAAGCACAAAATTCTAGTACAGTGTTTGAAATATTGCAACATTTTAATTATGAAATAATTAAAAATCGTTGCAGTATTGTATCAATGGCTGTCACGTGTCACTTTTGACATTTAAAATAGGGTCTGTATATTGTTTACAATGGATACTTGACTTTTTATTTATTTTTTTAATCCTCAATTTCTCGACTTAAGTTTGATGTATGGATAAATTGGTCTACAATTTTATATTCAGAAAAAAAATCTCCTTGCGAATCAATAAAAATATATATACAGTGCAATTTAAAAAAAAAATGTTGATCGTATTTTGTCAAAAACTGGGTGCGAGAAAAAATAACAGTTCAGTTCGTATTAAAGTCTTTTAAAAATGGTTTAATTTGATGTTTTATTTATTAAAATCGGATAAAAAATAAGCGAGATACAGCACCAAAGGTTTTTCGTCAGTCACCCTGTATATCAAATTAATTTAATTTGTTATTATTATTTATTAGTCAAAATTTTATTCACTTCTAATTCTATATGCATTGGTGAAACAAAGTTATTATGATTATCATTATAATATCAAATTAATTAAGTATACTACTATTAATATGCTTTTATTTAATTTCAGGGATAGTAAAGAAAGTCAAGCGAAGAAATTCTACTAAACCCCAACTGGACAAAAACATAACGTACAAAGACTCAATTAACGAAATGGTGTTTAGTGAAGTCTTAAAACTCGTGAGATTACTATTGTTATTTTAATTGTGCGCCAAATCATTTCCCGCATAAAGTATGTATTAATTGATTCATTCACCCAATCTAGCTCATGCCCGCCGCCCCTTGCCCCCCCAAGGGCATACGGGCTTCATAATTCTACGTCTTCCTATGTATTTTCAGATTGTGCTAATTTGTAATTTTAGATTATCAATTCATACAGAATAAAGTCATTCTATTTTTTGTTAATTGATGCGAGTGGACTCGCATGAAGATTCAAATTTTTTTATTGTATTCAGTGGATTATAAAAAAAAATGTCTTATATATTTTTTACTGTTATTATTGTCTCATTGTAATTTTACTGTGAATACGTATTAAAGAAAGGTTGTATAAATTACTTTGTTTTATTTTCACCTTTTAACCATTATTTTCCAAAAATCAAATAGGACAGGAAGTTTTCAAAATGAGGGAATCCAAGTGGATCAGGTAAAATCCCCTTCACTGAGATAGCCAATCTGAAGCCTCGAGCATATATTGAGATGTCGTTTTGAAATATAAACTTGTCCGTCATTATAAATAAATACTGAAAAAGAAAGTATACTATTAATTATCATGGAAACCTATTCGTTTTATTGGGAGTAATATTTTAACTAGTTGGAATTTGAAAAGATAAATTTTATAATAAAAAATACTTTTTATTATATACCGGTGTTCGATTAAAAACGCCCAACGCTATAACACTGTTATTTAATAAAAAACAAATTGAATATCCGTTTAAATACTATGAAATGACAATTATATATTTTTTCAAAATTAACTTCATTGATAAATAACAGTTAACTTAAATTTTTAAATGGCTGCATATACTTTTCTTATTTTTTATACTAGACATTGCAATCTGTCGATTTTAATTTAATATATTTGTCTGAAAAAAATAATAATAAATCTTATTCATATGATATTTTCCAATAAATCTAGTGTGCCTTAAAAAAATCGGAACAAACAAATGTCATTTGTTATAAAACACAGACTAATAATAATTGGTTGACATTACTTTATTTATTTATTTCAATTCAATCAACCTATATATAAAAGTTCACGTTTAACCCAGAATTAGTCTACAAAGTTCCAAAAAATATTTATAACAATTGAATACTTTATTCGATCTGGCTAAAATTTATTTTTGATGATTATCATAATATAATACATCATTTTAGTTATTGAGGCCATTATTAATTGATAAGAAGTGTAAAAAACAGTAGTACCATAACAATCAATCAAAAAAAAAATATTGGCGGACATTAAAAAATTTAAAAAATCAAATTTGAAAGTTTTCGCTTCTCTTAATAATGTTTAATACTTTGGACGGTTCGTCCAAAGATGACAATAAGTAATAGATTATAATAACTAGAGAGCGGATTCTCGCATTCATAAACTATTGAATTGACATTCCAAAAACTTTGCTTATTTATCAAAAATTACTATATGCGTGAATCGTATTAACCTGGGGAATCACAGATTTTTTTTGTGAAAATATTGTAAAATGCGCATTCCCGAGAAAAAATTATGTAGCTTTTGCGTACTATGAAACCATACAAAAAATTAAAGATATTATTAACAATAATTATATGTGGTTTGGTGTGGATGAAACCACAGACGCTTGTTTAATTTAATAATAGGAGTTTAACATGAAGACATCCGACCAATAGTATTTTGATATATACAAACGAATTGAAGAAAACTGATAATAACATTATAGCAAAATTCATAAATGACGGACTGACAAGCTTATTTTTGCCGTAGACAATACCAAGTTTCAAAATTTTACTAATAATGCATTTTGTGCATTGTACAAGTTTAGCACATGGATAGAAACGAATTTCTGAAACTATAAGAATGAAATTTCCATTTGTAGATTTAGTTAAATATGGAAAAATAGTTCTTATATTCTTCTGTGAGTGCAATTATTCAAGAAGTCATTACCTGATATCTCACTGCCCCATAAACCAGTGCTAACAAAATGGGAAACTTGGCTATATGCTACGATGTACTAAGCGAACAATTTTGAAGAATTTAATAAGGTTGTATACAACTTTCCCGAAACGACAAGCAAATCAGTTAATGACTGTCAAACAGTTCTTAAGAAACAAGAGCTTCCTTCAAAACAACTTAGTTACATAAAATCGCGTTTAAATTTTGTGAGCAACACAATCAAATCTTTATAAAAGCAGATTCATTTTAGAAAATACCTGGATGCATTGGCCAAGAAATCAAAATAATATCGAAAGAAGTATTCGGTGAAAATGAAGGATTTTTAATATTAAATAAATTAAACTTGATTTTGAATGGCAATTTTCTAATGGATCCAGCTATAATTTAAAATAAAGAGAAGCTTTTCCACTTTCAAAAATTTATTGAGCGTCAGAAGTAATAATTTTTACAATTAAACCCCTAGAACAACATTTAATGATCTACTGTTTTCATGAATAAATTTTAGTTATTTTGAAATGTATACAACATTACAATTTAATTTTTAAATACTTACATGATATTATATATTGCGTAAAGAAAGTATGTTTATTTTAGTTTTAAGCAGAATTTCTATGTAAAATATGTTGATAAACGTGTAACATATTAAGAAAATATAGTTTTCTTTAGTGCTTTTTTCGTGTTTTTATGCTTTTTTAATGCTTTTTTCTCTAATTTTTGTGCCTTTTTAAGTGCTTTTTTTCACATTTTTAAGCTTTTTTATCCGCTCTCTAATAATAACACACCTCTTTACTAACCATAAAAAACAGTTCGCCCGAGCAGGGACTTGAACCCTGGACCCTTGGATTAAAAGTCCAATGCTCTACCGACTGAGCTACCCGGGCTCTGACAAAAATTAAGATTATTAGTGGTCATTTTAATACGCCATAATTTAAATTTAATCAATACACTCAAAAATATTAAATATTATTTATTTTGCTGCTACATAAAGTAACCTAATTTTCCAAATTTGCTGAGAGTCTATGTCTGCAGAAGCAAAAAATATGGATTTATACAATAAAATATGTTTTTTACAGAGACTAGAAAATAGTTTATTTATTAACAACAAAGACAAGTGAGTTCAGATTTAATTGCCATATAACATAGTTTTAGCTAACAAAAATAAGACATTATTCATAAATGAAGTAAAAGCGTTGATTATAATATTTCAATCAATTTTTAATTGTTTCTTATGCTAAAATTTTAACTGCCATGAAGCAAACTGAGTTTAAAAACTGTAAAGAACAGTTCCAACTACCTTTTTACTTTCCCTAGGGGAAGTATTGTTTTCAAGGTTTTTTAAATTTTTTTGCGGAAATATCCGTTTTGAGGTCCATTCCACAGAAAAAAAAATTGAGTCTATTTATGTGTCTGTCGGTGGGCGCTGTATCTCAAAAACGAATGATCTATTTGAGATGAAACTTTAAACTTAAGGTTTTATGGTTAAAAACTGGAACTGAAAAGCTTTTGGTGAACATTCAAAAAACCGGGATGTTTACTCGAGGCCGTTTTTTGTTTTTTTTCCCGACATTTCTTTTAATATGAAAAATATTACAAAACTTTTCAAACAAAAATGAAGGGAATAAGAAACTGAACAAGTTTTATTAAAATATGTTTTATATAAAATTCTTAACTTTTGAGAAAAAATTAAAAATTTTGACAATTTTTGCCAATTTCTAATAAACTATTGGAGTTACATGAAATTTATATAACACGTATTTGTAGAGAATTCATAATTGAGCAAATTATTAGGAATAGCATTTTTGCGCAGACCTCATAGTTTTCGAGAAAAATATATGATGGCCAAATGACCATTTTTTACTATTTAAATTAATTTTTAAACAATTTTTTTTAGTTTACAACTATTTCTACTTCTTTAAATTTTTGTTTTTTATGAAAGCTTCCATTTCAATTTTTTAAATATATTTTACGTTTCTTATTAACACAATGTCCAAAACTGTTTTGGTTCAAACAATTATTCTTTTAGTTTTTATCTGTTTTCTTTAATAATTTTTTTATTTTAAATTTTCAATTGTTTTTTAATAAATCTATTTTTCTTTCAATTAAAATGTTTCTTATTGTAATTTTTCGTTTGGTTTTTGTATAAAATGTTTTAAATTAAAACTTTTTTTGAATGAATTCTAAATTTTCGTTTTGTTAGTATTATTTTGGTAAAATTATTGTTTTTTAGACAAATTTTAAAGCGCCGTTAGGAAAAAAAAAATCTTTTTTAAAAATTTAAATATATTTTTTTGTACATTATGATTTAAATTTATGTTGTAACAGTTAAACTATCATAATTAATTGTTTTAACTATATTTTATTCTTTTTGGAGTTTTTAACTGCTCTTTTCTTATAAATTTTCATTTTTTGTAATTAGATACATATTTTGTGATTGTTTTAAAACTTGAATTTTTATAATAACTTGGTGTTTTTCAAGCAAAGTGTTTCTTATTTGAAAACGTTTTCTTTACTTTTGCAAAAAAAATGTTCAATTCCTATTTTGAATAGTTTATTTTTAATCAAACTGATTTTTTAGTTTTTATCTCTTTTTTGTATTTAATTTTTATTTTCAACTGTTAATTACTTTTTATAATTAATTTATTTCGATTTGTAAATTTTTGTTTAGTTTTCTATATATATATTTTTTAATTGAAAGTATTTTTGTAATGTTTAATATTTTCAATCAAAACGTTTCCCTTAGATTTTTTATTTGTTTTAATTTTCAACTGTTTTTTTTTTCAATTAGTTGGTTTACTTTATTAATTTTTTTTCCTTTTTCAGTTTATATATACAAGGTGTTTCTGTGACTCTTTGAATAAAATAAACCACATTACTAGAGAAAACATGATGTTCAGTCGTAAAATAAAATTTTTATAAAAGTTTTTTTTTAAAGTTTTTTCAAATTTAAGAAATTTTAACACATTTTTCTAAATATTTTCAATAACGTTCATAGTAGAGTGCTGCAATTTGGTACAGCCTAAACCAACATCAAGTAACTTCCTTAGACAATTTGTCACTTCGATCGGGTGTTCCTAAAATTTTTTTGCTCAGAACTTTTTTGTTTGCTCGTAAATCTACATTTATTCTTCCACATTTAAATTAAATTTGAGTTAAAAGCAAAGGTTTTAGTCTCCGATTTCAATCGTAACAAACAAAAAAGCGAACATTCTCGGAAAAATCTAAAAACTAACGAAAAATGTAATTTTTTGTTTAAACGACATAGGCAAGTTGACAGCTCAATTCGTTTGTCAATTATCATCGCCGACTCAGCTTTTTTTTGATTTTAACTCTTAAACAAAAGATCGAATTTTAAAAATTCATGCACTGATAATTCACTAATGTCGCATACTTATTGTAAACGTTGAAACCAAAAAAAAAAAACGATTTTCATTTGAGGCATACTTATTATAAACGTTGAAAACGATAATGAAGCTTTTCATTTGTTTTTCGTATTTTGATCATTACTGCTAAACGAAAGCTGGAATTTTAAAAATTCTTGCACTGATGTTTCACAAATGCCGTTTACTTATTGTAAACGTTGAAAACGAAAATTCGATTTTCATTTGTTTTTCGTTTTTTAATCATTACTGTTATACGAAAGCTGGAATTTTAAAAAAAATTGCACTGATTGTTCACAAATTTCGCATACTTATTATAAACGTTGAAAACGAAAATTCGAATTTTATTTGTTTTTCGTTTTTTGGCGATAACTCTAGAACGAATGATCGAATTTTAAAAATTCTTGCACTGATGGTTCACAAATATCGCATGCTTATTGTAAACGTTGAAAGCGAAAATTAGATTTTCATTTGTTTTTCTTTTTTTGAACATAATTTTTAAACAAAAGGTCGGATTTTAAAAACTCTTGCACTAATGGTTTACAAATGTCGCATACTTATTGTAAACGTTGAAAACGAACATTCTATTTTCATTTGTTTTTCGTTTTTTTGGCCATAACTCTTGAACGAAAGATCGAATTTTAAAAATTCTTGCACTGATGGTTCACAAATGTCGCATTCTTACTGTAAACGTTGAAAACAAAAATTCGATTTTCATTTGTTTTTCGTTTTTTAATCATTACTGTTAAACGAAAGCTGGAATTTTAAAAATTTTTGCACTGATTGTTCACAAATGTCGCATACTTATTATAAACGTTGAAAACGAAAATTCGATTTTTATTTGTTTTTCGTTTTTTGGCGATAACTCTAGAACGAATGATCGAATTTTAAAAATTCTTGCACTGATGGTTCACAAATATCGCATGCTTATTGTAAACGTTGAAAGCGAAAATTAGATTTTCATTTGTTTTTCTTTTTTTGAACATAATTTTTAAACAAAAGGTCGGATTTTAAAAACTCTTGCACTAATGGTTTACAAATGTCGCATACTTATTGTAAACGTTGAAAACGAAAATTCTATTTTCATTTGTTTTTCGTTTTTTTGGCCATAACTCTTGAACGAAAGATCGAATTTTAAAAATTCTTGCACTGATGGTTCACAAATGTCGCATTCTTACTGTAAACGTTGAAAACGAAAATTCATTTGTTTTTCTTTTTTAACATAACTTTTAAACTATACGTCAGATTTGAAAAATTGCACCCAGAGTTTACAAATGTTGTATAATTATTGTAGAAGTTTAAAACAAAAATTCGATTTTCGTTTGTTTTTCCTTTATTCTTGAACGAAAGATCGGATTTTAGAAATTCATGCATCCAGGGTTTACAAGTATCGTATAGTTTAAGGAAATGTTATCAAATATCTAAAAACAAACGAAAAATTAAACTTATGCACTTCGATTTTTTCGAGGATTGTTCGTTTTTTATTTACTATATCAGTGTTGCTTAAATGTGATAATAGTTATTATCAATAATGTTATCGTGTATTTCATTGGCGCCGTATTTTCGTGGTATAGCTTAAGTACCGAAATTGCCGTGAAATATTCATTTTCATCCTTTCCATTTATAATTTTATATAAGTGACATAATTAAAACAACCTTTTACCGGTTGCGATTGTGTTTTTTTTTTTTTTTATTCAAGGTTATTTTGTTAATTTGTATAATTCGATTATTTAGTGTATTCTGTTAAAACAAGTGACACATGGTTAAACAAAATAGTGAATTTTGTTTTATATAGTTTGCTATGGTGAAACATTTTGAAGCAGAAAAACAAAATTGAATAACGTTTATTCTGGCCTTTAAAAATGGCTATATAAACAAAATTCCATTCACGATAATATAAGCAACCTCGAATAACGATCTGAATAAATAAATAGTTTTATAATAATGTACTCCTTTTTTCTATTCACTACTGTATCTTACTTAAGTTATTAATGAATATTAGTTACATTTAAGTACATTTAAATTTTGTGTTATTTAAAGAATTCCAGAAGTGTCCGGTACAGTAGACCAAATAATTTTTGTTCTTCGTTCGCTATATAAGAATAGTGAGGCTTTGTTTGGTTTAATATACGGAAGCATTCGGGCATATTCGGGTAGAGTAGACCTGATGATTTTTATTAACTATATACATGGTGGAGTTTAGGAATATTCGTTTGGTAATGTGTACGAATTTGCGCCAATCCTGAAGGGGCGCTGTAACGGTCTATTGTGTTGCACGCGCTCTAGTCGAGGTCGAACATCCGCGTGTGAATCGTGATTTATCGATTCGGACAAGATTTTGGATTTTGTGTAGTGTGTGTCGCAGGCCCAAAGGGGCCACTTCTGGATAATGGCTTCTTACCACTACTTACAATCCAAATACCCAGATGTGTAAGTCACTTAACCTAAACACGAAATTTGTTTTCGAATCATTGAGAGCGGCCGCAACTGAGCACTCTTGATGCAATTATAAAACAGCTGATTATAATATATGGGCGTATTTTATTTCCCGGTCCATACTACTAAAAATAGCCCCAATCTTAAAAAAAAAATAATTCGAACATGAGAGAATCCCGTGTAGGTCGGCTTGTGCGAATACGAATTTATTATTTAGTATTATTACCTCTATCTCTTTGTAGGGTGTACAATAAAATAGGGTTAATTAAAATTGGCGACATGCCGGTTAAAAATTTTTAAATTCCAATGACATCATCTTCAACGGACATTTGTAAAACACCGGAGAGGGATTTGTTGCGCAATCGGTGTTCGTATTTACAGCTGTTTTATAAGCGTTTTCTCCTGTGGTAAACCTGCTGTATGGTTGACACTAGATCAAAACAATTTTTTACGCGCGGAACCTGTATGTCAACTATTCCCAAGCTCATTTACTCATAATTACGTCGTGTATAATAACATACCAAGAAGTGTACACATTTTAATTTGTGTGGATAATTAATAGAAAATTTAGAATAACCTCTAGTGTTCACTTGTTTAACAATTATGATAATATTACTAGGCGGATGTTATAGATGGCGTATTTATTTTTGTTTCTTGATCGATTTTATCTGTAAAAATTTGATTATATAAAGTATAATAAGTACAGTAGTGTACTATTTTCATATTTAAATTTCAATGATTTGCCTATGGGTTTTTTTCTATTATGTAGTTTTAGTGACATGTTTAATTTGAGGTTATTGTAGCATTGATCAATTATAATTATTAATCTTAACTAACAGAAAGTTAATAATTTATCTTCAACTATGAATTTATCAACTATTAACTTATTTACAGTATTTGCTGGATTTTATTTATCTTCTTATTAGACTTTGTTATTAATTTTTGTGAATTGTTTAATTTGAGGTTATTACAACAGTGATTGATTATATTTGCCGCAACGTTACTCATTAGTAACCTTAACTATTAGTATGTACATATTTAAAGTTAATCATTCAACTCGTTGATTGTTGAGGTGCTTATTTTATATTATTATATTTCTTCATCTGAAGAAACTACAGTACTGTGAAACAATTGTAAAATAAAAAGTTGAAAATCATAAATAGTTTACTATTATTATTATGTTAAGTAATAATTAAAACCTAAACAACTGACAACTCAAACAGATGACTGTAGAGATACAAATGAAAATATAAACTATGCATTTGCTTTGATTATATTATATTTTTAAAGTGGCGTCAAGAAGTAACAAACGAAGATATTATAAAGGTAATGATGAAGCAGCAAGAGATTATGAGTGTGAAGTTAGCAATAGATTTCAGATTAAAAACAAATATTTTTCTAAATAACAAAATCATTCCATATATAATTTATCGTACGAACAGAACATATTAAATAAATACAAAAATTATAAATTTACCCTGACAATTTAATTTAATTTCCTTTGGCAGAAAGACTTTGAGTCGATTGTCGTAAAGGAAATCAATTACGATTGTAAATAACTATTGTATCAAGTTATATCATTAAATTGGGTATATAATGTTGATAATACACGTATTGGATTTCCCCGAGTAGCTTCGGACCTCCTCTGTATTAAGTAATATAAAGATGTTTGTCTCTCTTAATTTCCTTCGTATGTGAGTTGTTGAGATTGTTTAAACTGCTCATCATATTCAAATTCAGAAAAGGTTTTTCTTATTAGATAAACTCATAAGATTTTTGTTACCTATAATTTGCTGTTCAAGTTATGAGTAAGTAGGACATAAAGAATTTATTTATTTTTAAATTATGTGTGAAAATTTTGCTTAACTTAACACCCGTCAAGAGATTAGATTAGGTTGTAGTAAGAGAATGATAAATTTACACGTACAGTCATAAAAATTTGTCTATTATAAGACTAAATATGCTTTATTTAAGCATTTAATATATAAATGCTTACTGCTAAAGGTGTTCTGAAGAAGTATTAATTTAATTCAAATTTGTAACCATTAAAATGAACATAATTATTGTTTCTCTTTTTTTTTAAATCATTTGTTGTAGAATAGGCATGTACGATATCAATTTTTCTGTAAACAACTGAATCGATTCACTTACTTTATTTAAATGACAATTGAAGTGTCACCTGAAAAATGGTATTTACGTTAGATTATTGGCAATTGAAGTGTCTCCTATCAAATGGTATTTAGGTTAGATGATTGGACTGAAGATAGTTGATTTAAGACTCAACCCAATAAATTAATTATCTGGATACGTAATAGATATGTAAACTTCTGTCAAATAATTGAAAAAAAACTAAAACGATGATATAATACAGTATTTTTTGGTATGTAATTTTTACTGTAGCAAATAATTAAATTAGTAAATTTACAACTTAAGCTACTGGTAAACCCATGAAAACATTGTAAATCGTCAAATATAAACCTTTTTAATAAATTTTGTATTCCCTGAAAACCCAATACTCCACCCAAATACAAATCACAAATCATAAGGACAGTTAGCTGGCTACTACTTTTTTTGCGCACATAATTTAGAGGCAGGGAAGGAATACTCATAGCTGATAGCCCAAATGAACGGATTGACCCATTTTTATTACTCATTTGTCTTTGTTTTGTAACTGTAAACTCTAATGCCGATTAACTAAATCCTAATTTGTATTTAATGATGTAATAGCTTTGTCCGATTCTACAATTAAGATGAATTTCTACAAAAATGTCGTTTGTACCATACACCATCTAAACATTGTATGAAAACATTGAATTATTGTTCCCTGTCAACAACAGCTACAGACTGGTTTCGATCTATTTTGGATCTTATCAGCGTAGCACAGTTGAAGACAGGGAAGCGGAGTTTTACTTTGGAGCTTTAAAGCCTCCAATTATCCGTAATACATAATCGGTGGTTAACCACCAAACTAGGGAATCATAGTCCAATACTTAGATAATAGATGACACTAATAGATAACGGCATTATCTTGTAAATATTATATATTTAAATATCCAATTGATTTGTTTTAATTTTTTTTGAAGGATATAAACAGTTTATTCAAAAGAAAGTCATAAATATAATACATAATATATATTATATATAATACCTCGAGATCCTGGATTGATTCCTGCCTGGGTTAATGTTATTGAGGGATAATTGGTTGTTTTGTCTAATATTGTGTCATTTTGTGTAACTCTATTTTATTATTTTCTGTAGTCTTATTTAGAATTTGAATTAAATCATATACAAAATGTGTAATTTAATGTTATTTTAGGTTTATTAAAGTTTTAGAAAGAAATGCATAAGCTTCAACATAATTAAAGTTTAATATTTTATTTAGGAGCAATTTCAGCAAATTAAAAAAGACTATTAACATCTAATCCAATTGGAATAAATATTTATTTTATTTTCTAAATATTTTCTCGATATCAATTAAATATATCACCAGCTAAAAGCAATTTAAGGGTTTGCATGTTAATCCAAACCAGTAATTTAAAACTTAAAATACTGATAAAACAATCAATCTTTAATAAATCCTCTCAATTTTAGTTCTAAATTGCTTCTTTACATCTTAGCTATTAGTAGTAGTACTATAGACCACATGGTCCTTCTGCTGTATTATTTGTGTGTGTGTGTGTGTAAAAAGGCTTGTTACTTTAAAGAAAGTGTTTAATTAACCATTTAATTAACATAAAAATGTTTCACCATGGGTTAAATCAGAATTTAATTCATCGTTAAAGAATTGCCTTCATCATTCCCAATATCCCAATGGTGAATGGTATCTGTACCCATCCAATTCCTAACCTGGGCTAACTATGCTGCACAATTTAAAAAAAATATTTTTATAATCTGTTTCCAACAACTTCAAACTACAAGGGCGGCGTTTTTTAAATTCGCGGAATGGAATAGAAGGAGATGAAATAATATTACAAAATTATTTTTCTTTTTCAATATATTCGCCTCAACATATTTCTCAGGTCTATGAATTAACTTGTGAATACCTTAATTAAAAATTGATTTATCCTTTTCTGAAAAATATGCATCCTTTACTTCGTAACCAGTAGAAAATTTCTATTCTGGAAGCTGTTTTTTCAGATTTGGAAAGCTAAAATAGTCGCTTGAAGATAATTCTGTGATATAAGGTGGATGATCAATTATATCAAAGCCCACCTTATGCAAAGTAGCCAACGCAACTCGACTCTTGTGAATAGGAGCATTGTCGTGCAAGAGCAGAACACTTTTGGTTAAATATCTCCTTATTTTTTTTCTAATTGCTTTTAACTTCTTCAAAATTTCTTCTGTGTTCCAGATATCTGTCGCCAGGAGCTGTCCCTCCGACTGTGACACCTTGAATTTCTTACCTTTTTAGGCCACTGCATGGAATCTTGCTTAGACTTAGGTTCATAGTGATGTAAACAAGTTTAATTCCCAGTAACAATTTGCTCCAAAAACATCCTAGTCTACCAATGTAATAAAGATATTACATTGGTTCAAAAACGCACTGCTTCTGTTTTTATGGCGGTGTGAGAAATATAAGCACCCATCTTGCACTGACTGATGATTATGGTTGTTTCAGATACTCCAACCATTTCTGCGAGTTGTTTCTTCTTCAAACGTGCATCCTCCTATATTAATTTTTTGATTTTTTTGATAAGATCTGAAGTGGTGACCTTAACAGACAGCCCAGGAAAGTAATCGTCTTCAATTCTCTTGATCTCTGCCTTGCTTGAAGAAGTTGTGCCACTTGTATACCAGGTTTTTTTCCTGGACAAAGGTTCCCGTAAACAAATGATATCTCTTCCAAAATGGTTTTAACACTTCTTCTTTGCTTAGTAAGTAACTTTATAACGACGCAGAACTCTATTTTCTCCAGACTTCACAATTTCTTCCGGATTGAGTTGCTTGAACGACTATAGTTCAAAAAGTACTTACCTCATTATGATAATACTCGGTATATATACTAATAATAAGTCACTGAATACCTTAGAATCTGTCCTAGCGCCCCCACCACCCTCTAACCCCTTCATTCCGCGAACTTAAAAACACACCCTCGTATTTCTGAAATTAGTTATATTATTGACAGTTTCAAATAGATTTTAGTGTTTCTCTAATGTTTATCAAACATTGAAAACGTTTGTTTCTTCTGTTTTAATATCTTTCGTAATTGTTAGACTATAGTAACAAACAATTTTGAAGCATGTCGTTAAAAGTGTAGTTTTGTATCAGGTTCATCTATCATTTTCTTGAATCCAGGTCTTTTTTCTCTTCAACAAATTTTATTGAACAAAAACGATGATTTATAGAGGGTTTAATGATTATTCCGAAGCGTAGACACTATCGACTTCAAGGACTGTTTGACAATTTGGTAGGCAGATGGTCGATCTCTTGGACGTGGGTTCTTGGATCCAATCTACGCTTTGGCGTCGGTTTCGAAATCATCCTAATCGCCGTAAATTTTGTTTCGATTGCCATTTTTTCAACAAGCGATTGGCGTAAGAATCTGTGGGAGCTTTGGCCGGTAAATATTGCGAATGTGGCTCACACCGTTTATTGGCGATCGATTCAATGACACGACGCTCAACACGGATATGGATTTTTTCGTGGTTGTTTCGTATCGATTGCACGAAGGCGGTCAAGTCAGATAGATGCCAATATTAATGTTGAACTGTCGTTTCAAATTTAGCACAGTTGACGCTCATCATCGTCATTCCACCAGTAACAAATGCCGTTTGAGATGATCCCAGTGGATGATTCCGTTTCTGTCCCACCATACATACATACCACATAGCGTTCTTACAGTCCTTTCCTTTTGTAGGAACATCCAGTGATACGCAAAACTTTTCACGTTTTTGAAGAGTGGCCTTGATTCCATCACCCCTGGCAAGACACTTCAAAAACAGAGCTTGCAACAAATCGGGAAAAATGCGGAGACGTTCGCCTTGTTTGTTGTCGGAAAGTTCAAGTCAATTTCCACACATTTTCGAGCTTTTTAGGACGATGAACGATCGTGAATGGGTTGACATTAAAGTTGTGGCCACTAGGCAACACGAATACTAATTCCATAGCCACTAGAAGGGCCTGGTCGTCGAAATTCGTTGACCGTCCTCTTCCTCCTTCAACTACTATGTCCGAGTCGCCCGTTTTAAACCTCTTTAACCATACTTTAATGATTGTTCAGTTACGTGAAGATGTACTGTACTATAAATGAAAGGCTGAGTCTCATTTCTTCACTCAATCTTTCATTTATACTCTTTAACCATCTTTCAACTTGGATTTTGCTGATTGTTTTCTCTACCAATAGCAGCTTATTGAGATCAAAAGCTGACTCCGCCATTATAGCCTGTTTGTATTAACTTCTTCCATTAAATACACAATATTAATTACTTCCATTAAATACGCAGCCAATTAATTTAATTGCTTAGGATTATTTTGACTATTGGCTTATGGCAACGAAAATATACAGCGTTCATCTTTTACAGTGTTTTATCCACTATAATTATAAGAAAATTAAGATTTTAATAGCGCATACAAGTGTGGAGAAAAATATCAGTAAGTAACAGAACGGAGGTGACATGGACAATTGAATTGGCGGCGGCAGTGATATGATCGAATACCATCTGCTGTAGCCGAAGACTTTTGCGACACTCTTCAAATTTTGGTCGTGGCAGTGCCTTTGTTAGTATGTCAGCAATCATCTCTTCGGTTCTTTTATATGCAAGATTTATCTTTCCACTATGTATCACTTCCTTTATAAAATGTTGCCTGATACCTATATGTTTTGATTTGGCGCTGATTATAGGATGTATGGCCAATTTCTGTGCAGCTTAATTATCATTGTAGATTGTTACGTTTTGCTTATTACCTAAATCAGCTTCTAACTTTGTCAGGTGTATTGCTTCTTTTGCACATTCTGTCAGAGCCATTCGGATTAAGCAGTTGATAGGGCCACTGTCTTATATTTTTTTGATTCCCATCTGATGAGAGCACCACCATACTTTATGAAGCAATTAATCTTCTATCAAGAAAACAGTATGCCCAGTCTGCATCAGCATATCCCTTCAATTCAGCATCTTCATCCCATATGAATGTCAACTTCAGATCTCTTGTCCCCTTTATGTACCTGAGTTCTCTTTTAGCAGCTTTCCCGTGTTTTACACCATAGTAAGCATAGAAGTTTCTGTAATTTAAGTTGATATTTGGTTTTTCTTCTCTTTTTAGTTTTAACCCTATCTCTAAGGGTGTTGAGATAGGCTTTGAATCTTGCATTTTGAATTTCTTTAGTATCTCATCAATACATCTGTTCTGGTCCATTGTTATGTATTCTTTTTCACATTTGAAATCTGTTCCCAAACAATTTTACAGTTCACCCAAGTCTTTCATAACAAATTTTGTTTTCAGACTTTTCTTTACTTCATTTAATTTCTTTTCATTTGTGTAGGATATTAATCATCAACATATATTGTGATTATAATTTCATCTACTCCTTTCCTCAATATGTAAACACAAGGGTCTGCCTGGTATGGTTTAAAACCAATGTTTTTTACTTCAAAATCTAGTATGTTATACCATTGTCATGATTGTTTTAAGTCATATAGGTTTTTTTTTAAGAAGACAGACTTTATTTCCTTTATATTCTTTATATTTTCTCCAATCCTCCAACATTGCTTTTGCTTTATTGAATATGGTTAGATCATCTTCGGCACTATCTTCTACTATAAGCCTAGTATCTTTATTTTCTTGTGTTTCTTTTTGGTCAAAGAACATTCTTTTCAAAAATTTCACATCTCTACTAATGACTATTTTATTTTGACTTTCTACCCAAATCATGTAGCCTTTGGTATTTTCTGAGTACTCAATAAAAATTCCTTCTGTTGCTCTAGGTGAAAACTGTTTCTTGTTTTTTGTTATTTAGTACAAAAACTTTTGTACCAAAGCATTGAAAATGACGTATTGATGGTGTCTATCCAACCCACATCTCAAAAGGGGTTTTTCCGTTCGTTGCTTCTGATGGCACTCTATTGGTAATATAATTTGCAGTATGAATAGCCTCTGAAATGCCCCAAAATGATTGTGATAAATTTACTTCTAGCATCATACAACGGGCTTTTTCTAATACGGTTCTATTTTTTCATTCGGTATCCCGTTATGATGTGGCGTTTCTTTTAGATAATCGTCAAATTCTCTGTTGAAATACTCTTTTCCGTTGTCTGTTTGCAGTGTTTTTATTTTGCGGTTAGGAATTTTTTCTGTCTCCCTCTTGTGTTTTTTGAATATCTATAAAACTTAGCCTAGTCTATTGATTTCTTTCAAGGATAATCACATCCTTATATTTATCAAGCGGCACATTTTAATTTTACAATAATAATAATAATAATAATAATGTAAGCAACCTGACAAAAAATATTTGAGTCACTCTGTATATTTCATATTTTTTTGTTAGGCAACTTAATATACACAGACCAACATTCCTACCTATATTAGCTAAAGTATCGACGCACACACTCATTATTTTCTGATGGAAAAGGAGGTAAATTTTGAATGAAAGTAGTTTTTAAACAATTTTAAATAAATGTATAATATCAGCAGTGATCTGTACCATCGCCATTGGCTTATAATTAATAGCGCCTTAGAGTGATGGGGGCGATCTTTTAAAGTAACAAGCTCATTTACACACACAGACAAATATACAAATCACACGGCGGAAGGACCAAGTGGTAGATAGCCACACACTACAACTACAACTATTATTTATTTTATTTATATGTATATACAAACATAAATACACAAAATAAGGCGGAAGGACCACGTGGTCGACAGCCAAACACTACTACTACTATTACTACTCCTACTATTACTACTATTACTGCAACTACTATTACTACTCCTACCATTACTACTACTACTACTAAAATTTCTTCTTATATAAAACAAGGAAGTGTATAGATCGCATAATCACATATACAGATTTCTTTGCGTATCTCACGAGGCATTATGCAAATCCACGATTAATTATGTGGTAACCTGTTCCTGAAAAGGGACAGATCACTTTTTCCCATGCCACTGCCCCCTCCGATACGCTCCACCGGCGGACCCCTCCGGGTCTTCTGATATCCGAGAGTCACCAGACAAAGAACGAGGGGGGTCGATATTCGAGAGTCGGCTCACGGCTTAATTTTCAGTCTGCCAAGAGTTACGCGGAGAAATATAATAGCGTACGTGAAGGTAAAACTTGTATCTGGATGATGAGTTGAAGAAAGAGCGCCGATTATGGGAAATGGATGTTATCCTTATTGATGTCTCCACGATCTTCTAATTAATTGGCACATTATTGGCACTATTTCTATTTCTATGTGTGTGGAGAAACATGTCTATGCGTGAATTTATGTAAAACTACTAATAGCAGAAATATTCAAATTTAAGTTTTTTTTAATAAATCAAGAAATCATCTCCCTTTTATGTTCAAAACATTTACACTTTGAAAGATACGTGGAATTTCTTTTTCGTTGATATCATAAATAGCCGAATTGCACAGTTAAATCAATAAATTACTTACCGATAAGGAAATATCATAGCGGAAATCACTTATCTTGTTTCTTACTTTACTAGCACAACGACGAGGAAGCTACTTTTTTGTTTTGTTTCAAAGAAGTATGTATAAATTGTATTTTAAATGTTAATCAGGTTTATTATTTAATTTTTAGAATTAACCCATTTAGACCCAAACGGTCGAAAACGACCAGACAACACTCTATCCCAAACGGTACGAAACGACCGTACTAAATACCTTTAATTAAAAGTCACTTGTGTATATTTTATGGTGCTAAGGGGTATACCCTCTGTATAAGTGATGTTTAGGCTACCATATTGACTTATCACCCCATAATAAACTTAGTAGTTATTTGTTTTTTGTGGGAATAACTTCGAACGTAAAATTGTTCAAGAACATGGCGGAAAATAATCGTTAATAACTAATTTAATTTTAACTTAAATATAATTTTTTTCTGCTCATATATAATAAAACTCCACCTATTAAAATACCAACTAGCAATCAAATCGAAAAACAAGTTTGTATGCTGATAAATGGCGATGAAAATGGAAGTGTTCGTTTTCGACCGTTTGGGATAATAAGTATAAAAATCTATAACAGTATTTGAGGTATGCTCCAATATAAAGCAATATATCTGTGAACGAATCAATGATCAAATATTTCGCTAAACATTCATGTAAGTAGTACAAAACTTATAACTGAATTATATATCAAGGAAGGAAGGAAGCTATCGGTACAGTACGAGAAAATAGGACCGAAAAATGTAGCTTGCTCAATAGTAAAGTAATGAAAAGAAGTGATCGCGGTTCGATCTATAGCCGTATTGACAAAGATAATTGTATTGAAGTTATTAGTTGTATAGATAACAGTGTTGTTACCATTTTGTCTAATCAAAATGGCATAGAACCAGTGAAGAAGATATCGCGCTTTTCTCTAAAGTAAATAAAAGTTTGAGGTACACTTATGGTATCAATATGTACAGTAAATACATGGGAGGAGTAGATCAAATGGGCAACCACATTTTAAATTGAACCTTCGATATACCTGTAAATATCTCAAGAGTTTCGACTCAAAATTAGATAAATTAGACATGTTGTTGAAGCAGTATACCAAACGTATGGGTCTAAAATGACGAGACCAGATCCTAGCCAGAAATCAAAGTAAGCCAAATGCAAAAAAATATAGCAAGGCATTTAGTGCTAACTGGTTAAAAAAGCGCAAATTGTAAAAATAAAATTAACTGCACGTGAAAATTGTAATATCCCTTGATATGCATGATAAATCTTTTATAGAATATAATGAGTAGTTAATATTGTCAAAATAATAGTTTTCGTAAATAAAATCTATAATTGTTATACACTTATTTAACTATTTGCTTATTACAAACAATATTCTAACATTAGAGACAATATTATAATAAAGTACATAATTTTTAATTTGTAGCACATTATCCCAAATGGTCGTTTTCGACCCAAGCCATAAGTCCAAAAATAAAAATGGCATTTAATAATTTTCTTTTATTTTCATCTTAGATTGACTAGTTTTATCATAAGAAATAATGACAAATACAAAATAATTTTAAAAAAGTTTCGGGCACATGGGAGTATAATATTTATCGAATTACGGGTCTAAATGGGTTAATTTCGTCTAGTTTTATATTAAAAGTTCCACCAAAAAAACTGGACAAAAAACTATATTAAAGGACATACAAAAGATTCCAGATGTGCATAAGGATTGCTGCCTTTCAAACATTATAGGACAAGAAGGGTTAGAGTGGAAGAACATAATTTGTCATTGTGAACTCCGCACGTGCTTCTTTCCTCCAAAATTTTAAGTATGATTTTTGTAATAAATTTGTTTTTATGTGTATTCTTTTAATGAAAGAAGACCAAAGTACTGAATAAATAAATAAATAAATGAACAACAGGGGTCCAAAATTTGATTCCTGAGGAACATCACTGGTGGGACAACTAGTCACCGATACTATTATGTAATTATGTTTGATTGAATAAAATAATGAAAAATCAAAAGTTAAATTTATTAGTCCATTTTGTTAGGGGATATTAAAATAAATCGAATAAGAGAAAACCTGATTTATATTTATAGATTCAAAGTGCGTGTAAGGGCATGCGTGATTCATTGTGTTTTCATGTAATTGCCTGTTGATGTGTACTGCAAATTATACTTCATTACTGCCATTAGTTTTGTTATGTTGCCATTTGCAATCGTAGTAACTTCAATTATTCAATGAAAGAAAAGTTATGGTTTCCTTAACTAACCGTTCGGTATGGAATTTTCATCTTAAGAATAGCAGTTTTTAAATAGTGAACGAATCTTTTTTATTTTTTTTAAGAGAGAATATTTTTATGATGAATTCAATTCTCACTTAACAATAAAACATTGTTATGTTAAGTAGAAGGTTAATTAAACACTTGGTTTTGTTTCACTATTTTGAATAATGAGAATATTTGTGTATTTATGCAAACACAAAAACAAACAAGACAAAGTGAATTCATTTTTATATTTTATTTGCGATTTTCAGTTTGTATTATTTTATCGCCTGTTTACAGTATTTTCTGCGAGCTTTAATTATTATTTCATTATAGTTGGAATTCTAATCGTAGCAGCATATTATTAAAGGTTAATTCTAGTTAGGCAAAAGTATGTTCTTCGATTTCAACAGTAAATGTAAATTATTTTTGTATAAGAGTATAGGAAATCTTTGACCAATTAAAATGAAAATCGTCTTTTGACTAGTCTGAGACCAAAGATCTTTATAGGTCATCTGATCGTTCAAGTTACGTCCTCGTAACGAAGCATGATCACCAAGCAACGGTGATTAATGGGGGAACAATTAGGATAGTAAGAGGTCTTCGATTTTGCTGTCAACATATTTTGGAAATTGTATCTATTTATTTTGAAAGTTAACAGCGGTAAACTCCAATGAACTGGGAATTTCAGAGTATTAGTGGGTACTTGTATTTGCAAATAAGGCCGAGTATTCAGTACGGGTCTAAGAGTGACGTTCTGCGCATGCTAGAGTCTAGAAATTTCTGAGGATCTGCAGTAACCTTAAAAAGAAGCGAAATAAATTCCGTGTGTGATATTAACAAAGTAAGTTTTATTTATCATGTGATAAAGTTCCTGATTCAATATGTATCACAAAGTTATGGCTTCAAGCATCCAACATATTAAAAAGAAGCCTTGCGGGGCGGCTGTGGCATGATAATCATTGTAAATAACTTAAATCTCTATTCTTGGTTGATAGATATTACATAAATATTAATCATTAAGCTTTGGCCTTTTGGAACGAACTGACATTGGATTTTTTTATTAGCTTAATTAATACTTTTATCAGCATTGACCTCAAGTCGTCATTTATACGCCCACTTCTTGTAGGAATCGAGAGAGGCTTGGCAAATAATCTTCTTATATATTTGTAGTTAAGTACCTGAGTCAGGTTCGGAATGTCGCTGATGTAGGTGCTGAACATTATCGGAGACAGGAGACGGAACTCTTCGAAACACCTGCACAAATTTAATTTTTCCTAGAATAGGATTTTTTTATCGTGCACGATTCTTAATTAGGTATTCAGTGCCACATCTTGTTTAGAAATATCGAAGAAATCTGCAGCAATGTCGCAATTAATCAAAAACCCTCAGCGATTTTTTTGTCATAAAAATAAATCCATTAATTTTCCAACAGATGGCTTTAGCTATCTGTATCTCACGTTGTATAAGTCCGATCGGGTTCGACTAGATGGCGTTAGAAAGATGACATTTCGTACTAAAAAACTATTCTGACAGTTTTGTGATTAGTTGACTCAGTTTTGTTTGAGCGCGCGTTAAAAATGGACACTATCAAAGATAAAATACACTATATTTTAGGTTTTTTTTTTTCGATAAAGGCGAAAACACAAGCCAGACGGCTAAAAATGTAAATAATGTTTATGCTCTTGATACTATAACGATTCCGTTCCGGTAATTTCGATATCAAAGACACATGGAAGGCCAATTGTCGAAAATATCGATAATATTATCGAGTCCGACCGTCATGTAAGCACTGTTTCGATTACTCAAGAGCTAAAGATTGCACAAAAACCGTTTGGAACCATTTGAATTAGGTTGGATACAAAAAGGAGTCGATGTATGGGTTTACTTAAAAAACCTCATGTATCGAATTTCCATTTCTAGGAAAGGAAGGTTTTGCTGTTCGTTTGATGGGCTTGGCAGGGAATTATTTACTACAAGCTGCTCCACTACGGCAAAACTCTTAATTCGGAACTGTACTGTCAACAATTAGGAAGCAATCGCCTAGAAAGGGGCAGCTTTGGCCAATGGGAGAGAAATCGTGTTCCATCAGGACAACGACAGGCAACTGACATTGATAGTGACTCGCCAGAAGCTCCAGGAGCTTGGTTGCGAAGTTCTTATGCATCCGACTTATAGTCCGGACCTTGCACCAAGTGATTATCATTTGTTCTTGTACATGGCGTACAATTTTGCTGGTGAAAAATTTGCTTCAAGAGAGGCTTGTGAAAATCGACTGTCTCAATTTTTTGCCAATAGGGACGAGGGCTTTTATAAGAGAGGCATAATGAAATTACCTTAAAAATGGCAACAAGTTAGCGAAAGGGCGTATATTTGACCAAAATCGAATCTTTCTAACTATGGTAATTAAAGACTTTAATTTCATGCAAAAATTATGGAGTTCTTTTTACTACACCTTTTATAACTTAAAAGAGTGTGCCTAAATCGCTAAGATCTGCTGAAGGACAATAGATTTACCTGCCTTGAGAATAGTTGCTGAGGTTAGTCTCCAAGCTGATGTAATGCACTCCTATAAACGCGTTGCAACATTTACAATGCAAGAGCAGCGTATGTTTTTTATCATCGCGGTGGAAATGTAAATACCGTCGACACCTGAGAGTTTACGTATTTTGTGCTGCTTAATGGATTTATTGACTTTTTCGGATGATAAGATGTTTTCGATAGAGTTGAAGGTAAATTGGCACTCTAAAGTATCAAAAATCTAGTCAATACTGTTTATACCTGAAATCACCTGGTAGTCGTACTTTTGTTGTTTGAACGTCTGAACGAATTTCCAAATAGAGTTTGTCTATAAATTTATCGACTTCCCAGCAATGATAGCGTAATTTACGCAATTCGTCTTTAAATTTGAAAGACAAACTATGAAATAGCGCACGAAAAACAGATTTCAAGTTTTCTAGCATCTACGTTGGATCTTTTTGTCTTTAATCAGAGAGTAAAGCTCGTGGGGAATAACCAAATCTTCTTCCTAAGACAACTGGTACGTGCTCGTTGGATAACTGCTTCAAGGTTTACTTTCTATCTATCTAATTTTCGTTAAAGGAAAGGTGAGGTTGCCTACCTTTCTTTTGTGTTTATGCGAGTTGTGGACTCTCACAGCGGTCTCTTAGTGCCGAATCGTAATATATAGAATCACTGAATTGTGATGGACTTCAGATATAGTTTGAGTTGGGGTTTCAGGATGGGGCAATATCTATCAATAACGTTAGGACTCTGATTAGTGTTCGAAGGATATAACTCAAGAAGACATTTATAGTTCTTTTGTTCCAAGTCAACAGCCGTGATCGTTGGCATGTTGTTAAATGTCTCAAATATCTTTATTTATACATACAAAACAAAACAGATGTTTTCTTTAATAAAAAAAATATTTTATTATCGGGCCTTGGACTTGGTCTTCTTGTTTTTATTACTCATCTGTTTGTTTCCCTTCCTTCTGTCTATCGTCTTGGCCTTCGTTCTTCTTTATCCGGGGATGTAACGACCCTTAACTCTCGACGGCCTCGACACTTGGGTTCCCATGAGTTTCTTGATCACAACGTAAGTGATATTCTTTTTCGGCTCGGCTCTTGCCTTCTTGTATAATTGTCTAACTTGCTTTGCCTTTTTCTTATCACTAACGTCTAGGTTGAGCCTTCACCTTCTTCTTCGCCCTCTCGAGCTTCGTGATGGTGCGCCTCTTCTTCCTGGCCTTTGCCTCGATCGCCTTCTTGATCGGTCTGACGTTTAATACCTCCAGGCACAAAAAGCGCCGACCAGCTCCTTGGGGACCAGATTGCCTTTTCCTTATCACTAACGTCCACTTTGTCCATTAGAGCTTCCACCTTCTTCTTCGCCCTCTCGAACTTCTTGGTATGCCTCTTCTTCCTGGCCTTCCCTCGATCACCTTCTTGTCTGACGTTTAATTCCTCCAGGCTTTTTGTAATCTTCGACCAGCTCCTTGGGGGCCGGATATATCCTCTCTCTTCATGTGATTCAGTTCATCCTCTCTGAACCATTCGGGCAAATTATGATCATGAAATACAAGATTAGGATCGTCTTTTAAAATCGGCTTACACAATTTTAACATTTTTAACAGACCGATGTCGGTTTTTGGAATGATCACAGTTGCCTCTTGTTTAGATGAAAGGTCTAAGGGAAGTTGTGATCAATTTTGCATAAGAAGTACTACCGCTATTTATTAAGCTGTTATGTTATTGTTGAAAATGGGAAACAAACCTCGAAGTATGATACGAACATCATTCTCATGCTTGAAATGCTATAACTTGCGGGTTCGATTGGGAAACCCGATGTTTGACACTGATTTTGTACGATTGCAGGATTTCAGGTGCTCTTTCAAGCATGCTGGATGAAAATCACTATTGCACTTATCACATTTACTACTTTTAATTACATTACTGTGGCATTTTAAATATTGTTTCGTTGTATTTGCACTGTTTTGCGTTAGCGTTTGTTCTTCGTTCGCCATAGTGAAACATATGTTGTTAAAGTAGCATCAGCCAAAAAGAAAAGAGAAAAGACATAATTTTTTTAACTACCTATAGAGGCTGGTGCAATACGAGAAGCCATCGGCTTTTTAAGATGATTTTTTTTTTACTTTTTGTTACAGTGTCGATAACTGGCAGGGTTATTAGTAGTTATTTGGGGTTTTCTTTCTCTTAGAATCAACTCCTAAGACTTGCTTCTCTGTTTAGCTCGTTAATTTTAACGTAGAGGATCTTCTTCCCAGAAATCAACAGAATGTTGTCGTCACAAAGACGATTTTGAGGGTTTTAACCTTAACTAATTCGATTGTCATTAGGATCAGTTAATCAGGAGTTTTAGTTACTCTGTCTCTGTTTACTCAATAACCTTTTACTTTTTGTCATATTTTCTTTTTAAATGATTAAATCGGTTGATATTGATAGAGAGAGTCAACCATCTTTATTTATTAATAGTTTACAATGTTTTCTGTCTAGCTTTATCAGTCTTGGAGACCATGTCCGGGTCCTGAAACATGTTGTTATGTAAAATGTTTCTTTTTTTCTCCAGAAGCAAATGAAATTGTGTAATATTTACTTATTTCAATATGTATAATTGTAAAGTCTACGAAATATCTTCATTATTTGAGGTAAACACATCAAAATAATATATAATTAAGCCACTGTCAAAAAAGATGGTTTCGAGTTTAAAGAACCGAATAAGTGTGCTTGTTTGGTTGCATAACTACGAAAACGAATTTTTCGATTTTTATTAATGGATTTTAATAAACGTAGGATTGATGTTATGTCAATTGGTGATAATTAATTATTAATTACCTTTATCAACGCACTTAAGGGTTAAATAATAAATAATTACACAAATTCGAGCGTCATCAATTTTCGTAAGTATATTTTTTTGTCGTTTTTTACACATTATTATTTTATCAGTTTTTCCTTACAATAAGAGCGATTTCACTCTTTCCTCTACTGGACTAAAAATATTTTTTTCCCACACTAAAGTTTTTATTTTACTTTACTAGTATTGGAATAGAAGAGAGGTTACGGATTTATTGATATTATTTATTATTTCTATTACCATAAATTTGTTGATTGAGTTACGTGAAGATAAAATTAATTTGACGAATGAAGCACTGATAACTTTTCTTCACACACTTTTATGTACATTACAAAATGTACATTTCGAACATGGTAACTTTGTGTCCGAAATGTACATTTGGTAATTCAAATAGAATTGTGAAAAAAGTTATTAGTGCTTTATTTGTCAAATATATTACTATAATTTCTCAATGGTTTTACTTCTAAATTATTTGTATACATTTATTGACTAAAGAATTACTTGTAGGTCTTTCGAAACAGTTGCGTTTGCCCATTGTATTAGTAAATAAATATCAATATGAATAATTAAGTACGTCCTAAAAATGTACAGTTGAAATTTTTCTAAATTAATTTCAATCAATACTTTACAACCTATTTCCTGTATGATTTCATCTAATCGATTGTAATACAATAGGTGGAGAAGGGTATAATTTAATACTGGCGCATTGATGAATATCGTAAATTTTTAATTGCACCCTTAATACCCCCAATTTTCCAGCTTCATTAAAAAAAGCAATGTTTAATTAATACGAAATAATTAATTTGCAATATTTATAATTAATAAAATTCTAAAAAAAACATAAGGGGAGATATACGACTCAATTTTATTGCACAACATGTCATATGAAAAAAATGCGTGTGTACTACTTGCATGTGTGTGTGTGATCAAAATGATATGCGTGGAACGATTCTTTGGGGCGATGCGGGCCGGCAGCAGGCAGGTGGGCCCCTGGGCCAGGGCTCGGGTACCACAAGCAGATGGTACACTTTGATCGATAATATAAATACAATTCTATGTACCCTATCAACTAGGAAGTGAGTCGCCATTGTCTTCGGAATGGACAGGCAGGGTCGTCGCAAAATGGGAGAAACGCCGTTCACAACAAGCTATCGTTTAATTGGATGCATAAATGAATGCAAAAAAAGGATTATGATGATAGGAAATTGCTACGTCTCATAAATTGTAATCTAAAAATGTGTAAACACACCTGTTTTTTTTACGCTAAACACCTTTGGAAGGTAAATCATGTGTTGACAATTTTATGCATAAAATTTGACGATTTACGATTACGAAAATATATGATATATTTATTGCTTTAAAGTAAATTTATACACATATACGAGGTGGAGAATTATTTTGTAATGGGTAATAAAATTATGTTTCTTCATAAAAAAAAAAACAGAAAATTATTCAATTATTAATTATTGAAGAATTACAATAAGTAAAGCAAGAAATTATCGAAAAATGAACTGTGACATTTTATAAATGCTTAAGAATATTTTGAAGTTTAATTAAGAAACTCAAAAAATAAAGTTAAAAATTGAGTAATTATTAAGAAATTCTAGGAATCTGAAATAGTAAATTCTTGCCACTTTAGTGACATAGAAAAGAAATAGCTGAAAAATTCTTGAACCACCGTAAAAATTCTAGATATTTGAAATAGAAATTACTTGATAATTTATATGTATAATATAGACAATAGCAAAATTTTCTATTAATGAAATATACTTTTTGAAATGTTTTTGAAAAATGTTGATTGTTAAAGACGTTACTTTGTGATACATTTCAATTTCGACGTATGTTGAGAATTAAATACACTTTGCTAGTATCACTTTTTATTGTGATTAGTTTTGTTATATTCGGATATTACTTCACGTTAAAAACTGAAATTTGATGATTTCTAGCAGTGTTTTTAATTCCCAACTAATTTTTAAAAGGGAAAATTTCTAGCAAATTCTAGAGCTATAATATAATTCTCACAATTAAGAAGAGATACTTCGAGTCAAATTCAGTAGGAGGTAGGTAGGTAAGAGATGATTTTCGAAAAAATACCGAAGAAGATTAAATTCTTAAAGAAAATGTTGAAAAATTAAAAATATCTCAAACAAGTTTCGAGATGAAAATGTTGGAAAACTGTAGGAATTTGGAAGAAATTTAAAGGAATTGATAAAAAATACTAACTTTTTTCAAAACACCGACAAAATGAGGCATTAAGAACTACCGAAAAAGATCTGAAGCAAATGTTGGAAAATTTGAGATTTCTCAAAAAATATAATTTTTTATTTTTTTTTTGATATCTTCTGTCTTGCAGATTATTTTCAGGTTCTTAGTGTTTTCTAAAATTTCTTTTCTTTGATTTTCTAAAATTTTCAATTTATTTAATTTATCTAATTTTTTCTTCAATATATTATATATTATATTATATTATATTATATTATTTACTTTACAGGATCTATCAAAAAACATATAAAAATACATACAAAGAAACACTGAATCACTTTAAAATTTGGAATATAGATCCTGAAGGCGGAGATAATCTATTGCACCATTTTGTCTTAGTTTTGAAGAAACTCGTAGTAATTTCTAGTAATTTCTCTCTTTCAGGTTCCTATAGGTATCCAATATTTTCTTCTTTTTTTATCTTAACTTAACACTTTCTTCAATATTTTAATCTTCTTCGCTAGTTCTATTGCCTCATTTTGTCGGAGTTGAAAAACCATTTTCCACTTTGATCTCAAAAATAAAGTCCCATTTTTTAACATTTTCTTTATTTCATTTACTATAAACTTCCAATGTTTCCTTCTTCGAATTTCTAGCATTATCCAGATTTTTTTTAAGATTTTCAAACTCTCTAATTTCTTCGGTAGTTTTATTGTCTCGTCTAGCCCTAAGTATTTTTTATCTTGCAGAATACTTTCAGGTTCCTAGTGTTTTCTAAAAAAAATTTATTTGAATTTTAAAACGTTTCTATTTTTTTTTTTTGAGATTCTGGTTCCTAGTGTTTTCTAAAATTTTCTTTGAATTTCTAAACTTTTTTTTAAGATATCTGCAAATTTTCAACTTTTTTCAAAATTTCAATCTTCGGTAGACCTATTGCCTATTGCGAAGTTTTGAAGAAACTCCTAGCGGTTTCTAGCAATTTCTCTCTTCTTCCAGATTCCTAGAGTTTTCCCTTTAAATTTGTAGAATTATGTATTTTTTCAAGATATCTTAAATTTTATTTATTTATATCATTTTATCCAAAATTTCGTGTTTTTTTGGGTAGTTCTATTGCCTACTTTTGTCGTAGTTTTGAAAAAAACTATTTTCTACTTTGTTTTTGAGATATCTTCATTTTTTTTTTCTTCGTTTTCTTCAAGATTTCAATAACCTTCGGTAGTTTTATTGTCTCATTTTGTGAGAGTTTTGAAAAAACTCCTAGTGATTTCTAAAATTTCTCTCTTAAATATTTTTTCCAGGTTTCTAGATGCTTCCAATGTTTTCTTATTTGAGTTTCTAGAATTTTCTTATTTTTTTTTTAATTTCTCAAACTTTTCTTTCTCTTTCTTTTTCTTGTTTGGTAGTTCTACTGTCTCGTCTAATCGGAAAAAAATCCTAGTATTTTCTTTTTTGCAGATTTCTTTCAGGTTCCTAGTGTTTTCTAATTTTCTATTTTTTCAGGATAATTCAAATTTTTCATTTTTTCAAAATTTCAATTGTCGGTAGATCTATTGCCTCATTTTGTCGGAGTTTTAAAAAATTGCATATTTCTTCCAGGTTCCTAGGAATTTGCAAAAGAGAAATTGCTAGAAAATACTAGCAGTTTTTCAAAACTCTTACAAAATGAGGCAATATAACTACTGAAGACAATTAAAATCTTGAAGCAACATTTTGAAGTTTTGAAGAAACTCGTAATGGTTCCAAAAATTTCTCCCTTAAATATTTCTTAAAGGTTTCTAGAAACATTCGATGTTTTTTTCTTTGAATTTCCAGATTTTTTTAAGTTTATTAACCTCTGCTAAGGTAGTTCTACAGTCTCATCTAGTCCTATTGTAAAAATTTTCTTTGAGTTTCTAAAATGTTCTCATTTTTTTGGGATATCTCAAATTTTTCAACATTTTTTTCTTCAAAATTTCAATCTTTGGTAGATCTATTGCCTCATTTTGCCGGAATTTTGAAAAAAACTCCTAGTGATTTCTAGCGATTTCTCTCTTGCAGATTTCTCCAGATTTCTAGAGTTTTCTAATATTTTTTCCTTAAATTTCTAGAATGTTCTAATCTTTTCTAAAATGAATACTATCGTTGCTGCATTCTTGATGGAACATAATTACAGGAATTATAGAACGAAACAAGACTTTAATTTATAAATCTACCCCTGTAATCTTTTCTAATTTTTTTTTGAGATAGCTTAAATTTTGTAACATTTTCTTCGATAGTTCAATTGCCTCTTTGTGTCGGAGGTTGGAACAACAAAAACTATTTTCTCTTTAACATATCCTTCAAGATTTCAACAACCTTCAGTAGTTTTATTTTGTTCCATTTTGTGAGAGTTTTGAAGAAACTCCTAGTGATTTCTAAAATTTCTCTTAAATATTTCTTACAAGTTCTTAGAAATCTTCAATGTGTTCTTCTTTGAATTTCTAGAATTATCCAGAATTTTTTTAAGTTTCTCAAACTTTTCAATCTTCTTCGGTAGTTCTATTATCTCGTCTAGTCGGAAGAAATTCCTAGTATTTTTTTTTTCTTGCACTTTCAGGTTCTTAGCGTTTTCCAAAAATGTTTTTGAATTTCTATAATTTTCTAATGGTTTCGAGATATCTCAAATTATTGAACATATTTTTTTTAAATTTTCAATCTTCGGTAGATCTATTGCCTCATTTTGTCGAAGTTTTGAAGAAACTCCTTGTGATTTCTAGCAATTTCTCTCTTGCAGATTTCTTCCAGATTCCTAGAGTTTTTCCTTTAAATTTCTAGAATTATCTATTTTATTTAAGACATCTTAAATTTTATAGCATTTCTTCAAGAATTAAATGTTCTTAGGTAGTTCTATTGCATAATTTGTGTTACTTTATATTTGAGGTCTCTCTAATTTTTTTAACATTTTCTTCAAGATTTCAATATACTTCGTTAGTTTTATTGTTTCATTTTATGAGAGGTTTGAGTTTTACAAAAAATTTCTCTCTTAAATATTTTCTTCAGGTTTCTACAGACTTCCAATGTTTCTTCCTTCTTTGAATTTCTGGAATTTTTCAAATTTTCAAAGTTTCTCGAACGTTTTTAATCTTCTTCCGTAGTTTTACTGTCTCGTTTTGTCGGAAGAAATGCATACTATTTGTTTTCTAAAAATTTTCTTCTTTGAATTTCTAAAATTTAAAGGTTTTTTTTGAGATATCTCAAATTTTCAATTTTTTTTTGTGATATCAAATTTTTTAACATTTTTTTCTTTCAAAATTTTAATCTATTGCCTTATTTTGTATTAGTTTTGAAGAAACTCCCATTGATTTCTAGCAATTTTTCTCTTTCGGATTTCTTCTAGTTTCCTACAGTTTCCTTAAATTTTCTTTTTTGAATTTCTAAAATTTTCTGGTATATTTTTTTTTAATTTTTAAAAACTCCAAGTATTTTCTAGCAATTTCTTTCTTGTAAATTTTGTCCAGGTTCTTCGAGATTTTCAATATATTCTTCCTTTGAATTTGTAATATTTTCTAGTTTTTTTTTGAGATATATCAACATTTTTCTTCGATAGTTCTATCGCCTAGTTATGTCGGAGTTTTGAAGAAACTCTTAGTATTTACTAGACATTTATCTCTTATTTCTCTCTTTCTTTCAGATTTATACAGTTTTGTAAAAAAAGTTCTTTCTTGATTTTCTGTAGTTTTCTAGTATTTTTGGAGAGATGTAAATTTTTTAAATATTTGCTTGAATAGTTCTATTGCCTCATTTATTCAGAGTTATGAAAAAAACTCTTTGTATTTTCTCTCTTGCAAATTTCTTGTTTAGTAGAGAGAAAACATCTTTATTATTAGAAGTAAAAATTATTACAATTTTTGTGAAGTGAGGTGTGCAGACTTGAGATTCCTTATAATCAGCGGCTATCGACCAGTGGTCTTTCAGCCTATATTTTTAGTTTTTTATTAAGATATCTCAGATTTTTCAACATTTGCTTTAATATCTCAATTGCCTTCGGTAGTTCGCCTTATTCCGTCGGAGTTTTTTTTTATTGAAGCCAATTTGAGATATCTCAAAAAACTGAAAAATTTTAGAAATAAAAAGGTAATTTAAGGAAGCTCTAGAAGGCTGGAAGAAATTTGCAAGAGATAATATGCTGGAAAATACTAGGAGTTTCTAAAACACCAAGAGAATAAGGCAATAGAACTACCGCAGAAGATTGAAACAATAAAATAGAAAAAATGAAAATTCTAGAAATTGAAAAAATGAAAATTTTGGAAAACTACGAATTTGGAAGAAATCCGCAAAAGAGAAAGTACTAGGAGTTTTTTTGAAAACTTAGGCAATAGAACCACCGAAGATTGAAACTTTAAGGTAAAATTTAGGATATCTCGGAAAAAAAAACAAGTTTCTAGAAATTTAAAGAAGAGAATATTAGAAAACTCTAGGAATCTGCAAGAGATCTAGAAACTACGGGAAGTTTCTTCAAAACTCCGACATTTTGAAATCTTTAAAAAATGCGAAAAATACTAGAAATTCATAGAAAATATTTTAGAAAATTTTAGAAACCTGGAAGAAATCTGCAAAAGATAAATTACTAGAAAATAGATGGTGAAAAATTCTGAAAATCTTGAGGAGGCTTTTCAAGTAAAACTCATGAAAAATTTCAATAAATTAAGGAAAAGTTCCTGTACAATTTTATGTGTAGTAGAAGTGTAAAATTGAGGGAAATTGACAAAAAAATTCTAGAATTCTAACAATTGAAAAGACAAATTTCTAAAAAAAATATCAATAAGATAAAGAAAGAAATGTGAATGAATAATAAATAGAAATCAGAGTAAGTAAATAACTGAAATTATGGGTTATATTATGATAATTAACAATGATTTTTTTTGTTAGATCCAATGTAGCCTTCAATTGTTATAAATAAAATTAAAAATATTTTTTGAAATTTTAAAGATTAATTCCGGCTTATCCGTAAACTTTTACTTATATAGATAAATAGTGTTACATAATCATATTTTGACCCCAGAAATCATTGTTTAAGTGATGCCCCCCACTTTAACGGGACAACCTGTATATATAAAATATTTTATTATCGAATAGTGTGTTGTCAATAAATGTATTTTCAAACCCTGCATTTAGGAAGTTTTTATTTCAATTCAAAATAGTATCTAAAATAAAAAACAAATCTTTTATTTCGAGTTAATGAAAATGGGAGTATTTCTGAATCAATTTTAAAACCTGTAATATTTTTAAAAATAAAATAGTAATATTTTTTTAGGGGTAAATAATTTTTAAAAATAGATGCAACCACCATTAAAACATGTAACGAAACTTGAGGCGAAAAATATTTGTGGCCGGTTTGTCCACGTAGCTTTGAATGGCAGGTGCAGTTCTGATTTTCTTGTTTTTCTGAAAGATGTCATAATCATGTGTAAAAAGTTCTCTAAACAAAGAAAACACTTAACTTTTTTATACCACTTATATGAGTGTTATAAAAGAGCTAAGTGTTTTCTTATTATTTAAAAAACTGAAAATATCACGAAGTGAAAGTCTCTAAAATTCAAGGTATTATTATTAAGTACTTTTCATAAATTATACAATTTAAATTAACTATGATTAATTTATGGCATGTTAGCTTCAATTATTAAAAAGAGTGTATATTTAAGTTTTTAATATATATTTTTATCATCACATGGACTACCGTAAATAAATAAATAATGAACAATTACAACATTTAGCTAATTGTTTAATTTTCTAAGCGTTTACTTTGTGGTAGATCTTGAATATAATGACTTTGTTTTACCAATTTATTATGTGGTAAAATAGTCATCGTGTCTCCTTCATTATTTTTCTTATTTCTAAATAATAATAATAATAATATTTTGATAAATATTAAATGTATTACAAATATGTCTTTTTTAAGTAATTTAATTCATTATATTGCATATTTTTTACTATACTGATTATTCTATTCATTTGGCATCTTCCTTATAACGGGGGTTGACAGTTGTAAAGAATTGACAAGTTACTTCAGTACATAATCCTAAAATTTTGAATTTATGTCCGATTTCCCCTATTTTCGTCTGATATCTAAAACTCGACTATTTCACACAGTAAATTTGCACAAAATCAAAAAGTTCCCACCGGAATTCCTCACGCCGTTTACACGGATTTTACCTAAATCTCGGAAGTTTTGACTACAATGTCCAATCAAAGGGGACCCCCGATTTTCTTTTGCACAATAAATCCGTAATCTTCAAAGGGAATAATGCGCGTGTTTCCTCCTTTCCCTGTGCGACACCCAGTTTATGCGGTGTGCAAAGTGTTTGTAGAGGAGCCAGGGAAAACCACCCCATATGATGTGTGTGTGTGTGAGTGTGTGTATATTGGAGGGTAGTCCGATAGCGACAGCTGCAACCCTGGCAGCCGCGGTAATCACATGACTCTGCAGCGACGCGTGGGTCTGAAAAAAAAAACATCTGTATGTACCATTAAAATGTGAAGAGCGTTTCTAAAATTACAATGGGTTAGTGGGAGTCTCCTGAAAAGAAATAATTAACTCTATTATGTCGGGTTTGCAAGGAGCTGTAGTAATTTTTACGGGTTACACTTTTGATTAATTTAATGTGGTCACTTCATATAGCATTAATAAAAAAAATCCAGTTACCCAAAACTAGTAAAACTAAAGAAATTCGGAGTGAGTTTATTTTTTATTAAAATTTATATTCATAGGTGAAAATATTTGGCATTATGTTTACATAGACATAATAAATGTTGAGTTGGTGGATAAATTACTTTCTATAATAATAATATTTATTAGTGTTAATAACTAAGTCTTAGCCACAGTGATATAGTAATTATTATTTAGTTCGTAAGGATAGCGCAAATTTTGACAGCTAAAATTTAACATGCATATAAAAGATTAGAACTTGTACAATAAATGAAAATCGTGAGTTATCTTTAGATTTAAGAAAAATTATGTCGAGAAAGGGGCGAGAAATATTTTTATGGTTGTTCTTTTCCTTGAGTTTCTTCTATTTTTGATACATGATTGTTACAAGATCTTAGCAATTTTTCTTCTAGAAGACAAAAGTTTGCAGATTTTTAATTTAGATTTTGCAATCCTCTCTTTGCCTCACGGAAATGTTTTAAAGCAAATTTTATCTTATCCGAATTTTCCAGTAAGTTTTCTTCCAAATTTTTAGAAATTCCGGGCAGTTTTTTTTAACTTGAGAATATTTAGCTATTTCTTGCTTAGAAATTTATAATAATTCTTATATTGTTTATTCGTATTTTTACTGTAATTATTCTGCAAAATTTTCAGAAAGAGTTTTAGGTTTTTCCTGGAATTTGTTTTTTTTTTAATTGTCTTCTGCTTCTTTCAAACACTTTTACTTGAGAATTTTCTAGCATCTCTTATCTTATTTTGCGAGAGTTCTTTTCAAAAATGTTTGTATTTTCTAGAATTTTCTTCAAATATTTTCAAAATTCAATAATTTGTTTTCATATTTGTTGAATTTGGTTCTCGTTTATCAAGGGGTGAAACATTTTTAATATTAGGGGTTGTTTACAATAAGGCACTTGGTGAAATTGAGAAACCAACCAAATTTTCAAGAATTTTTCTTTGAGGCTTTTAGAATTTTCCTAATAAATAAATTCATTTACATATTTATTAACAGGTTAAGATTTTTTGTACCCAAAAAAACATGGTTTGTACTTTATAACAAGGCATATATGTAGGGTGGGTGGGTGGCCTCTATCATACCCTTCAGTTTTAAAAACATTAACAAAAATTTGATTATAAACTTTTAAACGGAAAGAAATATTTTAATGAAAAATCGTGGATGTTATAACAATTATTAATATAATTACCGTTTGTTTATATTAAAGACACTGGAGATATAGTGGCCACCCATCCGCCCTACATAAATATTTTAATTTACATTTAAAACCCTGTGTTTGAAATATATTAAAAAAACGTATATTTATTTTCCTTATTAAAAATCTTAAAAATCAAAAACACTATACTATAAAATAAAAATAAAAAAAATAATATGTTGGGTAGATGTCGATTAACCCACCCATTAATATATAAAAGTTAAAAAGTTATTTATTAGACATTTTAACAGACAAAATTGCAAATGAAAAATATTGTTTTTAACACAGCAAGTTTTATTTTATCTTCATATAATTTAAGCTTGAGTTAGTGAACACCCACCCACTTTACAAAAATTTTTAAACTTCACTTAAAACCCTGTAATTTCAATATAAAAAACATTTTTATATATATTAACAGGTTGGAGTTTTCTTAAGAAAAAAAAACACGGTTTGTAGATTATAACAAGGTATATGTGTAGGGTGGGTGGGTGGCCTCTATCCCGTCCTCAAGTCTTTAAAACATTAACAAAATTTTGATTGTAAAAGTTTAAATGGAAAGAAAAAATATTAATGAAAAATTGTGGATTTCTTTAATATAAACAAACGATAATTATATTGATAATTGTTATAACTTATCAATACAATTATCGTTTGTTTATGTTAAAGAAATTTGAGGGTGGTATAGTGGCCACCCACCCGCCCTACATAAATATTTTAATTTACGTTTTAAACCCTTTTTTCGAAATCTATTTAAAAAAGTACATTATTTTGTATTTTCCTTATTGTAAACCAAAAACACTATTTGTATTATGAAATAAAAATTTAAAAATAATAAGTAATTTATAAAATATTAAAAAGTTATGTTTTTAGAAATTTTAACAGACAAGGAATTACAAATGAAAAATCCTATTTTTAACACAGTAAGCTTAGTTTTATGTCAATAGGATTGAAGCTTGGGTTGCGGGATACCCACCCATCATACCTTTTTTTTAACTTCACTTAAAATCCTGTGTTTTTAATATAAAAATTTATTTTCATATTTATTAAGAGGTTGAAGTTTTCTTAACTAAAAAAAAAAAAACAGGTTTGTAATTTATAACAAGGTATATATGTAGGGTGGGCGGGTGGCATCTATCCCACCCTCCAGTCTTTAAAACAATAACAAAAATTTGATTGTAAAAGTTTAAATAGAAAGAAAAAATATTAATGAAAAATTGTGGATTTCTTTAACATAAACAAACTATAATTATATTGATAATTGTTATAACTTATCAATATAATTATTGTTTTTTTTTATGTTAAAGAAATTGGAGGGTGATATAGTGGTCACCCACCCACCCTACATAAATTTTTTAATTTACGTTTGAAACCCTGTTTTCGAAATCTATTTAAAAAAAACATTATTTTGTATTTTATTTATTGTAAATCAAAAACACTATTTGTATTATGAAATAAAAATTTAAAAATAATAAGTATGTTCGGTGGGTGTCGACTAACCCACCCACTAATTTATAAAATATTAAAAAGTTATGTTTTTAGAAATTTTAACAGACAAGGAATTACAAATGAAAAATCCTGTTTTTAACACAGTAAGCTTACTTTTATGTCAATAGGATTGACGCTTGGGTTGCTGGATACCCACCCATCATACATTTTTTTAACTTCACTTAAAATCCTGTGTTTTTAATATAAAAATTTATTTTCATATTTATTAACAGGTTGAAGTTTTCTTAACCAAAAAATACGGTTTGTAGTTTATAACAAGGTATATATGTAGGGTGGGTGGGTGGCATCTATCACGCCCTCAAGTCTTTAAAACATTAACAAAATTTTGATTGTAAAAGTTTAAATGGAAAGAAAAAAATATTAATGAAAAATTGTGGATGTTATAACAATTATCAATATTATTAACGTTTGTTTATATTAAAGAAATTGGAGGATAGTATAGTGGCCACCCACCCGCCTTACATAAATAATTTAATTTACATTTAAATCCCTGTTTTCGAATTATATTTAAAAAAACATACATTTGTTTGTATTTTCTTTTTTATAAAATAAAAAATATTATACTGTAAAATAAAAAATTTAAAAAAAGTATGTTGGGTGGGTGTCGACTAACCCACCCATTAATTTATGAAATGTTAAAAAGTTAAAAAATTTTAACATACAGGATATTACAAATGAAAAATCCTCTTTTTAACATAGTAAGCTTTTTTGTGACAAATGAAAGTTTCGGTTGGTGGACACCCACCCGTCATTCATTTTTATAACTACACTTAAAACGCTGTATTTTTAATATAAAAATACATTTTCATATTTATTATAACAGGTTGAAGTTTTCTTAACCAAAAAACACGGTTTGTAGTTTATAACAAGGCATATATGTAGGGTGGGTGGGTGGCCTCTATCCAACCCTTTAGTTTCTAAAACATTAACAAACATTTGATTGTAAACGTTTAAACGGAAAGAAAAGTTATTAATGAAAAATCGCGGATGTTATACCAATTATCAATATAATTAACATTTGTTTAGAGTGGTTGGTATAGTGACCACCCACCCGCCCTACATAAATATTTTAATTTGCATTTAAAATCCTGTTTTCGAAATCTATTTGAAAAACGTACGTTCTTTTTTATTTTCCAAAAATATAATTAAAGTTCGGGTTAGTGGATACCCACAAAAAGATTGAACTTCTTTTAAAATCTTTATTTTTTCATATTATTATTATATTATTTTTTTACGATGTAATTGATCAAATTGTTAACCAATATAAACAAGTAATTATATGCGGAGATTTTAACATTCCTAACTATTATAATTCGGCACATGAAGATAGAATGGATCGCAAATTATCCGAATTATATAATGTCATTAATCTCAACAATTTAATTCAACAAAATAATAAACTGAATGCTTTTAACAGAATTTTGGATCTAATTTTAACTTCAAATAATATTCAATGTTCTTTCACTGATGACTTACCTATAGTTAATATTGATAAGCATCACCCACCTCTAATTTTCTCATTTGATTTTGTTCCGGATACTCGATTTAATGTACATCCTAATCAAACCTCTAGAAAGTATAATTTTCGAAAAGCCAACTTGAATATGTTATATCAGCAAATATTAAACTGCAACTGGGCTAATGTTATTGATTGTGATAACGTAGAAATGTCATGTGATGCATTGTATCATTTCCTTGATAAGATGTTTATTGATTGCATACCCACCCAAATATATAAAGGATATAGTACTCGATATCCTTGTTGGTTCAGCTCTGAAACTAAAAAACTAATCAGAACAAAGGATCACTTTCGGAGATTGCATAAAAAATATAAACTTAACATTTACAAAGATAGAGTTACTAGGTTACGAACTGAAATTCGGGACAAAATTAAAAGAGATCAAGCCATTTTTATTGATAGTTCTGAGCAGTTAATTCGTGTTGATCCCAAGAAAGTGTGGAATTATGTAAATTCAAAAAGATGTCAATCTAGAATTCCAGGATCGATGACATTTAATGAGAGCCCTATTGCCAGCCCACAGGATATTGTTGACAGTTTTGGAAATTATTTTTCTTCAGTATATACTGAGAATACGCCTTCTGATCACGCGTGCAATGTAGAATTCAGTTTAAATAGTGTATTTAATATTGATTCCATAACTGAAAATGATATTTTGTTGGCTGCAAAGAGACTTAGCAATAATTGTACTTCTGGCTCAGATAACATACCTTCATTTTTTGTCCGAGACTGTATTCAAGCACTAGTAAAACCACTAAGTCATATATTTAACCTGATTTTAAGATCGAAAAGCTTCCCTACTCGATGGAAAGTTGCACGTGTTACTCCTGTATTTAAGTCAGGAAGTAGGCATAACATTGAGAACTACCGCCCCATTTCCATTATCAATAATTTTGCGAAAATATTTGAAACCATTATTGCCGATAAAATCTATTCTCACGTAGAATCGAAAATAACTACGAAACAACACGGCTTTATGAGAAAAAGGTCAACAGCAACAAATTTGCTTAATTTTGTCGAATTTGTATCATGTCAACTGGATCAGCGAATACAAGTGGATGTAATTCATACTGATTTTAGCAAAGCTTTTGATTCTATTAATCATAATGTACTTTTATCAAAATTATTGCATTGGGGATTTAGTGATAACATGGTTGCCTTAATTAGATCATATCTTTCAAATAGATCACAATATGTTGAATATATGAACTACAGATCTGCAATATTTAACCCATCCAGTGACGTTCCGCAGGGTTCAAACCTTGGACCCTTATTATTCTTGCTTTTTGTTAACGATATAGTGCTTGGTATACAGTTTCGCATCCTCATTTATGCTGATGATGTCAAAATTTTTAGGGATATCAAATCTGAAAATGATTGTTTTTTGTTACAAAATGACTTGTGTCTCATTCAAGGATGGTGTAAGATTAATGACCTTTAACTGAATATACGTAAATGCAAATGTATGTCATTTTCCCGGAATGTGCAGCAAATTAACTTCAACTAAGCTCTTGATGATATCGCTTTAGAACGCGTATATGTTATTAAAGACCTGGGAGTAGTATTTGATAAGGAATTGTCATTTGTACCTCATTGCAATCAAGTTCAAAAAGACGTTATAAAAATGTTGGGCTTCATCCGCCGCATAACTAAACCATTTCGGGAACTGGACACAATTAAAAAGTTGTACTTCTCATATGTGCGATCTAAGTTGGAATATTGCGCAGTTATCTGGTAACCAGCATACAAAGTACATATGCAAGCTTTAGAGCGTGTCCAGAAAATATTTGTAAAATTTCTATATTTTAAGGTTTACGCAAATTATCCTACTGACACTATCACATACAACGAGCTGCTTGAAATGTTTAACCTAAAATCTTTGTCTTCAAGGCGTGATATTTTACGGGTAAAATGCTTACACCAAATTGTTCACCAGGGTATAGATGATCCCAATTTGTTAGCTTAGGTAAATATCAATATTTCTAGGTTTTGCAGTAGATATGCGGTAACGTTTATTTGTAATCGAAGTTATACAAACATATATTATAACTCACCCATGCATAGTATGTTTCGGTTATATAACAAGCATTCAAAATTCTGTTGATATTTTTAATTGTAACTTGCGACAGTTTTCATCTCGCATATTAGAACTATTATAAAATTTTGTTTTAATATTACGATGCGGAATTTGCTTTAAATTTAATTTAATATTATATTTTTTGTTTATTTGTGAATTGATTTCTTTTGTTTATTTTTAATATTGCAATATTATTTAGTTTATACTATATAATTTTTCCTTGTAATTGGAGTAATCTGTTGGGAAATAAATTATTATTATTATTATATTTATTATCAATTTTAAGTTTTCTTAACTGTACTTTATAACAAAGGATTTTTCAGCAATAATTTTGTATTTTCAAACAAAATAAATCAAAGAATTTAGAAGAATATGATTCAAATTTTTATTTCATTAGAAAGAGTAAGATTTGACAATTATAAATGATAAATAATATCGGACAAATGTCCACCATGACCATACTTACAGAGGTCGACTCATTCACCAAACTTTTGAATAATTTTTTTTGGGTAAAATGGCTGGTTATTTCTTTGATCATGTCATAACTTTGAGGTTTAAGGTTCCAATCGATTCGATTGGCTCTGTTTAACATAGCCGCATAACTTAACAGCTGAATTTCGTGAAATTATGCGATCGGGAAATTTAATTTGCAATAAATTCATTGTTTTGGTGACTTGTGGCACCATGCTGTTGAAATCAATTGTCAGTGATATCTATAACATCACTAATAGACTATATGGTCCTTGCGGACAACCCCAATTATCGAGAACGTCGAGGAATTGATGAATTCAGGTCTTCTTCGACTCTGTGACTCATGACTACGATGTAGTGTAGTTCACTTGAACAGTAAAAAAAGCGTCGATGTAACGAGTCTTTCGACTCAAATTTATCGACCGAATTCTTAAAAGCGGTCTTAGAAGGACAGTTATGTTGAAATATCATGAATTTTACGAAATGTAACTTTTCATATCCACAATTTTTATAGTGGAGTTTTATTAACAGTGAACTCCGCCCGTGACTCCTGTGTCCTAAATTATTTGTATTTTTTATATGAAATGTAAGTATATTGTGTATTGTTTGTAAGTTTTTTTAAATTTTGTAAGCAGGAGAAGCGAAGCTAATAAAGAATAAAGAAAGAAAGAATTACTTTAATACGATTTTCGGGCAAAATCCACTACTAATATGTCAAAAAACCAAATGTCAAAACTGTCATATTGTTCCGATTTGCCCCTATTGAAAAACAAAGTTCTTGTTGGAAAACCATTTATGTAGGGTGGGTGTCCTCTTTCTATACATGCAATTCAAAATTGACTCATTAAAGCAGTTTTTTTGTTATTCTGCACAACAAACAATTCAAACTTTAGTAAAAACTCTTTCGAAATATAGAAACAAAAATGTTTATCAAAATAGCTTTTGAGTTAAAATACAGATTCAACATAAAATTTGTAATATTTAGACTTTTACAAAAAGAAAAAAGAATCAAATTTTTTCATAAACTATCTACACCTTGACAATACTTTCTATATTCAAGACATCTGATCGTAAACCATTTCCTGATCCGCCCTGTACAAACAATTAGAACAATACGCCCGTTAGATACGTCCGATACATTCTTACACAATATCGTCAAAAAATCGCCATGTGCCTCCGCATTGTTCACCGGAGGGTGACACCCCAGACATCGGCGTCGCGGGTAACTGCAAGATGCCTTGTAAGAAAGCCGGCGACGCGTGCTCGCTGCAACATGACAGCTGTTCAAATTCCGATGAATAGGAACTCCGAATTGAATGCTCGCCACACATAATGCACACACGGTGCATTGCGATTTCCAGACGGACAGACACAATGCCAATCCGGGGGAACTCCGCACGAAGAAAGAGTCGATGCGAGAGAGCCTTCCTCTTTCTTAAACTTCTTCTTTTTTTGCCTCTTTGGTTTCTTGACAAATGCCGTTGCCTCCTCTGCCACGCCGATCAGCTGTTCGGGAGGAATTCTTTGGGATCGCGGCAGTCCGGCCGGTTTATCTCGTGATGGCCTTGAGAGGTTGACACTAAATAATGAGTGGCCCTCGTTATTTTTCTTTTTTCGTTCCGTGCAGCCTGTGCTAATTTTGGGTCAACCATATGATTCGGTTTCTCGAACGAAGGGCGACAACGTGCCGGATGTGTTTGCTTTTTAGGCGTGCACTTATCTAGGTTATCGATATATTTGTTCAAAGATAATATTAATATTTGGAATTCTCGATATGCCAAAACCACTATAATTTAATGTACTCAATTGAAAAACTCACCATGTTATAACCACAAATAACTATTGTAAAATTGTTATATTACGTGTAGACACAGTTATATAAATCTAAACAACACAACACGACTTTTGTCTAATTGATAAGTTTTGAATTTATACTAATTATTTTGAGGTGAGGGAATATACCTCTCACTAGTTGTTTGCGGATTATCTTTGAAGAACTGCACCAGATTGAAAAATGGCGAAAAGAAATATTCAGTTTGCTCGTTATGGAAGATACAATTATGCAAGATTTTGAAATTATTCATCCTAAAGTTGATGTTTACATTCAAAACAACGATTTGAAAAAGAGCTGGAGTCTTGATTGGGACGATGAAATAATGTTCGGATAATCGAGGTGATACACTTCGCCCTGTTTGACCTACATACATGTTATTGCATTCTGAACAACGGATCTCATACACTCTAGATTTTTTTTAAGAATCGATTTTATCTTTCGCATTGAATAATATGCTGCGTTTGAAGGCTACTCGATGATTCTATTTTCGATAAATATTTGCTATCTGTTTCGGAAGTTGTTCCAAAATATGTAAATATCTTGGATAATATTAAAATAAGGTTGGGAAACTATTGTCAATGGCAAATTATTTTATTTAATTCAGTGACTCTTCTATTTGTAGTTAGAGGAATGGAAAAAGCTCGATGTATCATAGAGTGATATGCTGCTAGTTTCATACAAACTAGGGTGATATGAAGAAAAAGGAATTGTTGAGTTCTGATGACCTATAGATGTTTCATGGTCCTACATTAAAATATTTTTAAGTAATGAAGATAATACACGATTCAAAACATAACATAAAATTGGGTAAAGTAGAACACTTGGTTTGTTCCATAATTTTGGAACAAAATGGAACAAAACAAGTGTTCTACTTTACCCAATTTGAAAATATGGTTCCATCAAGAAAGTAGCGCAACAAGTATATAACATAAAATAAATATTTGCCATTGTGATCAATTTTTCGACAATATTGTACTGCAGCAGTTTTGGATTAACATTACAGGCCCCGAAGCAATGTATGGAATAGAGCCAGCTATGTTTTTATTGTTATATTGTCCATTAATAGTCCTGCAGGTTTATTTCTTTAAAACTAAAAGCGGTTTTCAAAAAACACTATCCCACCCTCGAATTTGAAAAACATACTGAATTTTTGTAAGAATAATGCATTATTTATTAAGCAAATATTAATTAATATCATTTTTCCTTTTCACAAACCCTCGCGAATGTTTGGCTGATTGAAGAATAGGATAGTGGACACCCACCCACCCTACATATACATTTAAACTTAAGCTATTGATCGCCACTCGTATTTAAGCCAAACACATAATACTGACACTAATATTATTAATAAAAACATATAGAGTGTTTTACCTTGTTTAAAAGAAGTATATGTAGGGTGGGTGGATGACATTTATTCAACCCTCAAATCTATAAATTTACTCCAGGGTTTTATTGGCTGCTTAATGAATTATTAGAAGGTTAATGCTTTATTTTTAAGAATTTATTAGGTGTAGTAACAAGAAATCAATTATTTTTACAGTTGATGAGTTTAGTCATCAGTATCTTGGGTTGTATAAGTTCTATCGGGTTCCACTGGATGGCGTTAAAAAAATGAGATTTCGTACTAAAAGAAACTCTTCTGTTTTGTTGTAGCGCGCGTCAAAGATAAACATACTATCAAAAAGAAAATACGCTATATTTTACAGTTTTTTCTAAAAGGTGCAACACGCACTGGAAAGCTAATTATCGAAAATATCTATAAAATCATGGACATTGTCCGACCGTCATGTAAGCACTGTTTCAATTCCCAGAGCTAAAGAACAAAAAGAAGCTTGACGTATGTGTGCCACATGAGTTTACGCAAAAAACCTCATCTGTGAACGCTGCTGAATCGCGACAAAATCGACACTTTTCTAAAGCAGTTGGTCACTGGTGATGAAAAGTGGATCACTTACGACAACGTCAAGCGAAAACAGTCGTGGCCAAATCGTAGTGAGCTGGCGTATTGGCGGCTGCGAATGTTTTGCTGTGTGTTTGGTGGGATTGGAACTGCCAATAACTGAACCATCTGAAGGAAGCAATCGCCCAGAAGCGGTCAGCTTGGGCCAATAGTAAAGGAATTGTGAACAATGCCAGGCCACACACATCGATAGTGTTTCGCCAAAAGCTCTGGGAGCTTGGTTGGGAGGTTTTTATGCATTCACATTATAGTCCTGGCAAAAAGTGATTACCATCTGTTCCTGTCCATGGCGAACAACCCTAGGTTATGTGGGTTTGTAGCAAATTTTTGATCGAGGAATGTAACGCGTTCATCAATGGGAATTAGATTGGTTAATTGGTATAGGAGGGTATTATATGGATTGTGTATGCGATTGAGTGGGTGTCTAATTTTTGTTAGTGTACGAAGGGGTGATCGTTCCAATATCTAGAAATTTTTAAGCACATTAGAATGAGGCTTATGGAAAAGGATAGCGGCATATTACCTTTAAACCAGGGTTATTACATCGCGAGGCGAAATTTATTTTGTCAAATCGAACCTCCCTTTATCTTGTGGGACTCGACTGTACTGTTGAAGAAAAAGAAGAATTTGTGCTAGTTGATGTTGATCTTAGTAATTAAGAAGGAGATGTTCTACTGAATGAACGATTAATTTGTATTCGATTTAATGAGACTTTTCTTAATGTAGGCTCAAACACATAATTTGTTAGAAGAGACAGAGTACTGTTTGTATTGGATCCAAGCATTGGCGCATGAAATATCTATGGAGTGTTCGAACATTAGCACAGCTCAATTTGTTCATCTGATAAACGTGCGGTACAGGGTTATCAGAAAGTAGTGTTTGTCAACGCTTCTCGCATAAATTTTGCAGTCTTGAATGATTTTTGGTCGAGCTACATCTAAATACCGTTTGTTACTTGTCCCACCTTTAACAAATGTGAGCTTTTCTGACACCATTAAAATTGAAGGCCATTGCCACACTTTGACCATTAGTATTCCATCCTTACTGATCACTTCTTCAAATGAACTATTGAAGATTCCAGATGTCGAAGAGGACACTAGCTCCCTCAACATCATAAAGAAAGGGTTTGAGTTGAAGACCATATTTAATTGTGAACTCCGCCTGTGCTCCTTTAGCCCAAAATTTGATGTATGTTATTATTTTTATTAATATGTTTATTAAGTATTATTCAAGAAAGGAGACCAAAGATAAATAAATAAATATTAAAATTGGAATTCATTACCATGCTTATATTGTCATACAGTTTGACCATTCTTATTCCATCCTTACTGATCACTTCTTCAAATAAACTACCAAAACTGACTTGTTGTGTATGAAGCGTTTATATATTTATCCCGCAAGTCTTGCAACAAATTGTAGTTGCTGAAGTATAAAAGAAATTCGATGAACAAACGTCGAACATATCGCCCCAAAAAACTTTCGAATGAACTCAATGTTTATCCAGGAGGCATAAAGTTATATTTCCCATTTCGTTCATTTATTCTTAAGACGTAGTGTGTCGAATAGGGGTCTGATTTTCTAAAATCTATCCTTTCCCACTGGAGGAGTGGAATTATCAACAAATGGCACGTGCTGTCATAATTGGAAAATTTGTTCAGCTTCTTGCTGTTTGAAATCAAGGTAAATGCTAAACCAGCAGCAACGTATCCTTGAATTTTGGCAACATGACATGAATCCCGACAAACGTCATCAATTCATCAATTTTGGTAGCGGGGAGTGTAGTCCATTTCTGAAATGCGTAGAGATTGGTACATTCAACCATACAATGAAAGAGTTTTCTGATGAAATATTTGTTCAATTCCTGTGTGTTGATCCTTATGTTTTATGCCTTTTCTTTGTATCATTGAACTTGCGATAAATTATTCATATTTTTAATCCAAACAATTTGTTCTTTTCTTGTTTAGTTAATTTTCGGACATAAACTTGTCTATCAAGATTTGTTTTTCGTTTCTAAAGTCACTAATTCTCTTCTTTTTCACCGACTTACTCTTAGTAGGTGAAGCGTTGGCAATTGCAATTTCTATTTCTTCAATCCAAAGCTTTTTTTGCTTGGGCAATCGCTTCAGGATTTATACGTCCCAAATTGCTGTTTACATCATCTTTACTTCATCCCCATAATCTCATAGAGATTTTGCAGTCCGCAATGATTTTTGGCCGAGCTACATTCAAATACTCTTTTTACGATTTGTTCCACCGTTGACAAATGTGAGCATTTCCAAGACCACTAAAATTGGAAGCCATTACCACGCTTATGTTGTCATACAGTTTGACCATTATTACTCCTCCCTTGCTGATCACTTCTTCAAATAAACTACCAAATGTGTCCAAGGAAAAGGTGGTACCATCTATCGCTGTACATAAAGCGTAGATATACACTCACTTTCGTATGAAATGCACCAACCAGAAAGAATAATTGATGCGAAACTTTGTGAAAATGGTTGTTTATTCGTTAGCTAAAACTATTGATCCCTGCTTAAGTTACTAACGCTATTATGGTTATTAATATAAGTATATGGTGGATAAGTCTCTATTATGTCACCCTCAAGATTTTTTATCCTTCGAACGACCATTTTGAAAACTAGCACGTTGTAGATTAAATTATTATTTAGGATTTTTTGGCATATATATTTTTTTGAAATCGCTTTTGTATGCCAAAACATGTTCAATTGAATACAAAATGATTCGAAGGTAAAATCAATCAAAATCGAAATCAAAGTTCAAATCGGCATTTTATTGGAAAAAATACTACTATTTTTAGTATGATAATTTAGAGGACAATTATTAGATTTAAGTAAACAGAGATGAACATTACATTTTATTACAATTCGGATTTTTACATCTCGACGCAAAATTCTTCTATTCAAACGGAGAGAAATTATCGATCTGATCAAATCGAACAGCATTTATTGATTAAAGTTCTCTGAATGTTGTGAGACGCGACTGTCCTGCTGTAGAAAAATATTTTTGCGAGGTCTTCTTCTTAGCGATCTAAAGGTGTCGCACCACTCCAAGGAACAACAATGGTTTATTTGATTTGATTTCCTCGATGCAGGCTTCGAATCCCAAAAGGTCAAAAACATCATTTGATTGAATAGCTATAGTCTCAGCTGCTCGTTGTTTGTATTAGATCTAAACACTGACGCATGGAATATCTATGGCGTGTGCGAACATTCGTAAGGTCTAGGTTTTGAATTTTATAAACGTGCGAAGTCGAGTTTGTCTCCAATATAGATGTTGTAATCTCTAATATTTTCTGGCCGAGCTACATACTATTCTTTTTACGACTTGTTCCACCATTGATAAATGTCAGTATTTCCTTTAAAATTTGAGGCCATTAGACGGTTTTGTTCTCATACAATTTGACCATTAAAATTTTATCCTTGTTTATCGCTTCTTCAGATGAAACACCAAATATGTCCGAGGAAATAAGTGGTGCCTCGTATATGTATAAGTATATGCTCGCTGTGCATAAAGCGCACGCCGCAAGTTTGTAACAAATTATAGTTGCTGAAGTAGTTGTCAAAGTAAAGGAAATTCGTTTCAGAAATGCATCCCCAAAAACCTAGTCGAAACTTCATAAATAATGAAATCATCATGGAATCCATTTCGTCTATTTTTTGAGACTAGCTTTACTTTACGATGAATTAACTTCTTACTTAACCCATGATAAAACATTTTTATGTTAATTAGAAGGTTAATTTAACACTTAATTTTCTTTCACTATTTTAATAGTGACGTCTCGGACATCAACACAGAGACAGTCTTCACGAATGGTATCGTATAGGTGTCTGACTTTTCAAAATCTATCATTGCCCGATAGGAGGAGTGGAAGTGTCAGCATCGATTTGCTGTCGTAATTGTAAAACCCTCTTCAGCGTCATACTGTTTAAAATTAAGGCAACTGCTAAACCAGGTTGTCAGTAGCAATGTATCCTTGAATAGTGGCAACCTACCCATCATGAAGTATCCTGAAAAAGTCATCGTTTCGTTAATTGTGCTATCATAGAATTTAATCTTCCTCTGAAATGCGTAGAAGTTGTTATGTTCTTGTATGATTGAATGTAAAAAAAAGAAAGAATTTTCTGGCAAAATATGTGCCAAAAAATATATTTGGGCTTTCCAATTCATGTTTGTCGATCCTTATGTTTTGCTACTTTTCTACGTGCCATTGAAATTGAGGGGATAAATGAGTCATATTTTTAATCCAAACAATATGTTTCTTTTTGGTTAGTTAATTCTCGGAAATTTTGCTTTTCGTTTCTGCAGGCACTAAATCTCTTCTTTCTCTCTGGCATCGGAAATTGCAACTTTTATTTCTTCAATCAAAAGCCACCTTTCTTACTTGGGAAATCACTTCAGGGATTAAAGGTGCCGAATTGTCGTTTTCTTTCGGTACTTCATCCCCAGAATTGTTGTCCTAACTTCCTGGATCATCATCCTCAGCAATCATTATTTAATCGATTAATCTCAATCATACTCAAACTGTAACTATTTTGATGAGTTGCCGTTTAATGAAACTGATATTCTATCTGCTATTAATAAACTTAAAAAACAATACAACCGGAGGTGATCAACTTCCTAGCTTCTTTATTAAAGACTGCAAATTTTGAACAAGTCCTATATACGTCCTTGAATAACTACTTTACACTAACATGGTTTTATGAAGGGTAGGTCCACAATTGCCTGGCAATTGTCATCCAGTTTATAAGCGAGTCACTTAAAAATCATAGGCAGACGGACGTAATATATGCGTAAATCATGTAATTTTGTTAAATAAACTTGCAATTTTTGACCTTGGTCATCGCACTCTTAACCTGATCTTATCTCTCAATACGAAGTAATTATGTGTACTACATTAGGCATAAGTCCTATGAATACATTTCAACGTCCGAAGTGCCTCAAGGCTCTAATCTTGCTCCTCTATTATTTGTGATCTTTATTAATGATCTTATTGGTTCCTTAACTTGCAATGTTTTAGCATATGCGGATGCTTCGAAGATATTTTCCAGTATTAATAATGTGGATGATTCAATTAAATAATAGATATATTAATTATGATTTGGTATAGGGACGGGAGAAAGAGGTATCAAGAAGTTTTCTGATATTTTTGCAATGTGCATCTGAATGGACGGATATCATGTTTGGTAGTGGCAAAACGGAAAGGTGTAACACAAGTGGAAATGTCAGCAATTTACTAAAAAGGGGATGGTTAAAAAGTGCAACAAATGAAAATGTAGCTCAAAATATTACTATATCTTTAGAAGAAAATCATCATTTATTTATATATATTAGAATTCCTTCAGAATGTAAACATCCCTCGTAAAATTAATTCATTTAGAGAAAGTTAAAAAAAACATGTACAGAAATGCAACAATTTTTAATAATTGCACTTCGATTATACATATATTCATTATGTAATTACACCGCATCCGACAAATGATATTTGTACCTTTTTAATTCGTATCAATATTCATAAAATAATTGTAAGACTCGCTGTAATTGCGCATAATTGCGGACTTAAATTTACAAAAATATTGGAATTTTATGTACGCCAGTTGCACACGTAATTTATGCGGCGGCGTTCAGGTGTACTTCGCATTTTTCTTGCAGATAATTATCTACGAAGAGATTGCACGATTTCATGAACTTGCACAAGGAAAAAAATACCTTTCTGGCAATTAAGCACTGGCCCTGTGGCAGCTCGGACCTAATTATCGCCATTGTACGATGGTGTCCCACTTCTACCTGCAGTTTACCCGTGTGAAAATGTACACCATTTCTTTCATATATTTGAAAAATGTACAACACATGATTCAACACAAAAAAAAAATCACATTACGCTTAAAATGTTTAAATAAGATTCTCATGAAATTCATAGTACATTGGTAATTTTATTCTATGTAAATATTTTTTTCTTCAATTTTAATTCAATAAATGGCATTAAACAACAATTCTGGGTTTCCCTGATTTCAAACCTGTCAAAATTACGTTTGTGCATTATTCTTAATAATGACCCAGTGCCGAAACTAGTTGAATAATAAAATAAAACATTAAGTGAAACGAACCAAGTGAATTTTAAATCAAATACCTATTATTTACACAATGTTTCACAAAGTGATAAATGAGCAACAAATAGAAAATATGTCAATAAATGTCTTTACTATTGTCTTAAATAATAAGCAACTTAGAAACCGTAAGCTCCAATTATTAAACTAATTAATAATTAGAAAAACATGAAAACATTTCGTGAGTCTTATTAAGACTATAATTTTATTATTAAACTAATGTCTTTCCAAATTAAACATAAAACGATTATTTTATTTCACAGAAGTTGTCTAGTTCAAAGAGATTTCAAAATTGGTTCACAATCAGTGCCTGTCAGCACGAACACTTATCGATTAAACAATAAGCATTTTCCGCACGACGGACTACCCTTGTTTCAAATTGTTTCCAGACGAAACCAAGAGTGGAAACAATTACTAATCCTCCAAACTCCAATCGATAAAAAAATTACGTTTCCCAGGGGAGTTTCATTATTGTCAACGCCAATCTAACCCTTGCGGCGAATTGACTTCAGGCGACACAAAGGACGGCAACACTAGACGTTCACAAAATGCAATAATGCATAATGCAAATGAAAAAAATATTCACACCCAATTATAACACTTCATTTTAATATTCGTAACAATTATTTACTATATATTAGGTGTAGAAATGAATAATGAATTTAAAAAAAAAAATACATTCAAGGTTTATTTGAAAATAAAGTAAATTAAATTGTTTAATCAAAGTATTCCATCTCGAAAACGTTACGTCTTTGGACACGATAAAGTGGTCAATCAATTTTAGGATCTCATCTACTGATTGGAAATGCATGTCGGATAAGACGTGTTGCATCGACTATTAGTAAAACTTTCGCGTAGGTTTTACGGATTAATTGTTACTCTTCCTGTACAGAATATAAAGGGAAAGTATTTTTTCGTGCATGAGAATGTCTGTGTTCGCTGTATCTCAAAAAACGAATGACCAATTTGAGATGACACTTTAAACTTAATATTTCATCGTTAAAAACCGAAACTGAAAAGCTTTTCATTCATATACCGGAAGTGGATGTTTACTCGAGGCGGTTTTTTTATTTTTCTCGATATTTTTCTAAATTTGAAAAATATTGCATTCGTTTTCAAACAAAAGTTAAAGGGAATGAGAACTGAAGTTTTATTAAAACATGTTTTTTCAAGAACTTTATGACTTTTGGAAGAATTCCGGGTTAAAAATTTGACGATCAGCTTAAAATTGAAAGCAGGATTCAAATTTAATAAATTTAAAGGATTCAGTTGTGGATTATTTATTATCAATTTGATACTAGACGTAATAATTCTTTTGGTAATGGGGTAGAATTAAAAACTATGAAGTTTGAACATCCTTGAAATTTTAGTTCTTGGCCAGAATTCTCCTATGTTTGGAATGCGCAAAAATTAAACGTATTTCTTTAATCTTGAATTATTTTCTGTTTCAAACTGTGGGCAAAAGATTTGTCCAAGAAGTTCTTAAGAATGGAAAAGACTTAAACATCGACGTTTTAATACAGAGCCTTGATGCTAAATGAACAATCTCCCAATCACATTGAGAATGAAAAAAATGGACGTCTTGAATGAATTTTTAACTTGATTTTGTATTCTCTAGCCTACATCACAGACATCTTTTGATGTAGGCTAGAGAATACAAAATCAAGTTAAAAATTCATTCAAGACGTCCATTTTTTTTTGGGTATTAAAATTACACTAAAAGATTTTGCTTCAAAAAATGTTCAAATATGCTGATATTTTTTGAATTTTGATAGTAATTGTTTAAATATTAAATCCTTAAACACATCACGACTACTGAAAACATTTTTTTTTAACTTCGTTTGTATAACACTTTTGTATGTTTTACATATTGGAGGGTGTGATAGAGGCCACCCGCCCACCCTACATATATTTTGTTAGTCGTGTCACTGATACTGTTTTGATTTCCAAAAAAAACTATAGCAGCAATTCCGTTGGTATTATTAAGAAATTTTCCGATAGTATTTAGTAAATACATTTTTGGCAAATAAACGCTAAATATCCTTTCAAATTTTCAAAAGTGTCAATTGACAGGAAATTTATGTTTGAATAAAATCAATTTTGTTTATTTTTTAAACTTGGTTTATATTTCTGTTGGTTTATTTCTTGAGTTACTCTAACCTGTAGTATTTTACCTTAGTTCAAATACATCACATAGAAAATACCATTCAACAAAAATTCTACTTATAGAAATCTCAATGTGGATAAAATTTATTGTAGTTACTTGAGTTGCATGCAGGTTTATATCACTTAATTAAAAACAGTTATATTCCTTTCTTCACTTTTTTTTGTGAAGAAAGGAATATAACCGTGTTTCAATTAAGTGGATAAAATTACCATGATGCATTTCTTTTATTAAAATTTTAAATGCTATTTATAAAAATGCAGAAATAGTCTTCTTGAAAAATGCAAAAAAAATCCTTAAAGAAATTTCTCGCAATTTAGAATACAACTTCCTGGAAAATTTTCGAAATATGAAAGAGGAATTACTTGAAAATTCTGGGAGTCTGGAAAAGATGATGAAAATTATTTAAATCTAGGTAAAACCATTGTAGAAAATCTTCAAAATTTAAAAATTGCTTGAATATTTAGAAAAGAATCCAAAAATGTTTAAAATGTCATATTAGCGGAGATGCATCGTCATCTAAGAGAAATTTTAAGAAAATAATGGAAATATCTAGAAATCTGAAAAAATCTAAAAGCCTTGAATAAAATTCTTGTAACCCTGAAAGATTCTTTAAAATTACAAGAAAATTTGTTGGAAAAAATATTTAAAAAAATCTACTAATCTGTGAAAAGAAAATGTTTCAAATCTGAAGAAAATGTTTTTTAAATCCTAGAACCCTTGAGAAAATTTTCACAATTTAGAATAGGATATCCTGGAAAATTCTTAAAAATTGGAAAAGGAATTACCAGAAAATTCTGGGAATCTGAATAAAGATGTTTGAAAAATTTCAAAAACTCGAAGAAAGTTCCCAATGTAATTTATACAAAACTCGGTTAAAACTATAAGTAAAATTGCTGGAAGATATTTATCGTAATATTTCTAGAAGATAATTATCGCAGTTTGAAAAATCCTACTGAAAATTCTGATAGAATATAAAAAGAAATTCTAAAAATCTACAAGAGAAAGCATGCATGTTCTTTCAAGATTCATTATAAGTAGTATATATGAGCCGTTTATTTTGAAAGTGGCCTAAGTCCATTTATCTTTAATTTGAAATATTTAAGGTTTTACGTTTTTACAAAATTAAAAATATACGTAAGGTATATGGTTGATTAGCAATGCTATATCGTATCTAAGGAAGTTAATTTTATAATTCCTATTCAAACATCGCTATTATTAAGTGTATAATATGTCTTTGCTTACCTTGAAAGGAGTTAGGTCACTTTCAAAATAAACATTTGTTTTGTTATAAAATGTGAAAAAGCTTAAACTTAAAAAAAATTAAAAAACCATTTATATGGTTCATTTCTTAAATATCGTATCTAGCATATTTGCAGCCAGTTTATTTTTCCCCGTTGGTATTTTTGGATCTTTTGTAAACTGCTTCTTCCAAGAGTCTTGTTAATTAAAATCCTCTTGTTTCATTTCATTTAGTATAAAAGTATTACATTTTTTTATTATATTATAATAATCTTGTGGCACATACAGTAAATGATTTCTTTTTAACATTTCTATAACGCCAAAATCTTCATTATATAAAAATGAATGACCCGATATTAAAAATTTTCCATCGATTGAACAATTTTCAACCACATTAAAGATATTTTGATGTGTTTTGTCCTCCACACATGTCACTATATGCAATGATATGTTTTTCACTTTTTAGAATTTTAAGGTGTCTGAAGAAGTATGGAGCCACTTCTTGGGAACCTCTAGAAGCTTTTATTTCATCCAAAGCGTACATTATCGTTGTGAAAATTGTGTATGCATACATTTAAAATATACATGTTGCATTTATTATAAGCTACTGAAGTAGTTAGCTTTGGGAATAGTAACGCTTTCTGCAAATCGAAAGAAAAGCCAAAATAATGAGATGGATGACTTGATACTAGTTCTTAATCTTGTTTTAACGCATTTCTAGCTGATTCTGCTAGTTTCAAATGGATATAATCTTCTTCCATAAGTTTTTTCTCTTCTTAATGGTTTTCTGATGCTTTAACTTTAACTAATCGATCACATTTTTGGCATGTGTCTTTGCGTGGTGGATGGAATTGTAGATCTTTTTTAAATATTTTTCTTCCATTCATTAACTACTTTTAAATTATTTTTTTACAGTGAAGCTCATACTAATCAAACATTTTTTTATAGTCAGTTTAGTTTATTCACTTTACAAGATCTATTAAAAAAAATAATACATACATAAATATAATTAATCACTTTAAAATTTCGAGCATAGATCTTGAAGGCGGAGTTCACAGTTTTCCGTGTTCTTCCACTCGACCCATTACACTGCTGGTACTGATGATGTAGCCATTAAGGCAATATTTTGGCCATTTCTGGCACATTTCTGACTTGTGTCAGTTCAGGATGTAGATATTTTCTATTTTCTATATGATCCCTCGTATAATGGGATTTAAATTTCGGAAAACTGTTAATATGTTTTGAAACCATATTTGCTTCATTGCATATTTTTCTCAACAATATTTTTAGATTTTAACAAACGTTTCAATCCTCCTTCGCTTTTTTGAAAACTGTGTAAATATAATTTCTTACATATAGAAACTTTGCCTGTTTTAGAATTTAACCAGTATGTAAAACTCTCATTTCTATATGAACCTTTACCGTTACTCCGACGTCTTCTTTTCAAAGTACAGCGTTCTGTCGTTTCGTATATATTTTGCTTATTCAAGTCTCCTAAGTTCCAAAACATTTCAAAAATACGATTTCTTTCTGTTTCATTTAAATTTTTTAAGCAGTATTTTCGACATTGGCAATCTTTATTTTGAAAAACTTTGGCAGGTTTAATTTTTCCCGTTTGTGTATCGTATCTTCCCAGAATTTCGTTTAATTTTACGAAGTTTTTGAATATAATCACTTCTGTCTTCTCTGAATCTTTCTCTGAAGCTATTGTTTTGTAAATTCTCATTCTTAATTAGTTCCTCTTTCTCTGTTGATGAAGTTCTAAAATTCTCTTTCGTTTTCTATATTTGTTATATGATTTTAATTCTTCTTCACGTTCAGAATCAAGGAATCTTGTGATTTTATCCTTTCCCATGGGTTTAATAATTTCTTTAATGAAATATTATTCTCTAAAATTTAATTCAATACTATAATGTAATTTAAATTACCTTCATCAATGCTTTCAAGATTTTGGGCCGCACTTTTTGACATTATCAATAAAAAGTGGACTTAGCTCAATTATGATTTTCAGTATTTATATTATTATGAAAATGTAGGTGTTACAAAATTTTCAAATGTATTAAATATATTTCAATGCCGATGTATTTTTTATAAAGTTCAGCATAAATTATAAGTGTCACCACAGTTAACTTGAAAAAAGATAAAAATGGACGGCTCATATATATATAATCTGTACCCTTCTACCATATAATGGTGTTGGGGTTGAGTTTGTATTTAGTTACTTCTTCTTTAATTCTATCTTTCACTAGACTTTGTGCTTCCTTCCATGTTTTTCCTCTTGCCTCAATTGCTTTCTCCATCTCTTTATCCCATGATAGTCTAGTCCTCTTTCCCTGTGTACTCTTTTCACTTGTCTAGTTTCTTCCATAAGCTGTAATTGGCCCCGCCGGTGTAGTTATCTTTCTTCTATGTAATTTAGTGTTGATTGTATTTCTAAATCCTTTCGTATTTCTGTGTTTCTGTCGCTTTTTGTCACACCTTTGGCTCTTCTCAGGTATTTCATCTCTGATGCTTTTGCATTTTTGCTTCTTAGTTAATGCCCATGATTCGCATCCATAAGTTAAAATGTGTCTATATATTGTTTTAAATACTTTTAACTTTGTATCGCATGATATCTCCTTCTTGTTTATAAATCCATTTCTCATTGCGTAGTACATCTTCGCTGCCTTTTCGACCCTCTTGTTTATTTCTGTTTCTTGCGATCCTTTGGTATCTACCATTATTCCCAAGTACTGAAATGCTGATACTTATTCTATTTTTTCGCCTTCTATTTCGATCTCCACTGTCTCTTGCTCCTCTCATATTACCATTACTTTAGTTTTTGCCTTATTCATTTTCATTTCATTTATTTCTTTTAGCTTTCTTGTCGCTTGCAAATATCACTACGTCGTCCACAAACGCCCCTTCTCCTACTGTTACTCTCTGCATATTTTTGTGTCCTATTTTGATTGGTTTGCATATTCCATTGCATTGTTTTATTGTGTCATCCATGAATATTATAAATAGTTCGGGGCTTAGTCCTCTTCCTTGTCACAGTCCAATTTTTTTTGTGAATGTCTCCGATATGTTGTTGTTTTGCACTACGGCGTTTACATTGTGTTTGTATATTTCTTTCACCACTCTTATCGTTTTTCTATCTAACTCCTTTTCCTCTCAATATTACCCATAGCGTGTTTCTTGGTATTTTTCTCAAATTATTTTTCCAGGTCGATAAAGGCTAGATATACCTTCCTTTTAACTAATAGCATTTTTTGTGTTATCTGGTTTATCATAAATATATGGTCTTGCATACTTCTTCCCTTCTTCGCTCTGTGCTTCATTTAGTGTACTCTCCGTTTTCGCTCGTATCCTCTTATCAAGTATTTGCTCGAATAATAATAATAATATTGGTGCATAGGAGAGTTATTCTCCTATAATTATCGCATTTTCTTATATTGGTACTACATATTAGCGCTTTCTGCTAGTCCTCGGGTGTCCGCTCTGTTTTTCATATCTACCATAGTTATATAATGTGTGCATTGTTTCTATTTCGTTTTTTCCCAAAGTTTTAAGCATTTTTTCTGTTATTTCGTCATGTCCTGGAGCTTTACCATTTTTCAATTTTGCTATTGCTCTATGTAACTCTTCTATGCTTATTATCTCTTCATTATCACCCTCTCTTTCTTCCAGTTCTTCTTCATTTTCCCCTTCTGTATCGCTCCCTTCGTCTAACAGTTCCTGAAAGTGTTATTTCCACCTCTGCATTATTTCCTTTTCTTCCTTTATTATCTCCCCATTCTTGTTCTTGATAAAGCTTGTCCCTTGTGTTTTGTCTTCATCGTCTTGTAGAATAATTTCTGGTTTACTTTGCAATGCTGCTCCATTTTATCTCCGAATTTATTCCATTGCTTTTCCTTTGCCGATATTATTAGTTTTTTTCGTCCTTGTTATATTTGCTATAATTTTCTTGTGTTCTGTTGCCTAAGTATTTTTTCCATTCCATCTTTTTTCGTTTTATTTGTTCTCTTACTTTTTCTTCTTATTGCTGTTCCTTCTGCTTCCTCCACAACTTTTGGTTGCTGCTTCTAGGACTTCATCTTTAAACAACTTACAAATTTCTTCTATATTTTTATTTTCTGTCTTGTTTTTAACTCCCTCTAGCCTCTCCTCAAGTAACTCTCTATACCTTCAAGCTCTTTTTTTTCTTTCAGCTTGTACGCTTTTATTTTTATGGTTTTTTCACTGCTTTGTTCTCTTTCCCTTCCTCTTTTATTCTTTTCTGTGCTCTCTCTTACTTTGCTTACCATTACATAGTGGTCACTTCTTTTCTTTGTGCCTAGTATTTCTTTTTTGTTTTTGGTTTCTTCTATATTATATAGTCAATAATTGATTTATCACCTTTGCTGCTTACTTCTCTCGTGTATTATGAATATTCTTATGTTTGAAAATTGTGTTTGTTATTATCAAATTTTTTCTTGTGAAAAAAGTCTTTTCTCGTTGCTATTTCTGATGTTTTCTCCGTATAGTCCTATTTCTTTCTCATAATCCTTATGCTTTATTTCTACTCTTGCACTGAGGTCACCTACCATGTATATTCTTCCTTCAGCTTCCTCTATTATTAGTTCCAGTTCTTCCCAGAACTTGTCTTTTTCTGCGCCTTTTCCATCTTCAGTTGGGCCATAAGCTATTACTATTGTTGTTTTCCTGGTTTGGCTTTGGCACATCTCCCGCATTTCTATTTTCAATATTCTTTCATTTTTTCCTTCCCAATTGTATATCTGTTGCTCCAGTGTTTTGTGTTATGCATCCCACTCTTGCTGCTGCGAGCAGAAAAGAATAATAATTTTAACATTTTTTGCCTATTGTAAATAAACTATAGGAAGTTACATGAAACTTATATGACAAGTAATTGTAAAGAATCCAAAATTGAGTTATTATGATGGCCACATCACCAATTTTTGTTTTTTTACATTTTAAAACTTTTAATTAAAACCCTCGCTTATGTTTTAGTAAATGGAGGGTGGGATCGAGTTCACCCACCCACCCTACATATACATGATTACTTTAATTGCTATTCGTTGATGATTTTGCTGCTAAAAGCAATCAAACCCTTTCTGCAATAAAATATAAAAAAAATCAAAATTTAAGTTTAAATATAAATAATATTCTATAGCTAATCTTATCTTATTTATTTAGATTTAAAGTCTGCCCACCCATCATGCATCAAATTTTTACTAATTTACCCACTCAAAAATTTTACCTTTTTAATTTCTTTTTATTCAAAAAGTTTTGTAATTGATTTTATTGGAATCCGCGAGACGATAATGAATTAAAGTTTATATGTATATGTAGGGTGGGTGGGTGGCCTCTATCCCACATTCCAATCAGTAAAACATCATCAAAAATTATTTGAAAAATTAGTTTGAATAAATCTCTAAAAATTGCAATTATGTTGTGTTTATTTATATTTTACAACTTTTAATTAAAACCCTTGCTTATGTTTTACTAATTGGAGGGTGGGATCGAGATACACCCACCCACCCTACATATACATAATAACTTTAATTGCTAATCGCTGATGATTTTGCTGCTAAAACAATCAAATTTGTTCAATGAAAAATAAAACAAAATCAAAATTTAACTTTAAATATAAATGACTTTCTATAACTAATCTTACTTAATTTAGATTTAAAGTCTGCCCACCCATCATGCATTAAATTTTTACTAATTTACTCACTCAAAAATTTTACCGTTTTAATTTCTTTTTATTCAGAAAGTTTTGTAGTTAATTTTATTGGAAACCGCTAGACGATAAGGAATTAATGTTTATATGTATATGTAGGGTGGGTGGGTGGCCTCTATCCCACCCTCTAATCAGTAAAACATCATCAAAAATTATTTGAAAAATTTGTTTGAATAAATCTCTAAGAATTGCAATTATTTTGTGTTTATTTATATTTTACAACTTTTAATTAAAACCCTTGCTTATGTTTTACTGATTGAAGGGTGGGATAGAGGCCGCCCACCCACCCTACATATACATGATAATATTAATTGCTAATCGTTGATGATTTTGCTGCTAAAACCAATCAAACCCTTTCTGCAATAAAAAATAAAACAAAATCAAAATTTAGGTTTAAATATAAATTACTTTCTGTAGCTAATCTTTTCTAAATTAGATTTAAAGTCTGCCCACCCATCAAGCATCAATTTTTTATTAATTTACTCACTCAAAAAATTTACCTTTTTAATTTCTTTTTATTCAAAAAGTTTTGTAGTTAATTTTATTGGAAACCGCTAGACGATAAGGAATTAATGTTTATATATATATGTAGGGTGGGTGGGTGGCCTCTACCCCACCCACCAATCAGTAAAACATCATCAAAAATTATTTGAAAAATTTGTTTGAATAAATCTCTAAGAATTGCAATTATTTTGTGTTTATTTATATTTTACAACTTTTAATTAAAACCCTCGCTTATGTTTTATTGATTGGAGGGTGGGATAGAGGCCACCCACCCACCCTACATATACATGATAACTTTAATTGCTGATCGTTGATGATTTTGCTGCTAAAAACAATAAAATCCTTTATGTAATAAAAATAAAAACAAAATTAAAATTTAAGTTTAAATATAAATGACTTTCTATAGCTAATGTTATCTAATTTAGATTTCTGCCCACCCATCATGCATTAAATTTTTACTAATTTACTGTCTCAAAAATTTTACATTTTTAATTTCTTTTTTATTCAAAAAGATTTGTAATTAATTATATTGGAAACCGCTAGACGATAAGGAATTAATGTTTATATGTATATGTAGGGTGGGTGGGTGGCCTCTATCCCACCCTTTAATCAGTAAAACATCAAAACAAACATTTTTTGAAGAATTTTTAATAAATCTATTAAAATTCGTAATAATGCTATGTTGATTTACGTTTTACAATTTTTAAATAAAACCCTCGCTTATGTTTTACTGATTGGAGGGTGGGTTATATGACCACATTACCATTTTTAATATTGTAATATTGTCAGTGTGCAGTAACGTAAATATTTCATGAAACCAACACACAATTAAAAAATTGTAGTAAGATTAAATCGACTACAAACAGTAAACATGTTTTTGCATTATTTTATTATTGTTCCAAAATGTTCACTTATATTATTATTACAATCAAGTAACGTGTAATGAAAATGTCGGTTTTTGCTTTGTTTGAAAAACATTTTTCTTTGTATTATGTAGTTAATCAATCATAGGGAAAAAAATGAAGAAAATACATAATAATTATAAAAACTCTTAACTGTAATAATAATTCTAGCAGTAGTTTTCATGTAAAATAAATAATTGTTTATTAAATAGATGCGTTGAATGTATTAACGTCATGTTGATTAAATATGAAAATTATTTTGAAGCAATTCTGGGTCACAACATCCATTCATTATTTTTATTTATTGTGATACAAGTTATCACCATTTGATACAATATTCCATTAGTCACCCGAACTCTGCACCAAATGATAATGAGATAAATTCATTCAAGTAATTTTTAATTGCACTTGATTATTAGAGACATGCACTGAATTGTAATAAAATATTCGGTGGGTTACCATGTAAAATTATTCTCATCATTATATAACAATGAGATGAAATACATATTAATAAAGAGTTGCATGGTTGTATCCATACGTACATTGAATTGAAAAATTCACTATTTTTAAATGTTTTTAATGAAAATGTCATTAAAGAGACAAAAAAGGAAAATATTTCCATCCAACATTAAAACTGGTCCATTTTGCAGTATATGTATATAAATGGGTTTAAAATGATCTCTAGTGGGGAGTGACGGTGAATGACCAAACACAATTTATTATCAATAAGAGCTATACATCTTTTTCGGACTGGTTATGACCACTCTTGGTCGTGATGCAAATTAATGCACCAAACCAGAACGCTGCATGTGAAACTGACCGGTCGGAGTTTTTCTTTTGAATGCACCCCTCTTTTTAATTAAACACCCATGCACGAACACGTCCCTTTCACTTGACCACACTAAATCTGTACGTGTGGCTCAGACTGGTCTGTGTTTACAGTCGCGTGGGAGAAAAATTATTTTGAAAAGCGTTAGAGCAAATAAGAAGATTAATACAAATACTGTTGATACTCAATCAATGTGGAATCTGTATAGTAATCCAACTTTATAAATAAAAACACTAATTACAACACATCATTACAAATTGCCTTTTATATTTCGGAAATGGACGCCCTTAAAGTAATTCGACATTTTGTCAGTAGAGTTACTCAGAACCTTTTGATGATTGATATTTTGTTTATTTGAAGTCTTCGGGAAAATAAGGGAAACTAACCGTAGAAGACACATCATTCTCTACAAGATAATGGGAGTTCTCACACATCGACTTTTTGGGAATTGATGTATCATCCGCCATACAGTTCTAATTTGTCACCTAATGACTTCTTTTTTTCTCGCAAATAAAAATAGAATTATGAGGTTAAAAGTTTTTCGACAACTTTCGGTTGCGTATTTTGGAGGTACCTATTGAGGTAAAGTTCTTCGAAAACTACTTCAAGCGCATGCAAAAGTGTATTGCTCTTAATGGAGAATATTTTGAAAAACAATAAAACCATCTTAATGATCAATTTCTTTTTTTTTTGGTTCTCTATTCTGTAGATGATATCATTTAATATTTAAGAGTTAAGAGCGTTGCGGTAGGGCTTAAATGTGAAATCGAAAATATCAACGACTCCAATTACCTTAAATTTTTGTGCAGTTTAATCCGCCAATTATTTTTAATGGCTTTAAGGAATACAGATTACCTCTATGCGAGCCGATTAAAAAATTGCTATTAATTTCGCAATTGGGGCACATGTCTCGCGGTCGTTCGTGACGAATATTAATTTTCAAGTGACACGACGATGCGACTTCCGGCTTTAACAAAATTCGTAATTGTATGTGATTATTTTCAGTAGATGCAAAAGTCAATACTTTTGAATTTTGGAATGGTGTTATAAAAAAATGCTTCGGGTTATAAGTCTTATGGAAGTGAATCTTTGTTGTAAATAGCAAGACGATTCTACTAACATATGTTAAACCTATATATATACAGGGTGTCCCGTTAATGCGGGGAAATGGCTGGACCATAGATTCCTGGGGTCAAAATATGATGATTTGACGCAACTTATCTATATCCAAAAATTTACGGTTAAGCCGGAATTTGGCTTCAAAGTTTCAAATTTTTTTATTTCTTTTGTTTATAACAATTGAACGCTTTATTTGATTTCAATGAAATTTATTATTAATAAGTACCATAATATTATACATCATTTCAGTTATTGTGAACATTAGTGATTGACAGGAAGTATAAAAAACAGTAGTACCACCACTTAAAAACTAAAATATTTTTTTATTGGTGCATCCAATAAAATCCAAAAAAATCTATTTGAAAGTACATTAGATTTGAAAACTTTTTTTAACTCTTACTAGTTTTTGATATCTTGTACGGTTTTTGTACAAAAAAATAAAATATGAATATAGTATACTCATTATGCACTCATTAATAAGTAAATAAACTTACTCAATTGAATAAAAATTAAATAATATCAATTAATAAAATAAATCAAAACAACATCTAACACTTTTCAAGCAATTTTCTTTGCAAAATCCTAAAACAAATAAGATAGCTGTTTGTTCCAAATATGAATATTTATGAACTATAATAAAGTTAAAAATTAATTGTTAAAAGACACTAAATAATTATTATTATACATAATTTACATTTTCTAAAGAAAGGCGGCCACGAAAAACATTTATTTTCGATTCGATGAAAAACTAGATTTTGTTTTTACTAGATAAAAAATATATATTTTATTTTTTTGTGAGAAAACCGTAAAAGATATCAAATACTATTAAGAGATGAAAAAGTTTTTAAATTAAACAGTCTTTCAAGCAGTATTTTTTTAGTTTTTATTAGATCCACCAATAAAAAAATATTTTAGTTTTTAAGTGGTGGTACTACTGTTTCTTATACTTCTTGTTAACCAATAATAATCATAATAACTGAAATGGTGTATTATATTATGGTAGTTATTAAAAATAAATTTCATTCAAATCAAATAAAGCGTTCAATTGTTATAAACAAAAAAAATAAAAAAAATTTGAAACTTTGAAGCCAAATTCCGGCTTAACCGTAAATTTTTGGATATAGATAAGTTGCGTTAAATCGTCATATTTTGACCTCAGGAATCTATGGTCCAGCCATTTCCCCGCATTAACGGGACACCCTGTATATATATTATCAAAAATGCCATTTACCTTTCGGTGTAGGCTATGAATTTTACATTACTTTGTTACAATGCTTTTATTTTATTTATTTGTAAACTCCTTCCACTCTCTTTTTTTCTTCGCCAGTTCCTTCGCTTGTTTAACTGTCTTTCCTCTATTGTTTATTATTTCTTCTATTTTGTTGTCCCAGTTTTCTCTTGGTCTTCCTCTTCCTCTTTTGTTTCCTGTTCTTGCTTCCCAAATTTGTTTTGTTTGATTTGTGCTTTCCATCCTGATTAGATGTCCCCACCAGCTGAGTTGTTTCCTTTCTATAAACTTATCTAATGATTCAATTTCCAGTTCTTCTCTTATGTCTTTATTTTTTATTCTGTCTCTTCTCGTTACTTGTTTTACTTTTCTCAAATATTTCATATCTATTGCCTGTAATCTACTTTTATTTCTCTTTGTTAGCTTCTTCGTCTCACTTCCATATGTTAGTATAGGTCTGTAAATTGTTTTATATATACTCATTTTTGTCTTTCTACTTATCTCTTTTTTGTTATTAAGTATGTTATTCATTGCATAGTACATTTTTATTGTGTTGTTTATTCTGTTGCTTAATTCGCCCTCCATTTTTCCATCTTCTGTGATTTCTACTCCTAGGTATTTAAATTGCTCCACTTGTTCTATCAAATATTGTTCTATCCTTATATTTATGTGTTCCTTCCGTTTTCCTACTATCATTACCTTTGTTTTGTTGTAGTTCATTTTCATGTCATATTTCTTGAGATGTTTATTCCATACGTTCAGGTTGTGCTGCAAATTTCTTTCATTTTCTGTTATCACTACTATATCGTCCGCGTATGCTCCTTCTGATATTTTGACCACTTGCATATTCTTGTATCCTACATTTGTTTTTATGATTTCTGCTTTCATACTCTTCATTATTTCATCCATATATATGTTAAATAGTGTTGGGCTTAGTCCTCCTCCTTGTCTTAGTCCATTTTTTGTCTTGAATGTTCTTGATATTTGCCCCTTGTATATTACCGCATTACTGTTGTTGTTGTATATGTTCTGTATTAATTTGACTGTCTTGTTTTCTATACCTCTTTTGTCAAGTATTCTCCATAGATTCTCTCTTGGTATCCTGTCAAATGCTTTTTCTAGGTCTATAAATCCTAGATATGTGTTTTTAATATTTTCAATTCTTTTTTCTGTGACTTGTTTTATAGTAAAGATGTTGTCTTGTGTGGATCTTCCTTTTCTAAAACCGCATTGTGATTCTTCTAGTGTGTGCTCTATTTTTGCTCTTATCCTTTTGTTGATTGTTTTTTCTAATATGTTCATTCCTATGCTTATCAGTGTTATACCTCTATAGTTGGTGCATTTCGTCTTGTCGCCGTTCTTGTATATTGGCACAATTAGAGCTGTTTGCCAATCTTTTGGTATGTTGTTTGTCTCGTATATTTTGTTCAGTAATATTACTAGTTTATCTTTACCAATAGGTCCCAATTGTTTAATCATTTCTGCTGTTATCTGGTCGTGTCCTGGTGCTTTTCCTGTTTTCAGTTCCCTTATTATTTCCAGAACTTCATTTTCGTTGATACTCTCCGTTACTGTTTCTGTGTTACTCTTATCGCTGTTTTGCGTCTCTTGCTCATTGTCGTTATTTGTATCTAGTAAGTCTTCAAAATATTCTTTCCATCTTTCTATTATTTCTTCCTTATCCTTCAGAATTCTTCCGTGTTTATCTTGTATGTATCTCGCCTCTTGCCCTTTTTCTTTCCTGCATCCTTTTATAATTTTGTAGAATAACTTTTGGTTTTCTTTTGCGTTCTTCTCTATTGTCTCACCGAACTTTTCCCAATCCTTGGACTTTGCTATTCTGACCTCGTCTTTTACTATTTTCCTCTTTTCTTTGTATCTTTCGTAGTTATTATTGTTTTTGTCTTTTAAGTACCTTTGCCATGCCTTTTTCTTTTCTTTGATCTTTTCGTGTATGTGCTCTGACCACCAAGCAGTCTGTTGTTTCTTGTTTGTACTCTTCTTAACCCCACAAGTCTCTTGTGCCGCCTCAAGCATACTTCTTTTTAGATTATTCCACATTTCATATACATTGTCGCTTCCATTTACCACTGCTAGCTTGTCCTCTACTATCTCCTTATATCGTATTGCTGTTTCTTGATCCCTTAGTTTATATGATCTTATCCTGTTGTAGTTTATTGTTGTAGTTGGTAGCGGCTTTTCTTTTTCTTTATCTTGACAGTCTTTCTTAATTGTAGTTACTACTAGGTAGTGATCACTTCCTATTTCGAAACTTCTCTTTACTCTTGTATCTATTATTTTGCTCTTTCTTCTTTGTTCTGTCACTACATAGTCTATTATAGATTTTTCGTTCCTATTTACTACTTCTCTGGTGTATTTGTGAATCTCCTTGTGTTTGAATAATGTATTCGTTATTACTAAATTGTTCATCCTACAATAATCTAACATTCTTCTCCCATTATCGTTTAATACGTCTTCCCCATATTTTCCTCTCATCGTATCGGTTTCTTTTACGACTTTGCCAATTCTGCTGTTGAAGTCTCCTGCTACATACACTTCTCCAGTGGCTGCTTCGGTGGTTTCTTTAAGCTGTTCCCAGAAATGTTCTTTGTTGCTCGCTAAATCGTCTTCATTTGGTCCATATACTATAATTATTGTTCTGACTCTGTTATTTTCTTTTAATGTTATTGTTAATATTCTTGACGATATTTCTTGCCATGTTTCTATTTGGTGTTCTATGTCTCTCTGTATAATACAACCTACTCCTTCAGCTGCCCTTTTATTCTTTTCTACCCCACTATATATTATTTTGTGTTTGTTATTGGTTGTGTACATTCCCTTTCCTTTTCTTTTTGTCTCTGTTATTGCGAGTATCTCTGCATCCATTCTTTCGAACTCCTTTTCCAGCTCTTCGTCTTTGCCATGTATACTCCTTATATTCCAAGTTGCTATTCTCCATATTCTGTATTTATCCTTTTTGTTATTTTTTATACTTTGTGTGTCTCTTGCATTTGTTTCAATTTCTGTTTGTTCTTTCCTTATTTTATTTACATCTAGTTTTTTGGTCTATTTACCTGGCTCCCCGCTACTAAACCCTTCTCTTGCTCATTCCATTTGAATTGTTCCCCATTTATTATTATTTTCCTGTAGCCTACCCTTATTCTGTTACCATTGGCTCTTTCCTCTCTGGCTATACTTCTAATTTGTCTTTGTATTTCTCTCTCTGTTGCCGTCATATCGTTGTCTATATATATTTTTGTGTTCTTCAATTTACTGCTCTTGGCTTTCATTATTTCTTCTTTTTTCTCTCTAGATTCAATTTCCGCTACTATCATCTCGACTCCTTTTACTTTTTCCAATTTATTAGCCTTGACTACTTTGGCTTCTACTTGTAGTATTTCCTTGCAGAACTTCTCTACTCCATTCTTTATGTTCTCTTCCCTTATATTATGTCCTTTTATCACGATGTTGTTTCTTCTCTTATCTTTCTCCATATTTTCTATTCTATTCTCTAATTTTTCGTATCTCTTTTCCATGTCTTTTTTATCTTGCTCCCATTTATCCTCTTTCCTCTTCATCTCCCGTTTTATTTCTTTTATTTCTTCTCTTAATTCATCTGCATTTTTTTTCATCTCTGACATCATCTCCTTCATCATTTCTTTCAATTCCTCCATATCTTCTCTTTCTGTTTTCTTGTCTCCTGTCTTTGTTTTGTTGCACAATTTGCTTTTATTTTCCTTTCTTTCTTCTTGTATTTTCCTTTGCTCTGGCGACCGTAGAATCTTTTTGCTACCTGCAAAGATGTCACTTTCCTCTCTTTGTCCTTGTTCTCTATATTCATTCGATCTGCCTCTTTTCCTCTCTTTATTCATTTGTGTTGTTTTTCGCGATTTATATTGTTTTCGTTTATGTTAAACCTATATAATGAAGTAAAATAATTATTGTCATTATTTTTGTCCTTATTGTATTGTTTTTAACCTGTATCTATTATGCATTACATAAAGAAAGATATAATTATGTAAACAATGCAAAACAAAACATAAAAATAATATTCTGCTCATGTAGAAGAATTTACTCTGTTGCATTACACATTGTCTAGGTAATGGATATGCCGTCACTACATAATTTGAATAAAACGTTTAAAAAAAATACCAGCATGCTCATCGACGATTAATACTAATATTGCCGAAAGCACGTGCTCAGGGGTCAATAGACACTTCCATGCAGGTCGAAGACACAGACGTGTGTGGTTTCCTAGGGAATTCGGTCAGGTGCATCGTTCTGGTCCCGCATAGGCTGCAAGGAAGTTCAATACACCCTTAGAATACAGTTACATCTAGTTCAATGTCCAAGACGTACACACACACACCATCACCCTCACAAGGTATGCCCGATAGAGTTGCAGGTGTGCGACTCCGGGACTTGGGAACTTCTTCGCGGCATATGTCAGAGGGGGGCACGCGCCTTTTCTCCGCAAAGAACCTATCTTTAAGCGTACACGACATATGGTACGCCCCTATGGTAATTACCCACGGTCTTATCATCATCTATCGCACGTTCGTTTCGTATTAAGAACATAAGGTAAGGGGTAACGGAAGAAATTTCTAATCCTTGCTTGTTATTTATTACCATCTTGTCGGTGAACTTAATTTATCGGCTCCGGAAGATTTAATATTAATTGGTTTTTAATAAAACAAGTGATAAACATTGATATATGTACACTTAACACACACAAAAAATTATACTGCCATCATACCATTCCTCTTCTATATTTACCTTAAGGCATCTTACTTGGTACCTAAAATTATAATCATTCAAGCTTACCATCAAAGTACTAATGCATATGAATTAATACTAATATGTTTTAACAAGAGATAAGTGAGAAAATTAATAATAATAATTATGATAGATACAAGTAGTTCATTTGTTAAAATGAAGAATGAGAAATGTACGTTTGTTTCCGGAATCGTGCGGTGAATATAATTACTCTTACTCATACATACCGGATAAATACACATGTCTATTTGCATTAAAGGTATTTATTGAAGGAGTAGCTATCCAGATATTACCACAACCTTTCATGAATTTAAATGAAATAAAAATAGTTTAATACCAACAATAAATTATTTCTATAAAGACGTGTGAAGATTTTGATGTTAATAACATTATTATTAACGTTACACTCTATGAAAGTGTAATTATATCTTGGTTTAACTCTTAGACCAAAATTAACCATGAGAAAGTCAATGTTAAGCTTTAACATGAGTCCAGGATTGGAAATATAATTAATGTACAAAACTGTTAAAAGAATTTAAATATTTGATCATGCATTAATCCAATTACGATTCTGTTTTTAGTATAGGAGTTTAATGTTTTCTTTACTTGTTCTTCTTCTTCTTCGGGGTGCACTACAGCCCAGCTTCCTGGATGCTTTGCCTCCAAGATGTCCTTTTACAGTTCCTTATTTTTAGCAATTCTTGGACATCTTTTGATATGTTATCCGCCCATCTTGCTCTTGGTCTAGCAGCTGGTCGTTTTCCTCCTGGTTTTCTTAGGAGTAGACTTTTTCCACACCCACACCTCTGATAGGTGTTGTACATGCCCACCCCACCTGAACAGCATTAGTCTCATGTGTATTGTAATGGGTTCTGTATAGTTGATACATTTCGCCATTGTACCTTATTCTCTACTTTTTATTAAATGATCTCAATTCTCCTCTCATTTATAGTTTGGAGACTTCTTTGCTATCTTTAGATCTCTTCTCGTTATTGATATTTTTGATCTAATTCTAATACGTTTTTTTTTATAGTATCTCCATTCCTTGTGATTAGGAAAAAGCCTTTGGATGAACTTATCTCTTTGAGTACTAAGCATTGCAACATGTAAAAAATTACATATTTTTCTACAGATATATCAAAAGTCAACAATATTCATTAAAAAAATAATTTATCTAGTATTTCGATTCCTTGTGATTGGGAAAAAGCCTTTGGATGGAACGTTACTTTCGTTAGCAGTTTATCTCTTTGAGTACTGGGAATTGCAACATGTAAAAAAATACATACTTTCCTACAGATATATCAAAAGTCAAAAATATTCATTAAAAATTCCTCAGAGAAGTAATTTGTCTATATTTCGGTCACGTTAGAAAGAATTGCTCTAACTGAGTAATGAACAATGTTGTTTTTCCAATTATTCAAAACATTTCACCTAATACACATGAATGGGATACTGGAACGAAAATATGATTTAGTTTTAAAGAAATGTGCATTTTACATAACTAATTTTTAGAAATGTTCATCCTTCGAAGAAGTGAACTTCGCCCGTCCTTCCTTCGGCCAAAATTTTAAGTACATTTTCTTATTTTGTAATATTTTGGAATATTTGTTAAACAAATAAATAAATATGTTCAACATAAAATTTTCATATTTAGAAGATATTATAAACGTGGGCAGTTATTTTTAATTACCACGTCTGCTGTTATATCCAAAGTTAGTGACGGCTTTTGTTTTTAAAGTTTTGCTCTGTGCTAAGAAAAGTGGTTAACATAGATGCATTTAATGTCTTGTTAGTCCTGAAAGTTCTTTCCTAAACCTAAGCATCATTGAATTATTATTTTCATTATTATTTCCACATTTGCCAATTCAAGTTTTAGGAGTTTAAGCAGGCTATAATAGTTTCTATTCACTTATAACATAATCATTAGGCTATCGATTTATTCCACTGCTTCTAGTCCTAAGCAAAATGTTTAAGACATCTCTTACAACAACAAAAAACTGTCCAAACTAATTTATGCTCCCAAAATGAAATTAAAATTGGAAATGTGAAGTAATGTGGTCCACATCTCCAAACATATTTCCTCTTATCAATTTCATCTTGGGAGTACAAATTAGTTTGAACAGTTTTTTTTTTTTGGTGGTCAAAAATGTATTTTCTTCAGAACTGAATAATTAAAATATTATCTATCGAAAATTTCTCACTTAACCTGTGGTGAAAGATTTTTGATTATCTTGCTTGATTAAACACTTGGTTTTGTTTTACTATTTTTTAGTTTAGATCATTCTCAACTACTATTTCTTTCCACCTATTAGGCTATTTTCTAATTCCGTCCAGAAAAACTAACTCGTCTTTTAAGGGAATCTGAATAAGGAAACAATTTTCGTTGACCTATTAGACTGTTACTAGTCAGTTCTAATCAAACTTTTTAAGGCAACTCTTAAAAATACATTTCTCCACTTCTCAATATTATATTTCTTTCCTGCGATTTAATTTTAACATATTGATCGAAACCAGTCACTGCAAATAAAGGTTAGAGTGGTATAAAAAAGTAAAAGTGGTTTCTTTATTCTTAATCAGTTAATCAGTTCTTTTTCGGGGCAAAATTAAACTTAATAAAACTATTGTTCATCTCCGACTCCTACCTTTTATCTACTACTACCTTTTCCCTCCCCTTGTGTAATTTTCAAATTCCAATATCTCGTCTTTTGATAGACTTGCAAGCAGATATCGACCTATTCCACTGCTTCTAGTTCGAAACAATTATTTTTTTATTCAACTCTTAATCTCGAATCAATCTTGCTTTTATTCATTTCATTTTGACTCCAATTTATTGTGAGTTTGGTTCGTTCTTATCTTTTAAGAATAAAAAGGATAAACTGATTAATTAAAGTATGGTCCGCCACTGACTACTACTCCTCTCCTCTTCTTAGGCTAGGCAATTTTCGAATTACATCTCTAAGAAATGTCTTGTTTTTAAAGCGATACAAGTTAGGAACTTATTTTCGTCTATCGATTCCATTGCTCCCTAGCAACTTTTATGGAATAACTCTTAAAAATAAAACATTGCTCTACATTTTCAAGCCTTAAATTTCCTTTTTCTTCAACATATTGGGAGTACAAATTAGGTCGATTCTCTTGTGTTCCCAAAATTGTATTTACTTTAGAACAAAATCGTTGACCAGATTAACCAGAATATTGTTCATAACTGACTTCTGCGTCTTCACTCCTCAAATAATTTTAGAATTCCATCCTGAATAAATACCAGAAGTGGAAACAAGCTATAATAAACATCTTAAGCAAAATTCTTAGGCTAGGTAATTTTCGAAATGTTTTTAAAGCGATGCAAGTTAGGAACTAATTTTCGTCTATCGATTCCATTGTTCCCCGCCAACTTTTATGGCATAACTTTTAAAAATAAAACATTGCACCACAGTTTCAAGCATATTTTTTTACCTTCGGTTTCCTTTTTCTTCAACATATTGGGAGTACAAATTAGTTCGATTTCTTTTTTGTGGCCAAAAATGTATTTACTTCAAAACAAAATTGTTAACCAGATTAACCAGAATATTGTACATATTCCAGTAATTTATGTTCTATTGTTACCTAAAGTTTCATTGTTTTTTACTTTGTCTTCTTCAAATTTACCAGTAGATTTTGCAATTCTATTTCTAATAGTTAGTATTTCACTCCAGAAGTTTTATTTACATTTTTAAGAAAATTCCATTATTTTTTGCATTTTTTTCGGATAAATTGTTAGAAAATTTTAGATCCAACAAAGAAATCTGGAAAATTAAAAAAACTTCTGTTTCTTTCCTCCTTGAGTAATATTGGATTCCCATCTCGAATAAATGCCAGAAGTGAAAGCAAGCTTAATAACTTTAATTCTCAAATAACACAATGATCTACCCTTAGTATTCAGTCTTAAGAAAAATTTTTGAGATAACTTAAATCAAGAATATGCAAAGATTTATCACTAAATGCTTGTATTTGTCACTGGTTCGCTCAGGTTTGGAATACGCATCTTTTGTTTGGTTACCGCATCAAGAATATTTAAAGGATGAATTATCTAAAGTCCAAAATAAATTCTTGCGTCTGGCGGCATTTTTTATTTTTTAATCAAATGTAAATTTAATGTGTTTAAATACAGCGAAACTTAAAAATATTTACCACAATATATTTAAATAAAAATTTAGTTGGCAGTGACATTTGCACTGCAGTTTCCATTGAACAGTCTGTCCTTGATCATCTGTGCCATTAAGCCATGAATAATTTCAATAGTAGTTTTGCAGCTGTCCTTCACTTATTTTTTTTTATGGGAATCTGTAGCACCACCCATAAATCCACCACGTCCTAGGGTTGCCTCAGATTGCTCAAATTTCTCTTTCTCTCTCAAATCAAAAATTTGTCCTGTAGTTTAATCAGCATTTGTTAGAAGACTAGATGAGCTAAATGTGTTCACCCAATATTTGTTCTACAAAGAGTCTAAGAGCCTTCTGTTCAAAGCTGATTTAAAATAGGAAACCTCTAATGAGTAATTTTGCCTGCAATGCACACCAAAGTCTTCAATTTTATTTAATGGGATTGTTTGATATTCTGATGGTTCTTCATTTTGAGATTTGTAGCCCTTTGGATAAATCCTGAAAGCTCCAAGACAAACCTTTCCTGAAGAAATAGTTCTCATGGGATCAATTACAGTAGCAACAAATGGCTCTTGATAGTTTTGATTTGTCATCTGAGTAGAAACATCAATTCCAGACAACCAAAAACCATAACCAGGATGACTGTGGTACCAACCAATAGCATTTTCTTCTCTACCAACCAATTTAGCAGATGTTATATATGAACTTATGTATTCATATGCTTGAGCTTATGCATTGACTCTTGTCTCAGTGCCTCTCTACAGGCAAAGTAAAAGAGTCCATGAATAACTAGGTGTTTCCATCAACTTTACCCAATAAATGACCCATCACCTCTGATATACCCCCGGAGCGAGTATGCATCACCATTTTGAGGAGTGCCAATGCAAGCGCAAAAATTGGGATCTTTATCCCATGGTTTAGCCAAAAGTATATCTTGTTGTTGTTGCTTGTCTAAACGATAAATCTCATCAACTGAATTAACAGTCTCGATTTTATTTGATACGGGAGCTATCTTTTCTTAACAATAGTCTTCTGAGAGTCAGAAGAACCAACACCTGGTAAGGACATCTGAGCTATAAAAAAATTCAAACTTAGCTTTTTATTAAATACTGTTGAAATTATTTCAGAATACTCTAAATGACGCCACGTCAAACCATAGATTCACAGACAATAACAACCATTATCGACTATCAAATTTTATCATAATCGAATAATTTCAAGATGGCACCCATTTAAATTACATTTCCCGTTTGCAATTTAAAATTATACAAAACTTTGTGGCCAACTAAATATCTCTTCCTTGCAGGATCGTTACATAATTGCGGATTTGAAATTTTTGTTCAAACTGCCAGAAAATTTTGGAAATCCTTTCATTTAATTTTCAAGGTTCCAAAACCCGTAGTAAGGCAATTTTTCGTTTTCCAATGCACAGAACTAACTACGGCTACCATGAACCTTTAACAAGAATGATGAGAATGGCCAATAGATTTCAGGAAAGACACAACTTGTGCTCTTTTGCAACAACAGCAAGCCATTTGCGAGAAAAATGCGCATAATGAACCTGGACGAGGTTAGTGTATAATGGGTTGGTTATTTTTATTGTTGTTTTTATTCAATTATTTGAGTAATTGTTTCTTGTGCGGTAACATGTCTGTGTACATTATAGGTATATATAGTATATTGGATTTGTCAAAAATGTATTTACTTCGGAACAGATCTTTTTAATCACATCTGTCCGAGACCTTGGTAAATTGATGTGAAACGAAATTAATCACCAGATTAATTCATATCACTTCTACATCTTCCCTTCTCAAGTAATTTCAGAATTCCTTCTCGAATTCTCAAACAACACAAATTGATTGACAAGCATCCTGATTGATGAATATTATCTGCACGTGAATAACCGTCCATATTCATAGTACAGAACAACTATTCCGACTGACGGAAGGTAGAAATAGATTCGAAGTGAATGCCAACATTGGGGGGACCGGACAGAGCACATAGAAGAAGAAGAAGAAGTTGTCTGTTCGAATGTAAAAACTCACTATTCAACATTTTTCGATTTCAGTTCACATTGCCTTGTTTTTGAATTATCCCCATGGATTTTAATCGTACGAAAACTGTTTCTCGAGTAACTTCCAATAATTCTGCAAGCTTCTATTGTATTCAACTCGGATCTTCATCGAGTAACACTTTCAATTCGTAATTCGTAATTTTCCCCTGTCCAAATAGAGACTTGTCTTTAATACTGAAATCGCCAATTTTGAAACCTGGATCTCATTCCCTACATGATTTATTAGTTGAAGTATTATGACCATAAACTTCTACAAGTATTCGATACGCTCCAGTTATACTTTCTTCAATTAAAGCAAAAAACTAAAACCCTTTGCAAATGCAACTTAGTTAACATATTCAACGCAAAAAGTAAAGTTTATGAAGTTTGATTTTTGTGAGTTACGTGAAGGTAAACTTGATTAATTAAAAAGCACTAAAAACTACGGAATTTAAATAAAATTGTGAAGAAAGGTTTTTAGTGCTTTTTAATTAATAAGGTTTATGAAACTTAATATTTTTGATAGATGTCTAATTTCTCTAAATCTACCGAAATCAGCTGTCATTATAAAACGGTCATAATATTTGGAACCTAATACCTACGGACCTAACTAATTTGTACTTCCAATTGTCTATCCTGCATAAGTTTTCAACGGTTTTTTGGTCTGGCGAATACAATCCAAGCGATTTAAATGTTTCTTTCACTGGTTTTGCTGTGTGAGAGGCACATTATCGTGTAAAAAAATCACTTTGCTATGTCTTCTGGCCCATTCCCGTCATTTTTCGATTAATGCGTGATTTAAATTAATCATTTGTTGGCGATAGCGTATTAACAGTTTCGTCGGGCTTCAAGAGTTCATAATACACAACACCACTCTGGTTCCACTAGATACAGAGCATGGTCTTCTTGCCGAAGCGATATGACCTTGGTGTTGAAAGTCCCGCTTCGCTAGATGAAAGCCACTTTTTTTTCTGCTTCGGGTTTTCAAATAAATCAATTTTTCGCCACCCGTCACAATTCGATTCAAAAATGATTTCCTTTCGTAGAACTTCACAAGTGATTTTGCGATTTTCAATTTGACGTTCATCCAAGTCGTGTGGGACCCGTTTACAGAGTTTATTGATCTTCGTGTGACACATTGATCTTCGTGTGACACATGTACTGCTTCTGCTAATTGCCGTTGAGTTTGAGTTGGTTCATCATTAAATAACTCCTGCAATTGCTCGTTTTCGCAATTTTTGTGGTCTACCAGAGCGCTCACTGTCTTACACATTAAAATCACCACTTTTAAATTGTAGAAACCATGTCTCACATGTTCTAATCGATGAAGCGTGTTCACTATATGTTTCTACCAACAAACGTGACTTTCAGCAGCCTTTTTCTTTTGATTAAATAAGAAAAGCAATGTGATTTTCATTCAGAAAACTCGATATGATCACTGAACGATAAAACAAAGACGCTAGTTTTTGGCGTACTTTTCGCTGGTGCCATTTCTTAGTCAAACCGTTAATTGACGGATGAAAACTGGCGAAAAGACAACTGGTCATTGGGCAATGAAAAGAAGAGTAGATGTCAGTAATACACAAAATACAAAATTTGTTCGTTTTTTTCTCTAATGAAGAAACTTTTTTCCCATAAGACAGAAATTTAAAAAAAATAAATTAGCGGGTGTCAGAGGATATACTAGTTAATCTGATTTATCTCTAAAGTATCTATAAATGAGCAAATTTCCACAGTAGAAAGAAGGTACATAGGTAAGTAGAGTTTCCTAGGACCAAGAAGAGAGATATTTCAGGTGTAAATTTTGCCTCAAGAAAATCAGTATCTATAAAGCGGTAGATAATGATTTTCATGCATAATTTTTATCTAAAAGATCTCTCCACTTGGTCTTTCAGTTGCAGATAACTCTGCTTGCACTGTAGAAATTTACTCACTTTTCGGCAAGTGACAGTCTAAGATCAAAAAATAAAAAAATGTATATCATCCACTACATCACCAAAGCTTTCTGCTGTATGGATTCCAAAGAAATTGCAACACTTATTTTTGAAACATTGACAGGATTATTTTGAATTTAACAGTTTTCAAATATCTTCATTAACATGCTCCATAGAGGTTCTATAAAAATTAGTTCTTTCAATTTAGCATCACTGAATCTGGGTGATTTCGATTTTAAGTACAGGAATCCATCAGAATGTTTGAATTTTTCATTGCTCTAATTTTTGTATTCAATTCACGATTCACTAAAGAAAAATGTCTCCTTTTGCGAGTTGTAAACTTCCATTTTTAAATTATTACACAATATTAAAATTGGCTAAAAATTCTGACCTCATGTGAAAAAAAAATGCACTCGTTTTTTTTTCTTACGATCTGTGAAATCAGAATTCTTTGATTATTCTATTTAAATTGAGCTTTTATATAAATCAACAAAAATATTTGAAAAAAACTGTAATAATCGGAAGGAATAAAATAATCAAGTCCCTATCTCTTACTTCCTGAATTAAATAAGTTTAATAAATGTAAAACTGTCAATGTATTATGTAATTACCCAATAAAACCATAAAAGCTAAGTGTCTGCAGGATTTTTATATACAAAATTAATTACGTGCGTGACGAGAATTGCAGAGTAAAAATAATTATTACAAGGAAATTTAACGATTCGCTCTTCACAAGGTTAGCAATCAACTTTCGAGCGGTCGATATTTTAGTTACTGCCAGATGCAATACATACAATACGACCTTAGTATCATGAGAAAATAACGATCAAAACAATTTTTTGGTACAATTTAGTAGTAGTATTAGTAGTAGTTTTTGGTTTTCGACCACGTGGGCCTCTTGCCGTGTTATTTGTGTATTTGTGTGTGTAAATGCGTTTGTTACTTTATCATTCTACAGTGCTGTTAACAGTATCCTAAAGGTACTTGACCCATCATGGCGAGAGTTGCAACCCTATGCACCTACCACCGGCGTTATGGTACAATTTATTATTTACTATATATTAAAGAAAATATTAATCGTTATTAAAATTAATTTATTTGATAATTACAAATTTTAAATACAATCTATGAAGTAAAATCTACAACACCAAGAAGACAACAATTTATCAATTTACTAGACCATTTCAAGGAGATAATTTTTTTAAATAGATGGAAACCCATTCCAAAGTTTGAATAGAAGATTCTGAAGAATGAAGTCCACCTGTGATTTCATTGCTCAAAACTATTAAAATTATTATATTTTGTTGACAAGTAATGCAAAACATTATAATAAATAAATAATAATAAACATTTAATATTCTCTAAATTTTGTAGTGATTGTATTCAATATAGCCTTTTTTATTCAGCTACTGACCACAATATCCTTGGCCGTTTTTTTTTTGTCTTTTGTGTTGAATACAGATTTTAGTAATTATTTTTATTTAATTCTAACGTGTATCAATTATAATGGAATGTAGAAGGTGATACCAGCTTCATAACATGACGGTGCAACAAGGGTTTGAGTGGAAGAACGTATTTTAATATGAACTTCGTCTCTGCTTCTTTCGGCCAAAATGTTATGGATGTTTTTTGTTCAATTCAATTGTTTTTATATATACTTTTAAGAAATAATTCCAAAGAATACAATAAATAAATAAATAACTTTTCAATTATATAAAAAATCAATCGTAGAGATACATTTTTCTATTTTTAATTTATTATTTTCATCCGAGACCTTTTCTTGCCGCCGACGTCACGGTTGCACGATTACGTGAACAACTTTTTCCTTTTAATGGATATAAAAGAGGGGAAGCATTTTTTTTTATATTCTGACCACCTGTCGTTAAACCACATTTTCCTCACTAGAGAATATTGTTGAAGAACGCCGCGGTTTAATTAAGGTCGATTGACTCTTATTTCAATTTTGATCCTAAGGGTTGGCCACAATTGAAGTCTAATAATTTAAACAATAATTATTGTTCCGTATCAACAACAGCCATCGATCTATTTTGGATCTCATCAGCTTAGCGCAGTTTTTGAGTCAAGGAATCGAGTTTTACTATGGAGTATTTAATCATCCGGGTTAACCATCGACTAAGATGGTAATATCTTAATCGATGTAATAATTTATTTTGATATCTTTAAAAATAACTTAAATATGCTTTAACCGGTAATCCAATTTGTCTATGTGTGAAAAGATAAAAATTAAATTTAACTATAGTTATATGTGTTTTTTTGTTTTTATTATGTATTATTGTGTAAATGTATATTTTATTAATGGAGATTCTGTAAATAAATTCTAATTCAAATTCAACACGACAAGTGATTATTATTGAAAATGAAAATGAATAAAAAAATATACATTGTATAATTCTTTTTTTAAATATTTTCCCATTTTGGAAACAATTTTAATATTAAGAAATCTTTATAAAATTATAGTCGAGTTAGTGAGGATTTTGTTTTAAATTTAAAGTTTTTGGTTTGTGTTTTTGGAATGTTAATCTCAGCTAGATTTTATTTAATCATTCTGAGCTTCTATATAGGTTATATAGGTTATAGGTTAAGTAGGGTCTTAGTGAGGTGTGTTAGCCACTCGTGAACTGCGACCTAACAGATCTATTGTTCTACCCTTAACCAATCACTTCCCAAGAAGTCCCACGTCCACCATGAACCTGGTAACTATCTTGGGGGTGATACTGCTCACTTCTTCGGGGGATAATCGGTCCCTGCCGCAATCGCGACACAAGTGCATAGTATGTGCTCGGTAGTTTCATCTGCCGAATCACAAAATCTGCAGTTTCCACTTTCCTCTTTTCCCATTTTTCACAAATGGTGCCTGAGCACGTTAACGTACATTCAATCATTTTTAGTTCATTTTACAGAAAGAAATACGTTCAAACTAGTGTTGCTTTGATAGCCTTGCTATTTTGTAACACGCAAATTACTTTTGTATTATTCAATGTCTGTCGAAGTATTAGCTAGAGAAGTAGTTGTTTCAAAAGTGGTTTGTTCTTGTAGTCTTAATAAGACTCATTTGTTGTAGATTTTACGAAATATTTTCGTGTCTTTTCTAATTATTAAGTGGAGGAATACTTATTGCCATAAAATCTTTTCTCAACTCCTCTCTCATTGTATGCAATAATTCGATTGAACATCTATTCATATCGGTAAAATTTTATAAGCACACATATATTATTGATGGTGTATATATTCCTCCTGGATCCAACATTGAGAAATACCACAATCACTGCCACTGTATAGAAAATATTGTAGAAAATTACATAATTTAATTATTTTCGGTGATTTTAATCTCCCAGGATTAAAGCATGATAAAGTAAATAATTATCATACTGATGTAAAAACATCTACTATAGTTAATTGTTATAACTTCCTCAATGCATCACAAATTATTGACATTCCAAACTCGCGCGTGGTCTTTCTCGATTTATGTTTCAGTAGTATCTCTAATACATCTATATATAAAACTCCTGATCCTTTGCTTCCAACTAGTATCCATCATCATTCGAATTCTCATCTATTATAAATAATAATATAAATACTTGTGAGAAAATATTATTATTTAACAAGGCTGACTATAACTTGATCAACTCCTATTTTAACTCGATTAATTGGAATGTCCTCACTACAAATCCAGATTTTGATGCAGCTGTTGTAGAATTTTATAACATTATCTACACCGCATTTGATATATTCGTACCATCTAAATATGTCTACCATAATAATAAATCTTACCCACGATGGATGACTAAAGAACTGATCTCACTAATAAAAAAAAAGAAAAAGGCACATATCATTTACAAACAAGGTGGTCTACTCGATGACTACCGAGTTTTTTCCCAACTGAGTGTAAGAGATTTACAAAAACCTGCTACAGTAACTACCTTCTTGAAGTTCAAAACTCCTTAAAATCGAATCCGCGCTACTTCTGGCAGTACACTAAAGATCTAAAAAATGAATCCGGGTATCCAAATGAAATGCATTATAATGATATTAAAGCAGATAATGGACTTAACATCGTCAACCTATTTTCTGATTATTTTGCGAGTGTATACACTACTTCCGACACAGTTACCCATCATCATCAAGGCCAGCACTCAAATTCTATGACTTTAGACAGTAAATTAGTTATTGATATCCAGGATGTGTTTAATGCAATTATTTGTTATGTGGTCCAGACAAAATTTCTAGTTATTTCCTACAGAATTGTTTATTTTCTTTATGTCGTCCAATTTATCTCGTGTTTAACAGATATTTGAATCAAGAAATTGTGCCTAAAACATGGAAGATTAGTTATATCGTCCCGAGGCATAAATCTGGTTCGAGGGTTCTTATAAATAACTATAATGGTTTGTGCATCCAATCTACGATTCCCAAAATGTTGGATAAAATGGTAGCCAAACAATTAGCCTGGGCTACAAAGCAAGTCATCTCGCCTAATCAACATGGATTCGTCTCTGGTAGATCAACTCTGTCCAATCTTCTGGGATACAAAGAGTTTTTATCGGACGTCTTGGAAAACCGCTGTCAGGTGGATACTATATTTACGGACTTCATCAAGGCATTCGACAGGATTGATATCAATATCCTATTGGGAAAGCTTGATTCTATCGGATTATGTCGTATGACTCTTTCATGGGTATCGTCCTTCCTAAATAACAGGGTACAGCATGTTAAAATATGTAATTACATATCTAAACCAACTCATGTTACCTCTGTAGTGCCGCAAGGGTCACATTGTGGGCCAGTACTCTTTAATCTATTTGTAAATGACCTGGCTGATATTATAGAAAATTGCAACTTTGCCTTATATGCAGATGATTTTAAACTTTTTAAAATTGTCTTTACCAGTGATGACTGCAATGATATTCAAGCCGATCTTAATAGACTTATTGATTGGTGCACCACTAATCGGCTACTGTTAAATGTTAGTAAGTGTTACTCGATGTCAACGTTTAGGTGCTGTAATTCAATTACATATACCTACTCAATTAGTTCACTAAACTTGGAAAAGGTTAGCACATTTAAGGATCTGGGCATTACTTTTGATTCGAAGCTAACTTTTAATAATCATATCATTAATATATCCAAAAAGGCCTTACAAATGTGGGGGTATATATGGTCAATTGGGAGGGACATGGATATTTTCTGCTTAAAGACCTTATATTGTTCCCTAGTTCGTTCCATTATTGAATATAATTCACCAATTTGGACGCCCTTTACTGCAATCAACATTGATCGACTTGAACAAACTCAAAAGAAATTCCTAAGGTGCATTGAGTATAAATCTGGACATCAACATACCCAAAGTGATTACTCGTCGATACTACATGACCTTAACATGAAGTCACTTGCTGAACGAAGAACTGTTGTTGACCTATATCTACTTCAACGGATAGTTAATGGTCACATTGATGCTCCACACATTCTACAGTCCATTTCATTTCATATTGCCTCTAGAAGGACGCGATCCTCTACTCTCTTCTAGCCGGTTACACATAGCACAGTGTCTGGTCACAATAATTCATTAACACGGATAATGGAGCTAGGAAATGAATTTAATAATCTCGAATGGTTCGACCTATTTAGGAATTCCCTGGACTGTTTTAAACGCTATCTGAAATATAAAACTTAATATATTATTAATTTGTTGCAATGTTATCATTATTTATATTATATTATTTTTATTATTTTCATGTTTTAGTTCATTTACTAGTTTAGTATCATGAGAAAAACTTCAGCAATTTCAAAAATAAGGCTAAATTCTCTGGATTATCGGTGTTGTTTGATCGCACCCCCAAACAAATCTCTTATTATAAATTCATAAAATACGAGCTAATCAATCGCATAAATAAAGATGAAAGTAACTTGAAAATTACATATAAGAACGGTGTACCAACAATTTCCTGGTCGGAAAACTAAATATATCCAATATCTCATAAAGTTTATTTTACCAAAATGTTCGCGGTTTAAACTCTAAAACAAACGAATTTTATAATCATTGCTGTCTCCTGGATTTTGATATTGCATTATTATCTGAAACATGGTTAAACGAATCACTAATCTATAATGAATTATTACCAAACAATTACAACGTTATTCGTTCTGATAGAAAATTTTTAACCTCAAAAGGAGGAGGAGTACTGTTTGCTATACGTAAAACTATTTCTTTTACATTAATTCATACTACGGCTCTATGTAATGCCGACCCACTGGTCGCTAGTTTGCAATTGTAATTTCGACTTCAGTACAGTTATTTTAGTAGTTTCTTGAAATGTTTACATCTTCATTAGAACCTCTTCTACTGAATCAGAAGTTTATACTCGTTGGTGATTTTAGTTTGCCGTCAGCTGTTAACCTAAGTTTGCCTCTGAATAGTAAAACGATATGTTTTAAATATTTTTCAGAAAAACTTAACATTCAAAACAGTATAACCCTATTCTTAATAGTTACAATAGTATTCTAGATCTGGTTTTATCCAACTGTGACGTCAACATAGCTATTTCTCGCTCTGACTTACCAAGTAGTACGAGAGGATAACTTTCACCCAGCCCTTGATATTGCCTTCACTTGTAATCTGAAACCTGCACCCGTTTCATTTCCTACAAAACATGACGGAAGATATAATTTTCGTAAAGCTGATTTTACTTCCTTTTATCATGAATTTCTTAATATTTTTAATACTGCTTGGAGTGTTCTTGAGTTGAGTAACGATGTTAACGAGATGGTCACTAAATTCTTAAACTTATTTTTTACTGCGTTTAATAAACATGACCAAACAGCAAACCTCCCAAGTAAAAATTTCCGCCTTGGTTTACACCAAGAGATCAGAGCAAACATTAGAATCAAAGCATAACTTAGAAATAAGTGGTTGAAAACTCACAATCCTACTTTTTTGTCAGAATTTAAAATGCTTCGCAACTCGATTAAGCGTTAAATTTCTAACGCTTATTCAGATTTTGTAAATAGCACTGAAACTGATCTTAAACAGAATCCTTCTCATCTTTGGAAAATAATTTTCAGTAAACGTGGGCAAAAAGAATACCAGGCAGACTACATAATGATAGTCGAGAATTTACTAAACTTGGTGATAAAGTAAGTGGTCTCGCTGATACGTTTCTTAACTATGGTGATAACCAAACAACTACGTGTCATGCTTCTCGATTGCCAAGGTTGAAGAGTCCCCTCATACCCATTATGTCTCGCCTTCCAAATAACTTCACGGCAGGCGACGATGAAATCCAAAGCTTTCTTATTAGCGACTGCAGATATGTATAAGCTATACCTCTATGTACAATTTTTAATTGCTCAATTGCTACTAGTTAGTTTCCCAACTGCCGAAAAAAGCCATTCTGTGCCCTATATAAAAAAAAAGGTGACCAATTGCTTATAGACAATTATCGTCCAATTTTAATCAATCTTATTGCACTTTTCCAAGATGTTTGAAATTGTGCTCCACAATTCTATCTTTAACAGTGTCTGCCCTTATATCTCCCTATCAACATGATTTCATACCTGGTCGTTCAACAATGATTAACCTCGCCATTATATCACAACTCCTAGCTGAAACCCTCGACTCACGTGGTTAAGTTGATGCTAATTATACCGACTTCTCACGTGCGTTCGATTCAATTGACCACATGCTGTTAATTAACAAACTTAGTTCATTAGGCGCTGCACCAGCACTCACTAAACTCATCCAATCTTGTTTAAGTAGTCGAGCATGTAATGTTTCATACAGGGTGTGGCAAGGGAATTTGCTGATTTGAATTAGGCGCCAATGAGTGAGTCATCATTGTTGTCATGCGTTGGACAAAGGAGGAGCGTGCGTTCGCCGTCGAGACCTACTTTTCCAATGGCCGCCACCCAACGTGCCTTCCGAACTCGGTTCAATTTGACTCCCTATGACTTCTTTTTATGGGGATATCTCAAACCCATTATTTACAATGACCACTGACCCTGCAATACTTTAAGACAACATTCGCCAAGTCATCGCCAACATTCCCGTCGTTATGCTCGAAAGAGTGGAGCGAAACTTCAAAAAGCGGATGGATCGTATATACTTCTCCCGCAGATGTTCCTCAAGGTTCCTGCCTGGGACCTCTCTTATTCATTATTTTTATTAACGACCTGTACGATCTATTAACATATCCTGTATTAGCATATGCTGACGACCTTAAAATCCATACTAAAATTGAATCGCTATATTATGCCTTTGTACTGAGTAAAATGGAATACTGTTCCTTAATCTGGTATTAATTTTATGCATCTCGCTCCCTCGTACTGGATCACATTCATCCTATCGGAATAGCTCAGGATAATCTCCTTGATCGGCATCACATGATCTCATTGGCTGTTAGAAGAGACAAACGCTGCGCAACGTTCTTCTAGAAAATTCTACGTGGAATGATTGACTCTCCCCAGATTCCTCTGGAAAATTCTACGTGGAATGATTGACTCTCCCCAGGCTCTAGCTAGGAAACTATTAAATATGCCAAACCTACATACAAGATTTCTATCCACATTCACGTACCAACGTTTTCAGGCTTCACCGGTCACAGTGTTATGTCATTGTGCCTCTTATTTAATTTTAAAATTTTTAATTTTTCTACCATCATCTCCACACCATATGAGTTTTGTTATGTCTTTTGTATTGAAAATAATGTTCTCCTTTGTCAGTATACGGCCTTTTTGGTTCCAAATCTTGATCCAGGCGAATTAATTGACTTTGCCAACAGTTACATCTCGAAATAACGCTTTTCATATCCCATCAAATGCAGAGAAGAACATTTTTCCGAAACGATTGGGTTTTCGATCAATGATGATGATTTACCACGATTTACCCATGACTTTCTGCGTTTCGGATTGTCATAGACAACTCATCGCCCGTAGCGTTTTTTAAGGAGGACTTTCGATGTTGTTTATTTGGTAAAGGAAGGCACGCTGCCATTTGTTAATTTTTGTTAGTTTCATTGAGTTTATGCGGAACCCATTTTCCTTCTTTCTGAAGCTTTCCGTTCTCATATACGTGTTTGGAAATCAATAAATCAGCTGGTTTGTAAGATATTTTTACGTTTGTTTCAAATTTTCAGCAAGCATCTTCTTATGAGTTGTAGCACTTTCTAGGACCTCTTAAGCGTGGTTTGAACTTCCGACAGAAATCACTACTTTCAATCCTCTTAAACCAACATCTTCACATCATACGAAACGCCTTGGTCTAGAAAGAATCAGATTGATTCGAATTTTCCTTATTACGAGTTATAGTAAAGAATGGAGTGTCGGATATATAACCTATCTGTTGCCATTTTTGACTGCATTGAACTGAATACTTTTAAAGGTTATGTTAGGCTTTACGGCATACCAACTGTCACTATATGTCAACACTATATAACCGCAAGAGAACGGGGAAATCAATTGATCTTCAAATTAATATCTTCTATCTAATAATTTGGAAAAATAACGAAGTGTATTTTCATTTAAAGTTCCTGATTCAAGATGTATCACAAAGTGATGGCTTCAAGGCATTAAACATAAAATAATTTGGATTATTCATTTGTACACCTAATAGAAACCCCAATTTTGAAGTAAAGGTTTGAGTTCTTTAAAAAAAAAGTTTAATCTCAAACATTTTTCGAATAGAATATTTGGGATATCTCAAAAACTTAGGGCCCGAAGTGGAATCCAAAGTACTACAGCAATTCTGTGATTGATTATGTAAATAATGATCTTGAAATATCAGTACAACATTATGGTATCAAAAATGCATCAAAATGCTCATTAAATCAGAAAATATTAGATCATTAGTTAATTTTTAAATCAAAATTTGGAGGATATAACCTAAAGGCGGAGTTTACGGCAGCTAGTAACGATTAGACAAGCGAGGTAATATTTTTTATTGATTGTAGAGTCTTTCACTTTGTTATACATATTTTATAACTTTAATAAGATAAAATAAACTTTGTTTATTTCACTCAATTTATTATTCTTAGTGACTATAGTTTCGACACAATTTAGCTGGTCATTATTATTTTTTTATTTATTTATTTATTAATATCTTTGTACTCCTTTCTCACAAAAAATACAAAATATATATTATAATAAATGAAAATATACACACAATTTTAGTCGAAAGGAGGACGGGCGGAGTTCTCTTCATCAAAAGATCTTCCACTCAAACCCATGATTGTACACCATCAATGCTGCTTGGAATACCTTCTGCAGTATCTATTTCTATTTTTTATGCTTGAATGAAGCATATTTTAGTCTTTTATAAGACGTATTTTAATGACATATTGTCATTGTCAAATTATTATTATTATCAAACTAACAATAACAAATCAACAACTATCAACTTAACTATCCTAACCTTTAACATCCAAATAAAGAACCTCGCTTAACTCTGGCTTCCAGGTTTGCTTTGCAAATATCTTCAGTGAAATATGGCCATCGTTTTAATCCACGAATTCCTAACACATTGGACCAACAAAGTAAAAATCCGCCAATCTTACTCCTCTTCATTTAATATTCAACAAGTTATTCCTCAAGATTCCCCCCTTTACCTCATGTTTTACAATTTCTTCTTCTCAGATATTTTCAACTTCTTTAATTCAAATTTATACCTGTATTCTTTTCACCTCAAAAAACTTAAGCTTAATTCTTCTAAAACATAGTAAACAAGTGTTTTGACGCGTTCAACACAAACCATATTATTCCTCCAGCTCACGACAATTGATGAAACGTACTACAACAGAAAAATCCCAGTTCTAGCGTTTCCCTCTCTCTTTCATCCCCAACTATTAATTTGAATTCTTGCACAACAAATCAACAATTCTGCCTTTAACTATCCTAGCTTTCAACATTCAAATTGTGGCTTGGAGGTTTGCTTCAGTTAAATCGTTCTATTCTATGAATTCCTCACATATCAGATATGTAAAGTTCCGCAGTCTTACTTGTCTAATTATGTGTAAGAATAAAGACTAAAAATGTAGTAAAACTTTCGTTCTCACATTTATATTTCACATCGGATATTTATATCAGTTATACATTTAGTAAATATATTATTGTTATAACGTTTAGTAAAATTTATAAAAAATAATAATCAATTTATTATCACACCTGTTTTTATTGCAAAAGTACTGATTGCGACCAACGTTGCTTAACCCTCACAATCCAATGTACCAATTACGACCATTTACTGTATCCCATTATTAAATTAATGCGTACAATTATTCCTACATCTTTTTTTAATGAAAACTGTATCATTTTATAATTATACCTTTTTGAATTCCTACCATGCTCTTGCCTCTTATATTGGCCTTTTGTTACAACTTCTTTTTTTTAAATTTAATAGTTCATTGTCTTCACATCCCCATCGTGCATTGCGATGTCATTGTTGACCTTATCGTGCAGATCTGGAAAAAATCGCGTAATACACTGTGAGGCAAGGGCGACTCCTGGAATTGCCAGTTCCTGTTTGACCGGAAGCATTACGCGTCTCCACCATCTGTCGGTCTCATTGTAATAAGAGGGCAAGGAGCATTCGAATTAAGTCTAGCTGCCATTATGAACAACGCCTTAAGCTACAGGGCAAATCACAAATCTCATTATTACTTTAAATGAAAATATGTTTGTTATGTTATTTGATAGTTAAAAGACCTTTAAAAATAAATAAAGTAACTATTTTCAGCGATTTATTGATAAAATTTGCTGTATGTTTGAAGCCATAACTTTGTGATACATCTTGAATCAGGAACTTTATCAGGTGATAAATAAAATTATACTATTAATAAAGTATAGTATCATCTAATAAAATTTGCGTTTCTAAAATATACCTAATTTAATCTGCGAAACGAAGTATAAGACTTATGGATGGATGATAATTCAATCATTAAATATTTTCATTCAAATATGTCAATTTTCGTTATCTTTTTGTTTTATAGGAAAATCCTCGATTCAATGCAGAATACATATTATAAACTGGATCCTGCTTATTCATCATTTGCTTCACTCCCTTATTCCCTTATACAATTTTTGATCGGAAATATTCTACATTCTAATTCTTCTAAAGCACATGCACGTGTTACAAGGGTAAATAAATTCTGATCATGGCCTGTTCCGTTGATCGTAAATTATAGACATACCATTTCTTCCATTAGGTTTGTAGTTTTGTTTCCTTTGTGCGTTCGAGTAATGGGCGCTTCTTGCAACCCTTCCTCTGCATCCGGTGGAGCGGAGTGGGCGAGGGAAGGGGTGAGCCGGAAAAAGGTTCTTACATTTACATGTGGAGCATGATTCCGCGTCCTCCCTTGACTCTCCGATCTTCACACAAAGGGTCAACGCGGTGGTGTAATTATCTTGTCTTGGGATCGATAATAAAGTGACCACGATTATTTTGCTTTCGTGCAGGTTTCGGAGTCCGTTTTACGGTCTATGAGTTCATTTAAACTTTGCCCTTGTTTGTATTAAAAAAGGTTTACTAATTATTTATTTTTAATCAGATGTTAAATGGTCTAGAAATTGCTATTTAATAATTTCAAAATATGAAATATGTCGCAAATCTACAACTATTAGTCTTATTAAGGCTACAAATCAAATCACTTATTAAAACAACTACTTTCTTGTCTAATACCACGACAGATATTGAATTATACATAAGTGATTTAATAAGTTTATCAGGTATATAATTCGTGCTTCATTCTGCTATAGTTATAGAAGTGTGAAGAACTGAATCTCTTCTAATAATTTTAAAATACGAAAACATAGATTCGTAAATCTACAACAATGAGTCTTACTAAGATTTACTTTAAATTATTAGTTAATTTTCTGCAACGACTTAATATATACATATATTGTTTGTGACATCTATTAATTTAGTAATAAATGTTATTATCTAGATTTCATAAAAGATCGAATAGTAATCAATTTATTGTAATTTTTTTTATATTGATTGATGCGACAATGAACCCTTTTTAGCCTTCTCGTGACATCTCCATTTGTTCCTGTTATACGTAATCGTTGTCTATTATTAAATTAGAGGACGCATGTGTTCGGACGTTGAACCCGAGGCAAATTGTAAAATTGTCCCAGTCGACGATTCCGATAAAAAAAATCCAACCCTTCGAGGCTAATGTGGAAAAAATTGAATTCACCTGCCCTAGCATCGGTTTCTTTATTGTAGAACCCACCCTGCCAGCTAGATAGTCTAGGGGGTATAATTTCTGATAGTCGTTAAGGTAATTGAGGAAAAATCTTTTCAAGGAAAAAAGATCGATGCAGTGTAATTATGCACGGGGAACAGGTTGCTATGTAATAATATACAAGTCAGCATGGATGATATAATAGCTACAAATATTAATTAAACAATATTAATATTACAAATAATACCTTCATATTTTGTCGTGTCTCCTTCATTACGTTCAAGATGTACCACAAAGTAAACGCCTCCACAATTAAACATTTAATAAAATTATTTAAATATGATTACAAAAATATAATAGATCTATTATATGAGGTCATAGTTGGCTGTATTATTTATAAATGCATTTTCCTCGTTTCATCGAAATGTAAGAAGTATTGGAAAGTATTGCGAATGTTTGAAAAAGTTCAATTTCCTAAAAATAAATCTGTTTTAAGATTTGCATGTACTCTTTTACCATTTTTTTTTTCAATAGATGTCTGTACGTTAATTCAAAGGGCAAAATGACCAAACCTGTCGAAGCCAATAACAAAAAAACCAAGAATACTAAAACTCAAATAATTATGAATAAAAATTAGAAATGGTTCTGATATAATTAATTGCATTAAACATTTTTGGAGCTCAATAATTTGCACCATTGTGGGTTTTGAGAAGTCCTATCCTATTGGTGTACGAATATTAAATTCTTTAAATTCAACTAAGTATATTTTGTAAGTATATTGAATGAAATATGGAACTTTAGCATTAAGACAAAATAATTATTAGAATACGACATTATATTAAAGAAATTAAGGAATTCGTATTGAGGAAGAGAGAGAAGTATGATAAATATGAACTGTAACATTTCGTATATGGCTATATTAAAAATAGAAAATGAACAATCTATGTGGTGTATATATCATTTTTTTTACAAAATTTCGATCTGTTTTAGTGTGGGTTAAAGTTTTTTACTACTATAAAGAAATTTGGATAGTTTTTGTATAGGACAATCGAAAGAGCTGATAATGGCCTATCATTTATAATTAAATTCGTTACCTATATTGGTTTTTTAAAATTATCTAAGAACTTCAAAATTAATGTTCTGAAACATTTTTCTTCTTATCGCATTAATTCACGATATTTTTGGTCGCATGGATTCAATTTCTTTATATATTTTATAGCTAGGATGTATTGTGTTTTCAAAATGAATTTGCGTTTTCCTGTATTAAGAAATCAAAAGCTTTGTTTCTTAATTATTATTACTATCTATTTGGCAAATCAATTCCTGAGTACCTTTTGGCTTCAGGTTTTGATAATAATGAAATAAATTGATCAACATCTTCTACATAATCTTCTGTAATATTACAATGAAATTACATTTATCTAAAAAAATATCATTTAAGTTGCATCTGTGGTAATTTTTGTATTTTTTTTTTTTCGAAAAGTTAATTTTGGCAATCTTAAGGTACAATTTCTAAGTCGACAATTAAATGTTCATTACAGGCTCTTCAGCGTCAGTTTAAGGATACGGTTGTTGTCAGATAGCCATGAGAAGTTTATATATAAAGGGTTTTCTCTTGAATGCCAGAAGAAAAGATGGTAACTCTGTTACAATAGCGAATAATGCTAAAAAATTAAAAAATAAACAGTAAATTTTGGAAATCTTTATGAGAAACCTACAATTAAATGTTCTTTACAACCTTTTTAAAAGGATAAGGTTATTATTAGATAGTCATGTGAAGTTAATGTATGAAAGGTTTTCTCTAGATAACCAGAAGAATGAGATGGTAAATCTATTAAAATTAACAGCACTAAATTCAATGTTCATTGCTCCAAGTTTCTTAACAAAGAAATGGCAGATAAACTGAAGCTATCTTTACTACATTTAGGACTTTACTTGCATGAACCATTTGTTTGTTAGTATGTGTTTACATCACAGAAATAGTAACATCTATAATGTAAAACGCTAAGGAACACAGGATAAATTTTAAAATTGTCATTCATGTAGGTATATACTTTATATATAATGAATTAATACAGTAAGCATTTACTTGAAAATCGATTTGGTAGTACAAAATAAATTCCGTGGTGACACTATTACCAGCAAGTACAGAATTTCTATTTTGAATTTCCTAAAAAATTGATATCAGTCTAGTATACTTATACATAGTAAATCTTGATATTATTCAGTACTCTGTCACATGCCGAGATGTGTATATGAAGGTTAAATCTGGTCCGCACATTCACAACTAGACGAAAATTAAAAATAGAAATTGCAGTGGCACTCAAGCGACAGTCTATGATTCACTCCGCGTTGAAAAGATGATAAATTTTGGTGTGAGCGTTGTACTATTTTGATCTCCCATCGGAATATCTTATACTATGAGGTGTTGTTTTTGAGTTATAATAGGTATTGAAATATATACATAATGCGCAATTTACGAAATGCAGATCTGCATTCATTACGATGGCCAATTCCACCAATTATGCACACAGATTTTCTTTGAAGGCCTAATATACGATGGCGGTGAGTCGAGTGACCCCATACTAGAAGGCTGTAACCAAGGATAGAGTGGCACGTTGTAAAGTAAGTTGTCTTCAGTATAGTCGAAACTGAATGAGATAACTTTATATAAATAAAACTATATAAGCGTAAGACGCTACAATTGTTTCGCCACACTGCGAGTGTCTTACAATATATTTTTGAAAGTACTTATATAGTTTTATTAATATAAAGTGAAGATGAACTTGCTGTCAGCATTCGCAAGCACGTCACTATTCCTACCCCATATCATGGATGGGTCAAGAATAGGCCTTTAGAAATTTGGCAGACGATGGATTATTCAAGTCATGCTTCCTCAATGTGCTATTCACATTCATAATGGTTTTTTATTTGTTTAGCAACAACTTATTGCTATTAAACCATTCATCACGTTTATGATTAGATAGAAGGTTAAGATGAATTGCCTCGTTAATGGTCTAAGCTCTATCAACTAAGGTAATATCATCAGCGTATATTACTTTGAAACTATGGTCGCAGTATGTTGAAAAATCATTTATATATATAATGAATAGGAGAGGTCTTAGAAGCTAGAGAGACAACTCCCGTAGTTAAAAGCCAGTGTCCTATCAGAATTAATTTGTAGCTAGCATTATCGAAACCATAACACTCCAGTTAAGCGACCAGAATGTCATGACTCACGCAATCAAATGCTCTACTTAGGTCCAAAAAAAAGATCATGCTGAACTCACCGCATTCGTAACCAGAAAGTAGCACGTTTATGAGTGAAGCGTCAGAAGTAGATTTACCACTACGAATTGCTTCAGATGCCGTTGAGGATTCGATAGGACCGTTAATAATAGAAGTAAGAACAGATATAATTGGCTCTTTACAACATTTTATTAAATCAGAGGCTAATACGTATATATATTTATTTTTACTGCACCTTAAGCTATTGATCGCATCTCTTACACTGGAGGTGGATACTGTATAAAAAGAGAAATTCAAATTTGGAAATTTTGGCATAATAGTTATGGGGTCGAGATCTGGACTCTGACTAGAGTTAACAATATCTTATTTATGTGAAGTAAAGACAATATTGGAATATTCTTAAAATCTGGACCAGAAATAACTGGAAAATTCTAGAAATTTCTGGAACATTTTAGAATTTCAAATTGCCGAATTATTCTAGAAATATGAAAGAAGACTTCCTAAATATTTTATTGCTAGATTGTACTTTTTACTATATGATGAAAATGTATCAGAGAATTGTCGGTAGTATTTTGTACAGCTTCGTGTATAAAATTTAGATTTTCTCTCATGACACGGAGATCGTCAGTAAATCAATGTATATTATTAATTTTAATTTATTTTTAACTTCAACTACTGCAAAAGCTGATCAATAAGCAAAAATCAGTACATATTACAGGTAACATAGGGTCATTGTGAGTGAATTAACCTCTAGTGAACTGCGACTTAACAGATCTATTGTTCTGCTCTTAAGCAATCACTTCCCAGGCAGTCCCACGTCCTCTATGAACCTGGTAGTTCTTGGGGGTAATGCGGCTCACTTCTTCGTGGGATAATCGGTCCCTACGGAAGTGTGAAAAACGCTTGTGAACGTCACACAAGTGCATAGTATGTGCCGTGTGTCTCATCTGCAATTTCCACTTTCCTCTTTTCCCATTTTCCACAAATGCCGGTTCCAGGGCACAATACCCTGTCATGAGTCCTGTAAATGTTCTCAACTCGTTGCTTGTGAGTTCAAGCATATTATGACTGCGATGACGTTTTGATTGACGTAGGCCTGGAACATCGTTCCAGTACTTACGCCTTCTGTCCTCTTCCCATTTTTTACTACCTCTTTTCTCTTCGTCTTGGGGAGTCCGCAAAACGGCTGTGGTTCTATGGCAGTGGCATTTGTGTCTCTTTTAGCGAGTTCATCTGCCACTTCATTGCCTTCGATACCCCCGTGCCCTGGGACCCACATGATTGTCATCGAGTTGTTCTTCGCCAGTTGCGAATATCAGTAACTCGTGAAACAGATTATATTTCCTATTGCAATCAACCTCCATAATAACCCAGCCAATCTAGGATATTAAAGAATGTGAGTTTGCCTAATTGGGTGATCGGTCTTATTGATTTGTGAATAATAGATTGACGTGGGATTTCCTTTTGAAGCTGAAGGTGAATCCCTTTTGTGATCTGATGATAATATGATTGGGAAAATCTCAATTCCATGTGGCTGATAATTCACGCAACTTTTTTACTCTTAGGTTTTCATTAGTAAAATGTAAATTCTCCTCCGATCAGAACAAGTTGACTTACTGGATCTATCAAATCTTACACCAAAAACGTGGTATCTAAAAATATATTTAAATCACCTTGCTGTGGGCGATAAACAATGACAGTTTTATTTTCTGGAATTAATTGTATTGCAGTTGTTCGCACTGCACTTCAACAGATAAGTTACTTAAATTAGTTAGCAGTTAAAAATTTGTTGCACTTCTTTCCAATAATATTATCGGACTCGATGGTGACAGAACTAGTCTAGTCAGTCATTTATTTTAGAATCAATACTTTACGCATCTCTATTCCTTTTTTCACTTTTACAGAAACATCCGTTCTTACCCAACTCTTGCATTTATCCGCCATAGCTCTTCATTCATAGCATCCACACATTCCCTCTACTACAAAAAATATACTTCTAAATCCCTAATAATAATAATACACATTTTTATTGACAAACTTTACACATGTTTACATTTAAATTATAAATAATGAATGGCGTGTTACTGAATTAGTTCGTCAAAAGGCTATCGACCAGAGGTCTTTCTGCCTTTTTCATTCTATTATTTCAGTGTTTCTAAAAATGTTTAGTTTTTTTTTCGGCTTTATTAATTTCTATTTTTGTTCGACAAGTTTTTGTCATATTCAACAAATTTTATCCACATCCCATTTTTAGGTTTTATTTTCAAGAATTTTAATTTTTTCTGGAGTGACAATTTTATTTTATTGTTTTGAATGACATTTAATTCTTTAGTGCTATCAATATTTTTTATACAACTTTCGTAACTGTTTTCGCAGTGGTATTTAATTATTTAAGTACAATTTTAACTTTTTTCATAATTTTCATTTGTCTTTTTTTTATTTAAACTGTTTTCATTGTGTTTAATTGTGTTTTAGTTTAGCTATACACGACGAATATTTGGAAGGCACATCAATAAAACAGAAAATCTTTTTGTAATAAATAATGCAACCAGCCCCCTAAGATTATAAAATAAAAATCCTCTAACACACCCTTCAATCAGTAAAACATACGCGTAAGGGTCGCTTGTGTTTTACTGATTGAAGGGTGTGTTAGAGGCCACCTATCCATCGTACAAATATATTTGCATTTACATTCCTGACACACTTCTAGTTTCCAAAAAAACTCACCTGTTTTACTGCTGACGTTTTTAAAGATTTAATGCAGTGTTTTTGATTGAATTTCAATGTTTATGTAGGGTGGGTGGGAGGCCACCCTCCAATTACTACATCATTAGCAATGATTATAAAGAAAAATATAAAAAGGGACACATTTTATTACCAAATTTCATCATTCAATATATGAAATAGCGGGATACTGGTAGTAATTTTGAAGCGTTATTAAAAGGGCACAGTTTATCAACATTTGAGGTATTTAGCCAAATTTACAATTACCCTAAAAAATAAAGTCTTAATTACAATCCACGTGAAACTATAATGATGTAACTGTTTCTCAAAAGTAATTATATGGTTTAATGTGTTTCTCTATTGTAATGGAAATTTAAAGTTGGTCTCATTAAACCGAATTATTAAAAAAAAAACTAGGTAACGTCTCGTAATCCATTTAACAATATCTCCCAAAAATTAATATAAACCGTATTAAAAAAAGCATGCTATTTTTAAATGTGTAACCTGTAATCACTCACAATTTAAACATCATGATTAAAAGCTAACGTCTGCTAGCAGGATTTCCCAAATAAATGCAGCAAACATAATAATACGTAATTTTTAATCAAGTATGGGTATACCTGTCATCAAAAGACAACTGTCGGTTATTAGCGAAATTAATGGGGGTTATTGGTATTTATTTTTTTTTATTTAGGTATTATTTATCCAACATACTACAAAAAGATTCTAATATTATATATAATAATAATCAACAAAAATTTTGATCATATTTGGAAAGGCTTGAATTCACAAAATATATGTTCTTCCATTCTCTATTCTTCTGGTATCAGTTGCTCCATTAAAAGACTTTCTTGATGACGATTCATCAAATTCTTTGCCAAATATAGCTTTTTGTCCTAAAAAGGTATATTTATTTGACACAACGTGTTATTATATTTGGTCATAACCAAATATAATTAAAATATATTAATCATAATTAAAATATAAAAGTACAAAATTGCTTGAGAACATTTTTTTTACAATATCTTACGGCGACAATTCTGGATTAACATTATCTCTGGAGCCTATAATGTTAATCCAGAATTGAGCCGTAAGATATTGTCAAAAATTTGTTCCCAAGCAATAACCTCCATAACTTTCGATAATAATAATGACAGTTGTCATTAAATGACAGGTATATACACACTTGATTAAATATGTAGGGAATAGATGTTTTTGTTTTATTTTTAGTTATTTTTTTTCAACTTTCAATCATTAGCCAAAACCATTAAAATTAATTAATTCTCAAAATATAATTATTTTTAGACCTTGAACAAAATTATTTTTTTCTCAAATAATTTATTTTGATTTTCATAATTCGAATTATTTTCTTCCGCTGTTTTTAAAGCATTTGTCAATTTTGTTTGTTTTACAAAATTCCTAACTTTAAAATTGTTATTCAATTTTTTTTTTCACTTAATATAATAATAATAGTAAACTATTCAACTATTCAACTTTTGTTGAAAATAATAAATAGTTTACTATTATTATTATATTGAGTGATAATGGATTTTCAAAAAATAAGTGCCTTAACAATCAACGAAATTATTTTTTGTTATTAATTGTAAAAAATGAAAAATTATTATTATTTTTAAGTAAATACTGTTTTTATCTTTTTGAATTTTTTTCAAATCATAAAAAATAATTCATATTTTATTTTCTATGGATTCAAAACTAGAAATTCTATTTAAAGTGTTGAATTATTATTATCAATTTTTTTATGTGAATAGTTTATTCATTTTAAACACTTTTTAAATTATTTTCTGGTGATATTTAATTATTTTAGCGCTTTTAAAAAATTTCAGCTGTTTTCTAATAACGTTTCAATTTATCAATTGATTTTTCTTTTATAAATATATAGTAAATTCAATTATTTTCTGAAGTGACACTTAATTGTTTTAGCGTTCTTGACAAATTCACTGTTTTTTTAAAATAATTTTCATTTTTATTAATGAATTGTTTTTTCTTGCAAATTTATAAAAAAATCAACTGTTTTCTAAAGTACTAACTAGATTAAAATATCTGGTTTTGTTAAAATTTTGTTTTTTTAATCGCTTTTAATTGGTTTTGGTTGTTATCTTTTTATGCCAAATTAATTTTTTATTCTAGAAGTCTTCTAGTTTGATAATGACAAGTTTGATAATGGCAAGTTAAAATTGGCGAAACTATACTCACTAAATAAGTCAGTGTTATACAAACAAAGTTAAATAGTTTTTTTTATTTGTGAAGAAGTAGAATCCTCCACCGTTAACAGACATATTTTAAATGTTTCTGTTGTGAATGCCTAAAAATTGCATTTCTTTGTCAATGGCAATCAGAGTTTAGACGTACTGGATTTTGTTGGAAATATAACAAGATTTTATTTACCAAACTTTACTAAAAGGACCATGAAACGTAAGACTGCTTCGTGCCACAAACTTTATTACAAAGTTGAAATTGAAGAACCAGTTGAGGTGTCATCAAAGGGCAGGTGGGAAGGTATCAAATGTAAGGCAACATTGTGTTTAGAATGAGATTGTTTAATAAAATTTCATAGTGTACAATAATTGTGTTGTTGCAATAATATTTTTTAAATGAAATGCTTTTTTGAAATCTTTATATATAATTCTTTACTCGTTTGAGTACATAGTTTTGTATTATGCGCTCAATATTTCATATAACAGTTCTTTTATTTATATATTATACTTGTTGATTTGAATTCTCCAACAACAAGGATTTAGAAAAATGTGGACACAAATGGATTAAGGGACTTAAATTTCATAACGCTGATAATAACTGCATTAATATGTATAGAGATATAATAATAATATTTTTAATGAATTCACATTTACAACTTTAAAACACAATCTATATAATATACTTAATAACAGCTACAATAACTTTATTTGCAGTTTGACTACAACTGCTCTAAAAATATGTAATTAGGATTTAACTCAAGTTAATCTTAATTACAAATTTTTATTCAGATGCTTATATTTATCATTCTAGTAAATTCTCTAAGTTGAATTAGAAATATATGTTTTTCTTGCAAAATAGGAGTTGATGCGTATTTAAAAAGCCACCTCTTTTTTTAAAGATATTTTTGGTACCTCTGGAGCAACCACAACTGCAACTACTATCATATATTCTGTGGTAAGTTCAACTTTTGTAGAGTGCAGAAAAAATTGCAGTGTTTTAAAAATATATAAGATTTAGGTCACCTCGAAAATATATGTTAATGCTAAAATTTATAATAACTCAGTACAAAAAGTGGTAACATGTGCAATTATAGAGTCTTGCAGCTCGAGATTTAGTAAGTTTTACTTGCTACCTATTATATTAACCTTCTTGCTTTGAGTGATATTCAATTATTGCCACTTTTGATATCTTTTGTAATATAAATTTACAACAATCTTAACTTAATAGCAATAGTATTTAATAGTGTATCACAATTTTAAAATTGTTTTGTCGTTTTTCCTCAATGATCAACTGCTTACTTACCGATCGACAATTGTGTTTACAAATTTCTACAATTTTAAACCGTTATTCATTTATATTCGCTTTTATCGATTGTTTATTGTTGGCGTTTAATTTCTAATAATTTAATTACTTTCTAGAGGGACATTCAACTGTTCTGGCGTTTTTTATTAGTTTCAACTGTTTTTATAAACAATTGTTATTCAAGTTACCTTCATCTGTTTTTATATATTTATCAATTTGTATTTATTTTTACAAATATCTAATAATTTCAAGCGATTTTTACAGTGAAATTCACTTAATTTAATAATAAAATATATAAGTCCTTTACGTTGTAGAAAATTCACTAATAAATAGAAAAAACACGAAAATATTTTCGTAAAATCTACAACAAATGAGTCTTATTAAGACTACAATCTTAGTCTTAATAAGACTCATTTGTTGTAGATTTTACGAAAATATTTTCGTGTTTTTTCACTTATTTTAGCTTTTTTCACAATAATAGATATTTTCCGAATTTATATTTTTAATTTGTTTAAATAATTTTGTGTTTGTTCGTCGAATTTGTATCAATTGTCAATGTTTAATTCAAGTAAATTCACTTCGTCTTCTATTGAAACGTTCAACAACTGATTTCTCTACTCTGATATTGTATGAATTGTTACTTTGAACTATAATTAATCAAATATTAATTTAATACAAACTTAGAATATTCTTGATCATTATTTATTCTAGCGTACTCTTGACCTACCTCAACAAACAATACAATGACCTATCGTTCTCCTGACCTACCTTAATGAACTCCGCATTGAGCTAGGTCATGAGTACGCTAGTTTTTATTATTTATTGTTATCTTCCGTAGTTTCACCTTTCAATTTTTGTAGATTGAAATACTTATGGAAATTTTCGATGCAAGCAATTAATTGCTTGCAATTATTTATTAAGATGAATTTTATTAAAATGGATGTTGTGACCGTTACTACGTAAAAATTTATGAATGTATGTTAAGTGTTCTAGTTGAGTGTTTATTTTATTGAAGTTTAAATATGTCTCGTTAAACAATAGTATATTGTATAATGAGCATACAATGATACCCATTGCCCACGAGTATGAAATTTGCTGCATGAGCCGAAGGCGAGTGCAGCAATTCATACGAGTGGGCAATGGTCATTGTATGCGAATTGTACACTATAATTTTTCTACGATTATACATATGAATTAAAAAATTCAAATATAGATTTCTACTAATTGACATTGAACAAATTTTTATTTATTAAAAATATACGTGATATTGATACAGTTATGAAACATTCTTGGAGATCATGTATATGATGGAAAATTTACCGTAGGGTTTAATTTTGTAACAAAACTACTCTTATTATTATTACTTACCATTATTTTGCGTAAATTTCAACTCACTCGCAATTTTATTTTGACGTTTAATTTCACGTCAGAAACGTCAACTCAAAAATCAAATTTTATAATGTTCGTATAATATTTGCGTGTAATTGAAAAACGTTATTTTTTGTATTTAAGGAAATAATAATAATAATAATAATCTTTATTCCGTAGACCATATAGTGTACACAATATACATTTATAGTATTGGAAGCGTCAAAATACAAACTTAAAGTATTATTTCTTACATAATATCATCACATAAATTATAAAACAATTTTTCACCTATATTAATTATAAAAAACGTTTAGTCTGATTCAATATTAATATTATTAATACTATGTTATTGTAATATCCCTCTCCTGTTTATCTATTGTAGCACTAGTGCTCCAATGGAAATATTGTAACACTAGTGCTACAATATACATATTGTAGCACTAGTACTACAATGGTTGCTATGACAATGAAAATATAATATATACATAACATACAATGTACTACTTTGTATAATCAAAAAGTAACCTACAATTATGTTATTTCATTATAGGAGTAGAAAAAGTAAATTAACGAATAAAATGCATACTTAATAGTGCATAAAATTTAATCAGAAATGAATTAAGTGCATTTGTAACCAATTATAAAAATAAGTATAAATCTTTGCAACTTTTATTTACACTCATTTGATACTTGATTTCTAAATTAAATAAAACTGAGTTTTTTATTTCTTACTTTACTTGTGAAGGAAGTGAGGTAAGAACTATAAAAAAAATTGAATTTAATACAACAAGAACAGGTAATATCTACAACTGAAACTCTTAAATATGTTTAATTAAAATATTTAAATTACGGCAATCAAGTTAGTACCAGTACCTTTTTTTTAATATAAATTAGTAACCTGCTTCGCGTAATCTCCGGAAAATCAATTAATCTGAAAATTGATCCTTAAACGCCATAAAATGCTGCACCTGCAATTTTATAATAAATGCCGCATTGACGGGTCGGATTTTAATTAACGAGAAAGGACGTAATCGTTCATAATCAAAGAAATGTGGAATGGACGTGCGTTTAATCACACAATTACTTAACTCTTATGTTCGAGGCATTTATTTAGTGGGAAATCTGAAAATGCAATTTATAATGTTTTATAAATATAAACATGTCAACATTACGAAATAGGTTTAAGAAATAATAATACTTTGCTAGTATCACGAATTTTTACACTTTTTATTGTGACTAGTTTCGTCCTATTCGGACATAATGTCCGTGTTATTTCTTAAACCTATTTCGTAATCAAGATGTATCACAAAGTCATGGCTTCAACAATCAATCATATGTCAACATTATATTGCAAAGAATAATTTCACTGCTATAGTTTCGACCTTTGCAGATTGTTATTAAGTGTTGTCTAAAAAGAAATACAAGATTTTAACAATTTATAGATGATTGTGATGATTGTAATTTTGATTTGCTGAGATGCTAACAAATTGTTTTTGGGATTTAATTAACTTCAGCATTTAGGTGAATAGCGATGTTTTCAGAAGAGATTAATGTAATTATAAGATTAGTTATTTTGGGATGACGTGAAGAGTTATTTTTCAAAGTGTTTAAAATGCCCTTTTCTTAACTGTTTTTATTTATGTTATGTACATTTAGTATTAAAATAAAAACAGTGAAGAAAATGGCATTTTAAACACTTTGAATAATTATAAGAGTTTAAATATTGCCGAATAAATTAAATCAGTCTGTTCGTTAAGGATTTTTATTTTGCCAAACTATTTTTAATGAGTTTAAAAGATTAACCTTTGAGCCTTTACTGTAAAAATGTAGAAAGTTTAATTTATCCTTAGGTGGAAATGTATGTGATTTGCAAACGAACTTCTTGTGTATCGAAAAACGGTATGCTCTGTAGTGTTCATTAAATCTTCTCAAAACTCCTACCTGTCTTATCTTACATTGGATGTGCTATTGCATTTCCGTTATTCTATTGAAAAAAAATTGTTATCAAATTGTAATAATTCGGTTTTAGGCCAGTTTAGATTTTATTACGGGATTTTGTTTGTCCAAAATATCTCTTGCAAGCTGATGACATTCTTTTGTAGAAATATTTGAAAACATATCACAAACGTCAGGTGAATGTAATTGTAAAAATATAGTCGCTCTATTTAGTTTGTACCTATGTAAAATTGAGCAAAATTTTTTTTAGTATAATAAATTTCTACCTCAAAGTGTTGATGGTTTTGTGTTAGGGACTTCCTTCCCCTTGCTAAAATTGAATATATTCCCAGGAAGTACCCCTACCTAGTATCTATTACCTCCGGGAAGAAACTCTCCATAAAATTTCATGAGCTTGCTTCCACCTTTCTGCTCCCGATAAATAGTTGCAGAGGGTGCAAGGTGTCATTCTCTTTTATTATGTTAATCCTTATTTATCGACACATTTATATTTATGTTTCACAGTAATTATAACAATGCATTATGTGTAAAAATTCGTTTAAACAAAATATTTCCTCAAAATAAAAATAAGAAATAGAATAGTAGTATTGCCCATAATTGTCTTGTATATTTGGGGAATTTCGTATTTTTATTGCAATCTTGAAATGTGTACACATGTATTTCCAAAAATCTAGTAAAATGTTAAAAATAAGGTGGAAAGATAAGATTGATACCTATTTGACATAGCACTCTAGATTTTTAATTGTAATTTGTCATTATTTTCGCATCCATTAATAATATAGGCATTTTAACAAAAACGTTTACTTTGTTGGTACGATACCAACAAAGTAAACGTTTTTGTTTAATTTTCAAAGATGTATCACAAAGTCAACGCCTCAACCATTCAATTAATAATATAGGCAGTTTATTAAATTTAAAAAAATAAACATCCTAACCAATTGGTTACTATCTATTAACATATTGCAGTAATCACAAAGTAAATATATTTCATCATTAAACATGCAAATGATAAACTTTAAATATGCAATTGTACACCCCAACCTATCAAACCCTCGTAAGTTTGGACATTTGGTCAAGTAACTAATTCGCATACATTTAATCCACCCCTGTGAGAATAAAACTCGCTCATTTGAATCTTCCCACAAGTCACTAATAAGTTTCCCACTCGATGCAATTTGTGAATTATGCGAGGCGCATAAATTTACTTACCTCACACCCCTCACCCTAAAAAAAAAAAAAACAAACGCTAAATGTAATACAACCCGCTTACATATTTACAGTAATAAGTCACTCGGTCCCACCGATAAAACGACTCGAGCGTTTTTCGGGAAAAAATTTACGACTCGTCCTTTATCTACCCGGATCGACAATTGAATCATTAATGTAATTTATTTCACCTACCCCTTTGCGTCATTTAATCGGTATCAGGTTCCCGTATGCGCCGGTATCGAGGTCAAGCGCCGAAAATTGATGATGGCATCGCCGGCGTCTTCTTCGCTCTGTGTTGTGTGTGCCCTTTTTCGGGTCGGGGTGTTCAAGGGGGCAGAAAGGGTTGCGTGAAAACTGGGACAGGTAAAGACATTTGCATTGTGCATCGCTCGCCCTAGATTGTGTAATAGAAAAAATAGGACATTCCCATAGGGTGTAGCTTTATGGGAAAGGGGATGGGATTTGGTTGGGTAGGGTGAGTTCTTCGGGCATGTGAATATCGAATTAAACGCGATTGTGCGGGATTTAATGGGTCGACATTACCTTAGCACTTTTTTTTCTAAATTTCACTTTAAATATACCCACGTTATTGAATGAGTACTTGGTAGCACCTGTTAATTGTTTTGATTAATTTGGCTGGATGTACAGAAACAAACTTAAAATAGTAATTGATATAAATCATTGGTAACTTTTTATAATATCAGTAAAATATTTTGATTATTAACATATAGTGTTTATCTGATATAAAAAGACACAGTTCATAACATTTGTTGTGTATTGACAGTATATTTATAAACAGCAATTTTATTTTACAGGCAGTCTCTTCTGTGCACTTTTAAAAGAATTATTTATGCGAACGTCTTCCGGCCAGATGTCTAGTTTCTTCAAGTCGTCAATGCGATTCGTTGCTACACCTACTTTAAAAGAAGAGTATTCTTCGGAACGTCTTGAATTTATACTTTCGCACCTTACGTCCTCAAGTCCGCGCCCATGGAGATACGTAGAAGAGTCTTAGAAAAAGCAGTTGATTCCATTAGTATTACTCGCATATCTGGTGGAAAAAGTTTTTGAACTGTAGAAGTTTTTTCATATGTTACCATATGGGAACTTTATTTATTTTGCAAGCCTCCTACATCATGGTAAATGATGTGTTTGAGTGAAACAACATAATTTATGATCGTGAACTCCGCCCATGTTTCTTTCCTTTTTTCTAAATTTGATGTTCGTTTCTCTAATGTATTTGTTACACATACATATATGCAAGAAAGGAGACTAAATATAAATAAATAAATAGATTTTCTCCAGGCAATTGATTGTATGTTCGACGTTTCGTCTTCTTCACTTTGTTACTACACACTATTTGTGGTAATGTGTTGCAAAATAAATCAAAATTTGATGTAAGTTTTTCTAATATTCTTTATTCTCTATTTGCTTTGCTTCTCCTGCTTACAAAATTACAAAAAAATATTACATGATATACAGGGTTATTCACGCTATACGGCACGGAATATTGTGGCCAAAATACGTGACTTTTAAAAAGTTTCACTTTGGGGATATATGGGGGTCTATTAGGGCTACTTTTTAAAATTACTTTCATAATATACAGGGTGTCCCAAAAACCCTAAAAGTATCAAAGTTGTGTTTTTTTTTATGAAACACCCTGTATTTTATTGCATTTTTGGATCCTTCAATCAAAATAAATGTGTGTTTTAATAAGGTTTTTATTACTTAAACCTTAAGGTTTTTGAAATAATTTGAATTTTGTAAAAATTTAACCTAATTTTCATGTTTCAAATACTTAAAAAGTAATTAAGTTATGCATACCAAATTTATACTGAAATGTAACAATAGATCATATTTTATTTTCCAAGTATAATAAATTTGACATCTTATACCGGGTGTAAAAAAATTGGAATTAAACAAATGAGAACTTTAAATGGCTATAACTTCATTTATTTAAATGGAACGCTATATTTATTAATTTATCAGCAAATGCACGTTTTAATTACCTATCTAATGGTATTTATATCTTAAATGTTAAGACTTCTCGTTTTTACAGAAAACGCCAAAATATTGTTTATTGCACCGTTTTAGTACTTTTTAAGTAAAAATTTTAATGTATCTAGTTTTCTATGGTATTTAAAAACGTCGGATAATTAATTTAGTATGCCACTTTAGTTTAAAAAGCCTGTATTTTGTTATAGTTGTCTTATTTTGCATTTTTGTGTTAGATCGTTAGTAATCGTTATTGTTTGAACATCGCTGTTGTATTTTTTGGTAAAAAATGAAGATTTACTCAAAAGAAGGGGGTATTGGCATTATCTTTATGCTTGGAGAATGTCATCAAAATTGTTTATTGGCTTGTCGAGTTTATACTTAAAGGTTTCCCGAAAGAAATCACCCTAAGCCAGCCATTTTTGAGAGACTATTAAACCAATTTAAAGAAATTGGAAGTGTTAGTTATAAAAACCCCAGTATAAGAAAATCTTTGTAAATTTTCATTTTTTACTATTAAATACAACAACGATGTTCAAACAATAACGATTACTAACGATCTAACACAAAAACGCAAAATAACACAACTATAACAAAAGACAGGCTTTTTAAACTAAAGTAACAGACTAAATTAATTATCTTACATTTTTAAATACGATGGAAAACTAAACACATTAAAATTTTTACTTAAAAAGTACTAAAACGGTGCAATAAGCAATATTTTGGCGTTTTCTGTAAAAACGAGAAGACTTAACATTTAAGATATAAATACCATTCGATAGGTAATTAAAACGTGCATTTGCTGATAAATTAATAAATATAGCGTTCCATTTAAATAAATGAAGTTATAGCCATTTAAAGTTCTCATTTGTTTTAATTCCAATTTTTTTACACCCGGTATAAGATGTCAAATTGATTATACTTGGAAAATAAAATATGATCTATTGTTAAATTTCAGTGTAAATTTGGTATGAATAACTTAATTACTTTTTAAGTATTTGAAACATGAAAATTAGGTTAAATTTTTACAAAATTCAAATTATTTCAAAAACCTTAAGGTTTAAGTAATAAAAACCTTATTAAAACACACACTTATTTTGATCGAAAGATCCAAAAATGCAATAAAATACAGGGTGTTTCATTAAAAAAAGCACAACTTTGATACTTTTAGGGTTTTTGGGACACCCTGTATATTATGAAAGTAATTTTAAAAAGTAGCCCTAATAGACCCCCATATATCCCCAAAGTGAAACTTTTTGAAAGTCACGTATTTTGGCCACAATATTCCGTGCCGTATAGCGTGAATAACCCTGTATATACATTTAATAAAAAAATAACAAATAATTTAGGACACAGAAGTCACTGTTTACCAATGTTCTTTCAATTAAACCCACGTTCTTCCTTAGGCAGGTCATATACTTTTGCCATTTTCTGAGTTATTTTTTATTATTTAAAAGCAAATATGCTCCATTTCTACCCTTTTGTGGGATATTTTATATTTGTTATATATGCAATTTTCAAGAAAGGAGACTAAAGATAAATAAATAAATAGATTTTCTCAAGCTGTTACATCTTGGACATTTCGTCTTCTCCGCTTTGTTACTACACACTATTTGTGGTAATATATTGCAAAATCTTTGACATGCTTACAAAACTCTTCAAAGCAAAGGCCAAATGAATATAACCACAGTTCTCTTGCCAGTTTGTTTGTCGCTACTTCATTAGATCAAGAATGTCTTAATACCGAGACAAGAAAAGTCGCCAAAATCATTTCACAAGCAGAAATGTTTTTGGCAGTAATTTCAATTATTTCAAACATTACTTTATAATTTTAAATATGAAATGGTTTGCCCCCAGATAGAGTGAGTAGTGATGCTTTATAATTTCTACCTTAGATTTTCTTATTTCGTCGTCACATTCCCTTGGGTATGAGTTAATCTCACGTTAATTGAATTCTCAAAATTCTAAAATTCTTTAAATGTCTAGAAGTCCTGTTTATTCTGGAATTTAATGGTTTGCAACTTCAGAAACTATTTTTTAAGGTGCAGAAATGTTCAAGATTCTAGGATTCTCAAAGGTTTAGAATTCGTAAAGTTTATTTGAAGGTATACACGTCTCACTCATTTTAACTTTCTATAATGATGTAGGATTTGTAAAATTTTAGTATTTCTTTTTTTAATATAGGGATTCCAAACATTATACATTTCCTAAAATGTGTAGATCTGAATTTAATGCAAATATAGAGTTCTGTGTGAACCAAAATTATTTTCAATTTAATTTAATAATAAATTCTGTCAGCAAATCACATCTCCAGTAATTTGATCTTTATTAAGTTTAATTTCAGATGATTTATTCATGGCCGATATTGAAAAATAGATTTTCTCTTACTAGATTTTTCGAAAAAGCCAAAACCCAACAATTAGATTGAACAATAATAAAAATGTATTAAAGTCCTTTACGTTGTAGTCTTAATAAGACTCATTTGTTGTAGATTTACGAAATATTTTCGTGTTTTTTTCTAAAAAAAAAAAAAGACCTTTATTGGCATCCTTAAACACATAATAATACTACATACTTAATATATACTTAATTAATACTATTAAAAGTCCCCTTGTCTCAGACCCCCTTTCTTCGGATTTCTTTTTCCCGTCCCACTCTTATCACAATCTCTACGCCCGCGCCATCCTCTCTCATCCACTCACCTATTCGTTTTATTCCCCCTATCCATTCATCACGCACCTCCTTGCACTCTTGGCCTAGATGGCTCCATGTGTCCCTTCCACTCTCACACAACGCACACCTGCCATACATTTCCCCCATCCATACCTTCCTTCCATTCTTGTCCGATCCACATCTAGCCCTTGCCAGAGTAACTTTCTTGGACCTTGCCCACTCTGTCTTCAATAGGTACTCTGGCACCCTGCCATGCACTTGCCAACTTCCATACATTGGGTTGTACTCACTCCTTCGAATACACTCTTGTCGCTCTTGCACTTCCACTTCCAACCATTTTTCCCTCATCCATGCCGACACATTCACTCCCTGTTCCAGCCAATCGTTCACTACCGTTTCTGCCACTCCCGCTCTTTCATACATCTTGTTTCTTTCTAATCTCCATTTACACTCTCTTACCCCCAAACAATTTCTCCATACTTCTCTTACTAACCTCTCACCATTCCACGTACTCACATTCATCTCATACCTAGACACTCTTTCTATTGTCCCTACATGCATACTATGCCTATTTGATTCCTGAAGCAGAATATACCTAGGAGTTGATCTTTCCACTCCTAGTAGCTGCTTCAAGAACGTCGTTTGCTCTCTCTCAATACATTCATACTCTTTCATTCCCCATGTTTCCACACCATACATCAATATCGGCTTCACGCACGCATCCCACAGTTTGCACGTCATTAGGAAGTTTCCCTCTAACAGATTTCCCCACCTCTTTTTGACCATGCACCATGCCTTCCTTGCTTTCTGTTGCAAGTATTTGACGTGCTCCCCGTATCCCCCACCACTAGTAAACACAAATCCCAGATATTTAAATTCTTTCACTCTCTCAATTACTTCTCCTTTCCATTTCAACTCTTCCACTCTTCCTTCTCTTCCTCTATTCCTAAACTTCATCCATTTTGTTTTCTTCACATTCACGCACAAACCCCTTTTATCCATATACCTCTCCACTCTTCCTAACATATCTTTCATTTCTCCCCATTCTCGCGCCAGTAACACTACATCATCAGCATACGCCAGCATCCATACTTTCATCCTCCCAATCACTATCCCGCCCGCCTGCCCTTTTCTCAGAACCTCCTCAAGCTCACTTATATATATATTAAATAATAAAGGGCTGAGCGGACATCCTTGTCTTACCCCCTTCCACATCCTAATCTTGTCTGACATATTTTCGCCCACTTTTGCTCTCATCCATGTCTCTTCATACACCCTTCTCACCCATTCAACTGTCACACTACTCACACCTCTCCTCTTCAGACACTCCATCAATTTTTCTCTAGGCACAGAGTCATACGCCGCTTTCAGGTCAACAAACACCGCATACACACTCTTTTTTCCTCCAACATCCTCTCAACCACCCTAGCAAGCGTAAAGATTTGATCTCGCGTTCCCCTTCCCTTCCTGAATCCGCCTTGCGTTTCCGGCAATATCCCTTTTTCTTCCACCTCTTCTTCTAGCCGGTTCTTTACCACCGTCATGGCTATCTTGTACCCAGTGCACATGATTGATATTCCTCTATAGTTCCCAACCTCTCTTTTATTGCCCCCCTTGTGTACCGGGCACATTACCCCTACTCGCCACGACTCCGGCAATTCCGACTCGCCTCTCCACAACCTGTTTAATAAGACCCCGAACTGCCTTTTTCCTTCTTCTCCCACCATCTTCCACATTTCGGCCTTCAGGCCATCGAGTCCCGCTGCCTTGCCTCCTTTAATTTCCTCAAAAGCCCTTTCTACTTCTCCCTCTGTAAACATCACCACTTCCCCCATGTGTTGATACTCTCCTACCCCTGCCGGCTCCCCACACATCCTCTCACAGTGTCCCACCAACTCTGCTAATGGTATCTCCTGCTTCATTGTTTGGCCTCCTCTCTTTAATATCGACCACAATTCCTTTTCATTTTGGCACCTCCTCATCTCTATTTCGATTTGTTTGATTGATTGGAGCTTTTTCTCCTCACACATCTTACTGTATCTTGCTCTTTTCTGCACCACCAAACTTTCCTCACCCCATCCCTCTCTCCAATCTTTGACCGCTTTCCTTACTTCCCTCTTTGCTTCAGCACACTCCAGATCAAACCATGGGTGCTGCACTCTGCTTCCTCTTCTCACTCTGTACCCACATCTGGCTATGACCCCTTCCATCTCTTCCATGGTCTCAATATCCCCCCACTTAATATTTTCCAGTTGAAGTCTCATACTCTCTAATGCTCTTCTTCCATCTGCTATCTTCCATCCATTATGTTTCTGCACATTACTTTCATACTCCTCCATCCACATCTCTGTAGTTATCAACCAATGGTCTGATCCCAGCACCTCCTCTACCTCCATTTTTTTTATTTCTATTTTTTCTATGCCCTTTATTATTACATAATCGATAACTGATGATCCTTGTGGCCCCAGGTACGTCTTTTTCCCCTCCCAATCACCATCAGTGCATCCATTTAATACTTCCCACCCTTCTTCCAAAATCCAGTCTCCCAAGATTCTTCCTTCATTATTAACATGTTTGTCTTGAGACCTTCTCCGTATCAATTCGCCTTGATTATTTACTCCCCCACACCTTTCTCCAATCCTTGCATTGAAATCCCCACCCACTATACATTTATTTCCTCTGCTCGCCTCACGCTCAATTTCTTGTCTCACTTCTTCCCAGTTGTTATTTACGTACACTGTCCCAATTCTCAGATGTGTCCTTCCCTGCTGACACTTTATCCAGACCACACCCTCCACCTCCTTCCTATATTCCATATCTCCGTCCTGCAGCCCCTCTCTTATTCCCACGATAATACCCCCCTTTGCCCTTCCTCGAATTGCCTCCTTAGTTGCCCCTCTCATTTCCCATTTAAACCCCGCTGGTAACTTTTCCCTCACTCCCTCCCACTCCTCTTCTATCAGCCACGTTTCCACTACCCCTACTATATCCTTTCCTTTTACCCACTCTTCAAAATCCTTCTGCCACTTCTCCCCCCTGCATTTTGATTTTATTCCCGCCACGTTCCAGAACCCCAGTTTTAATACCCCCTCGCCTTCCCCATACTTGTTTCTTCTTACTTTTTTGCAATTATCTCTTTATATTGTTCTTTCACCTCATTCCATAATAAACATTTGTTATCAATTTCCAATTTACCATATCCGACTTTCACTAATGTTCCTCTTCTTCTCTCTTCTCTGGCCACTTTTCTCAATTCCATCTGCATATTTCTTTCTTTCACCGTAAAGTCATTGTCAATATAAACCTCCGTACCTCTAAGCTTGTTTGTATTTTTCATCACCTTAACCTTATTCATGAAGTCCCTCATCCTGGCTAATATTATTCCTTTTTTCAATTTCTTTCACAGCTTTCGATACATTATCTCCTTTTATGGCAACATTTCTTAGCACAATATTGTTGCGTCTCTTCTCCTTTTCTCTCCTCTCCTCTTTCTCTTCTAGTTCTAGTATCTTGCTGCGCATATCTCTCTTTTCTATTTCCCACTCCTCTTCCCTTCTTTTCATCTCTGTTTTGATTTTCACTAGCTCCTTATTCACTAGCTCTACCTCTCTTCTCAGCTTTTCATTCTGTTCATTTTTCTGTTCGAATCTTTCCTTCATCTCTTTTCTCATCTCCTTTAATTCTTTTAATATCGCCTCCATCGAATTAGGTTTCTCTAGTGTTCTTGCGATTAATTTACTCTTGCTGAAAATTAAAGTTTCGTCGTCGGTCGTCTCGAAGCTAGTTTCTCCTCTTTTCCTTTTATCTTTCTTTTTTCCTCCCATATGCTCACAGAAGTAGAAAAGGGAAACACCGTTAACTTTCAAAACAAAACAGATAAAAAAAACAGGAACGAAATATAGAGGTAAATAAAAAAAAAAAATGTCAAGGGTATGGGGATCGAACCCAAGCGATTTCGAAACAGGTGCCTTAAGTGACCTCGCTCCGCGCACTGTGCTATTTCCACAACCGTTCTTTAGTTATTCCCGTTTCATACTTAAAGTTCCATATAATAATACGCGGCAACACAGTCGGTGTTGGTGTTCCTTACAATTTTTAAGGTTATATCAGTTCTACATACATTAACCGTAATAACTACTTAATAACACGTAAGTCGCCTGGAACAACAGCCAAGTATGGCTCTCCGTGTTTCACTTGTACTTGTCAACACCAAATACACAATTTAACACTGCTTATTCACTCAAAACTATCAAAATCAAAATATCACTCCAACGACACGACAGCACGTATAAATGTATACATTACGTTTTTTTCTAATTATTACTTAACAATATTTAGCCAAAAATAAAATTCAATCTACAAGCAGAAAATAACAGCAAATTAACTTTTTGGATTTAAATTTACCTCGCGGAAACAATTAAATTAAATTTGATATGTATAGAAAGTAATAATCAGCAATTATCTTTTCTTCAAATCACCTAAACCATCAGCATATTGTATGATACATCAAATTTTCTCAATTCCTCTAGCCCATGCGGATGGAGGATATAATACATCTGCTGCCCACTCAGCAACTCGTAAGAGGTGACCAATGAGTACCGGCATTAGTGGGTACCGGCTGGGTGTCGACTAAAGAATCATAAGACCCCTTGCCCTAAATGTTCCTTTGGTTTTTCTTTGATTAGCGATTATTCCTTCTTTAGGGGTTCTGTATTGACTTGTGAACCTTTACAAAGACATAACCCACCTGCCTGTTTGCCGAGCTCTGCAATCCGTGTTAGAGGAGAAGAGGATTCAGGTGGCTGAGGGATAGCGTTATCTACGGGTGCGTCTACCAATACTTCGGTTTTGGATTTTCCTAAACTGAAGGTCCTTACATAGCCTAGTTGCGATCAATCGGTTAATTGTTTCGCTCGTTAATATGTCTCCATTTATCATATCGCGTAGTATTCATGGTCTTGGTACTGTGAAGAGTATAAAAAAGCTTAGGGATGGCACTTTAATGTTATCGACACAAAATAAGAGGCAATGCTATTTAATTCTTAAGACATCTAAAATCCATAAAACAGTAAAACATTAAATGTTTCATCATGGGTTATATATTGCCTTAACTTGACACATTGCATTGGTGAAGAAATCTTGAAGGAACTAAATAATCAAAGAGTTTTGCTAATAAAACTGTAAACCAATAAGAGGAATGGTGAAGAATCTGACAAACGTCTGTTTTGTGCTTACTTTTAATGTGTTCCAACTAACAGAAAACGTAACAATCGATTCCATGTAAGATGCAAAATAAAAAAGTGCGCTTTCATCGAGACAATGTCCCTTGTCACAAGTTGTTGAAAACAATGGTTAAATGGCATGAATTACGCTTTTAATTGCTTCCCTTCCCACCGTACTCTTCAGATTTGGCCTCCAGCGACTACTGGCTTTTTGCAGATATGAAAAAGTTGCTCTAGGGAAAGAAATTTCGCTCAAATGAAGAAGTGACTAATTCTGGGACTTATTTTGAAAGTAAAGAGAGAGAGAGAGAGAGATAGAAAATTTTTCTTAGACCGGAGACTTATTAAGTGATGTGTTGTTACCTAGTAACGTTCGAATATTTGTGTCTAACCTAGGGAAAGAAATTTGGCTCAAATAGAGAAGATATTACCGAAACTGAGGCTTATTTTGAAAGCAAAGACAAAACGATTGTTTTTCATAAAGGGCATCGAAAAGTTGAAGTAGCGTTAGAATGAATGTAACACTCTTAAAGCAGAGTATTTTTTGCTTAGACTGGAGACTTATTTAAGTGATGTGTTGTAACCTAGAAGTTCGAACATTTGCGTCTAACCTAGGGAAATAAATTTTGTTCAAATGGAGAAGTGATTACCGAAACTGAGGCTTATTTTGAAAGCTAAGATAAAACGATCATTTTACATAAAGGGCATCGAAAAGTTGGAGGAGCGTTAGAACGAATGTATCACTCTCGAAGGAAAGTGTTTCTTATTAAGTGATATGTTTTAACCTAGCAGATCGAACATTTGTGTCTAACCCATTGAGATGCTTCAATTGTCAGAAATATGGTCATATGTACGGCAAATGTAACAATAACTCCGACAGCGGACAATTGCGATAATCCTCACTCATCGCGCTCCAGACCGAAGTTTCATGTCAAACACGCAATCCAGAAACTTCTGGAATATCAACTTGATGCTAGACATATAGCCGAGGGCCACCGCTTCACATCAGGAGATCCTATCTCGCTAATAAAATATTACTAAAATACCGAGAATTTCAAAAGAAGCACATCCTTAACCCGTTGGCTAAGCTATAACAACATATGTTTTAACATATAAATATTGGAACAAAAAAAATGCTCCCCGTATTGTCGCCGCTTTTACATTGACTAGTGAATATACTGGTTATCATAATAGCAAAAAAAATTATACTTTCTTCCATGATTATAAATTATATTTTCTTAACATCTTGCCGATTTACCCCAAGTATGATGGTATTTGTGATAATACTGTATTCCAAGATCTTGTTAAAACAAAATACTCTGACAGAACTTTAATATATACTGATGGTTCTAAGATTCCAGCCGGTGTAGGTTACGCGTATTATACTCCACAATTAAAAATTAAATATAAGACATCAATACAGAATAATGCTTCTATATTTACCGCTGAAGGTTTGGCCATATTAGACGCACTCGTTTGGAGTTTTGATACTCGAATTAAGAAAATTATGATCATAACAGACTCCCAATCTATATTAAAAGCCATCTCTTCAAATAGTGTCAAAACAATGAATTCGAATTATTTAATAATGGCTATCAGAAATATGGTAGACAAAATTAAAACTCAGGGTGATGAATACAATGTGGAATTTTTATGGGTCAAAAGCCATTCCAATATTAAAGGTAATGAACGAGCTGACTATTTAGCTTGAAAACACAAAAATTAAAATATAAATATTTAACTATCATACTTTATGTACTTCATGTCTCTATTGTTTTTATGTTCACCATGGGCCCCCTCCTGTCTTGTTTATACCTAAGAGTCATGACGGCCCTCATCGACCACCTATTCCATCTTAGTAATCCCCACGTCTAAAACATTAATAACTAATAGGTTAATTATTATTAAGTCGTAACATAAAAAAAGGATGTGACTGAATGGCAAACGCCTAAGTCAGTTAAAAAAAAAAAACCAAAGCAACTATTAAGGATACATATATATTTTTCACTTTCAAGGGCCAGGTTTAGTGAGATTTGAATATTGTGCTGCGGGCCGAAACAAATGAAGACGTTGCACATGCCTGATTTAATTAAATTAGAAACAGTAATGGACCCAATATTGAACCTTGTGGTATACCATGTACAGTAGGAAGACTTTTAGAGACTTGACCATTTGATAGAACATTTTGATCGGCCGTATAGGTAAGATAATATTAGGCGGTATGAAAATATTAAAGCATATTCAGTTAACTGTAGCTGTAAGCACGGTTAATTGTTTTCAATTATTATTTTGATTGTGTAATATTCATTGTGTTAATGAAGTAATTTCAGACTAGGTGGTTTGATAGATGATAATGCCGCGTTTATATCGTGACGTTTCCCTTTTGGATTTGTATACCTACGGTATCAGAATAGAATAGAGGGTGAGTGAGGCTGCGCGCCCCCTTGCGCCGTGAGTGCGTGCGACGAGCGCGCGCGTCAGTCGAAATGCGGAGTTCGCGGTGTTTACACGTACACAGTTGAAAGTGGATGAATGTGCGCCGAGTCATCCATCCGCCCGCCCTTTTTCTCTCCTCCACACCAGGAGAACTCGCGCCATTTTTTTGGGCCGCCGCACGTGGTGGTGCCGCCGGTCGTCGCCTGAACAAACTCCGTGCTCACTCGTGTGTCTGTGATACTTAGGATGGACCATTATTACAGGGCCATCAAACGTGAGGAGTCCGACGACAGCGGCAACGACGAGTCGGAGGATTCCGGCCTGAACGACGAATCGCAGAGTGTCCGCACCAGAAAGCACATCAACAAGGGACGATGGAGCAAGGAGGAGGACATGCAGCTGAAACAATGGGTGGACGAGTACTCGGAACGGTGGGATCTGATCGCGGAGCAATTCCCCGACCGTTCCGACGTGCAGTGCCAGCAGCGGTGGGCCAAAGTTGTCAATCCCGACCTGGTTAAGGGACCTTGGACCAAAGAGGTAGGTGCCCTCCATGTCTCCTCCATGAAACGAAACGGATATTCATTAATAACAAAATAATTACTGTGTTTTATAATAAAATTGATTCGAATCAAATTTAACCAATCTGTCCATTCAGTTGTAATTTCATTCTTCACACTTTTCATTCAGTTTACAATTAATATAATTATAATGATTTAGAAACATAAATTAATTCTTAGTGATTTTGTTTAAATGGCGTTCTCTAATGGTAGTGTGTATGACGTAATTTTCAATTCATCCTATTAACGTTAATATTACTAATAACACTGATGCGTACATGCTAATGTACATATAGTAACATTTTTCTAGAGGGTGCTTGTTTTTATTTCTTATTTCATTACTTCCTGTGTATAAAGTTAAAATGCTGAATATTTTCTCGATAACTTTTGTTTCGCCTCACCTAATATGCTTATTAATAAATATCTAATCAAACCGTAATCGGTATGAAGTCAGTCAAGCATGTTGTAATGAAAAACAAAGATATCAGTTTTAATTGGCTGGACCTTTAAAGAATTTTGTTCTTAAAACATTACTAATAAGCGTGTGAAATGTTGAAGACTATAATGCCTAATTATTATGTAAGCATAAATAAATAAGATAAATCTTATAGTACCTGTTAAATGAAATATTTTATAGAATGAAACACATGTCTTCTTATTTCTGTTGGAATTACTAGAAATTATTACATGTCTTCTTAGTTTAACACTATTTTAGTTAGTAAGTTTCAATGCCAAAACCGTGTAAAGTATAAAAAAAACAATAATTTTCCTATATTCTGTATAATGTTTTCGTTCATATAGCATAAGTAGTGAAAAAAGTAAGAAACTATAATAAGTAACTAATTAATATTCATTTAATGTTGTGATTATAATATCGGAAAATGAACATTAAAGATTTTTGAGAAAATGGAATGAAAGGAAAAATCTTTTTTCTGTAGTTCTTAATTGTTCTTTAAGACATCTACAGAAAACTCTTGTGACAAATTAAAATTAATTGACGAAAAACTGGTATTTAAAAATTTGAAATATTATTTCATATTAGCAACATTAATATTCAACTACTATAAATAGTGATTGTATCGAATTTGTTTATTTAAATGATTTACGAAACGCAATAATTCCATTTAGAAAATATATTCAGAATTCATTTCAAATTTCAATAGTTTATTTTAGACTTATAGCTTTATCCAAAAAAACAAATGTAAACAGTGAATTTATCGAATTTGTTTATTTGAATGAATTACTAAACGCACTCCAAAATATGCGCTCAGAACTCAAAGAACCATCTTTTTTATTATACCGGGTAAAATAACCACATTGAGTAGATTAAGAGTTTGTACTCAGAACTCATAGAATTCGTCTTTCTTTCACTTTGGGGTGTTTGATACTTCTTTATCATTCAAAATCATTTTTGTTTCAATTTCTGAATAATCTTGATTGTACTTCTATATAAAAAAACTCTTACGACAAATTGCTGACGATATTAGTTTCTTGGTCCAATTTCTATAAGATTCTTTGTTTATTTTGGTTTAATAATCAAAGGCGATTTTTTATTGAAAGCAATAATTTTGTTCAGTTAATCAAGTGCTGCTTGAAACCGATGGTAAAAGAAATGTTTACCATTCAGAGTTTTGAGGGAAAAAATTAAATTAAAAATTTTGGAAAAAAAATATCTTTGAATCTTGCAAATTTACATTTTTAACCCTCTATATTATTTGCAATTAACGCTTAAACTTGATCGATTTAGAGAACTTCAATTTTACGCCAGGTTAAAAAATTTATTACATGGATTGTAGGTGTAATATCAATATAATATTACACACAATTTTTTTATTTTAGAACAAAATTTAACACGAATTTAAATAAGTATAATGTTTTAAATATAAATTTTAAGTTTAGATTATAAAAAAATGGGATCCATTGATGATTACAATAATTTTAAATGTCTTAGAACCAAGTGTAAAGATTTATCTAAATTTCTTCATAATCAATATAGTATTGACACCAATACTAATATTAACGTCTGTTCAAAGAGATTCTGGGGATTTGTAAAACATCTCGAAAGACTAATGGATATCCTAATATTATGAATCTACAAAATAAGATAAACCACTGATTTCCTGAATGAATTGATTTATTTGCTGAACATTTTCTAGTGTATATAAAACAGCAATTATGATAATCTTGACGTTTGTTGCAATGATTTTTATCCTGTAATTTTTTTGTTTGTTTTCTGTATCAATTAGCACTATTTCCAAAGCAATATCAGAACTTCCTGATTCATGTCAGTCAGCTCCAGATAATATTCCACCCTATTTCTTAAATCGAGGCATATATAATTTATCAAAACCTCTGCAAGTGATAGTGTAAATATCATCATTGCAAAATGTAAAGTATCCAAAGGCTTGGAACTATTTCTATATTGTTCCAATTTTCAAAGATGGAAGTAGGGCTGAAGTTTCAAATTATAGGGGAGTGTCTATACAATCCACAATTCCTAAACTTTTAGATAAACTTATAACCAATCAATTAATATGTAATTGTAAAAATAGTATTATGAACAAACGACATGGATTTATGTCAGGCCTCTCTAGGACTACAAATTTATTAACTTATAGTCCATCCGTTGGATCTTCCGTCCTACGTCACAAAATATTGCTTCGAGAAACGACACAAAAACATTCAGTCTGATAAAATAAACCAAATGCGTTAGAAAAAGAACGCACTGTAAAACTTACGTCATTTTTTGAAGCGATTGTTTGTGACGTACGACGGAAGATCCAACGGACAGACTATACCAATTTTACATATTGAATGCTTTTCAAAATGATTATCAAGTTGATGCCATTTATACGGATTTTTCGAAAGCATTCGATTGTGTTAACCATAGCATCCTTTTAAATAAACTTAAAATCCTAGGATTTAATTGAATCTATTGTTAGCTGCTTTCGTAATTTATTAATTGGTCGCTCTCAATTTGTTAAAATAGAAAAACACGTATCTAAAGAAATTAAAGTAAAATATTTATTAAGGGTTGTTTATAGAAAGGCACTTGGTTGGTTTCACAATTTTTACGATTTATTCCGACTAGTTTCGATTTTTACATCATTATCTAGGAATGGAGAATATAGATGTAAAAATCGAAACCAGTCGGAATAAATCGTAAAAATTGTGAAACCAACCAAGTGCCGCCTTTCTATAAACAACCCTTAATATTAAAAATGTTTCACCACGTGATACACGAGAACCAAATTCAACAAATAAAATCTTAAGTTCCTCAAGGGTCCCATTGTGGACCTATAACCCCCATAATGTACAGAATTATGTTATAAACAATTGTGTATAATATTATATAGTACACCTACAATCCATGTAATAAATTATTTAACCGAAATGGGGTAAACGTGAAGTTTTCTCAATCGATCAAGTTTAAGCGTTAATTGCAAATAATATAGGGGGTTAAAAAATATATTTATGCAAGATCCAAAATCAGTGTTATACAAACAAAGTTAAAAAGTTTTTTAGTTGTGAAGAATAATGTAGAACGAAACACAACACCCTTGCGATTTGTCAATTCTGGACGCTTTTTATTGATGGCTTCATTCAATTTCTATAATTTGCGACAGCGCACAGCCATGTTGATAGTTTGGTTCTGTAGTAGCAGATCAAAATACACGACGCTTTTGTAATCCTACCAAATTGAGAGCATAACCTTCTTTTGATGGATATTTGCTTTCCATTTTCCATTGCCAGTTAAAATACTTTTGAGAACTGGATTATTTTCATTGTTTTATAACATTAAAACATAGTGATATTCCTCCGTTTGCCTATCCATCTTTCGACCACTGTTTTACTACGTATTTTTACCTTTTTTAATGACAATTGCAGTGGCTCCTGTCACATGGTATTTAGTTTAGATGATTGGACTGAAGATGATTAATTAAAAACTACAATACAAGTTTAGACCGAAATCACATGACTTCACCCAATATTTAGTTGCACGTGACAATCTTCAAATATAAGAAATATTTCTTCTGCAGCTCTGCCAACAATTATCCATTTCCAAGCACATAATGGTTAATACTTTTTGTAGTTTAGTAATTGTTAATGTTCGATGTGGTGCAGTCCTCCAGTTTCACACAGTGATGGTATGGAAGTTTTGGCATTTGTCATCAGTCCCTTGATTCCGATTATAAATGATTTTGGGAGAATGATAGTAACATTTTTGTATTTAGATATATAATAGATTTGACAATCTAATAATTGCTTCATCTGTTCCTATTACATTTAATTTTAATAACTCTATGAGTTTTAATGGACCATTTGTTGCGTTGTAATTAATAATTTTTAATAATTTAATTTTGGAAATTCATCGACAGATACCAGATCTGTTTCTATATCAAACTGATTGCTCTTTCAAGTATTTGTAATGTTTTCAATAAACGTTCGTTCCGATTGATATACCTCTTTTTGTAACAGTGCTCTTGTATCTTCAATGAATTTCAGATCTTCATGAAAGAGTTTTGTTTTATATATATTTGACATTAAAATTTCTAAATCAGAGGAATATCTTTTTGATAAATGATTTGCAAAAGTATTGATTTATTTATTCGGTCTAGATTAGCATTCTGATGGAATTTTTATAAATTAAAAGAAATATTAAATTTCAAGATAAATTAAGTAACTCCCAACATGGTTTTCGCTGTAATAAATCCTTTGAACAGCCTCGATAGATTTCGTACAACAAATATATGACGCAATGGACCAAAACTACAAAATCATACGAGCATTTTTTTGCTTATCTAAAGAGTTTGTTTTCTTAGATCTAAATTTTATTTTACATAAAGGGAACATATTAGGAATTCAAGGATCCATTAATAATTAGATCGGATTTTTTTTCCAGATTTCTATGATGTAACGTTGGGGGTACCACAAGGGAGTGTGATAGGTCCACTACTTTTTATACTTTTTATTAATGACCTACCTACATATATTTTCGACTCCCATGTATGTACGTTTGCTGATGATACATCAATGATAGTGAGTGGACCAAATAGTGAGATTTCTAATAATAAACTCAGTAGAGTATTAAATACATTTATAATTGGTGGAACTAAAAAAACTTAATTATAAATAAGTCAAAAACAACTTAGAACACTTCTAAGTGTTTTAATCAAAGTTATTATTATCTTCAAGTAACTCAATCAACCAAATTAAGTCAAAAACAATTTAGTTCGTTGAGTTCTACAACATATACTCCAAGCCACGTGAATATATAATAAGCGTCAATAATAACAACATGGAAATTAGTCAATTTACAACATTCTTGGGCATACAAATTCAAAATCTTTCTTGGACTACTACTCTTATATCAAAATTAAATAAAGCATATTTTATATGTCGATTGAAACATCTACTTGACGAAGATGGTCTTATGTCGGTATACTATGGAATGCTACACTCACTTCTAAGCTATGGTATTGTCGTGTGGGGACAATCAATTGCAGCTACGAAGGCAATCATAGCACAGAAGAGAATTATTAGACTATTTTTTAATATCAAATATCGTGATTCGTGTCGTTCGACATTTAAAAATAAAAATATCATGACCACCCCATCAATTTTCATCTATAACTTACTTACACACAATCACAAAATCACTAAAGACACGTTTGAAAGATGTACAAATATACATTACCATGATACTCGACATGCTTCAAATATCCACACACCATACTTCACTACTGAACAACACCTGTCCAGAAAGGTAATGTCCTATATAATAAACTCCTGAAACATATAAAACAAAATAATATAAAACACTTTAAAAACAAATTAAAATCAACTTTGGTATCGAATTTTATTTACTCTGTTAAAGAATTTATTGATCTGTAATCTTATGTAAAAAAATAATTGAAATCTTAACTTGTACTTTTGTATTATGTCTTATTTCTGTAATATTTGTTTTTTTTTTATGACGAATGTATCTGCATTAAATGTAGCAACCAGCATAATAAATACATTGTATTGTAAACTAATTGACATTAATACTATGTAGCTCGTCTTCGCCAAGATTTTTGAAAATAAATTTGATCGAACTAATGCTCCTTTTTGATTTATAACTGTATATTCTTAATAATAATTTCTTTACTGTTTAATAAAAGCTGTTTATGCGTTTCAAGAGAAATTATATTTTTGCAAAGGTTTCAACATTTGCTTAGTATTTTATTAAATTTTGTTGTGATTATGAAAAAGTTGGTGATGGTCAATAATTTATAACAGTTCAGTAAATTTTTGGAATTAATTGGTTTGACTTGAAGGGCCTGCTTATGATGAATTTGGGCTATTAGAATTAGAGATCTGTAAAGAAGATGACTTTAGTTTTTGAACGTAAGATGTAGTTATCTCTAGAGTTTTTCCAAAAATTTTCTTCAATTCTTGTTTTTCAACTGTTACCATTTCTTATATGGGGTCTTGTTTCGGTTTACGTAAACATTGCAATTTTTTCTAAATTTGGAGGATCGTCGCTGGTTTTGTTTTGTTTTTCCAAAATTTGTGCAATTAATCGTGAAATAATTAAATTTCTTATTCATTCTTTTCATTATGTTCTTCAAAATATTCATATCTGTGTAAAATTCTGAACCGTATAGCAAGTAAAAAGGTAAAAGTCCAGTGGACAATTCTTTTGATTAATTATAAATCGAAATTGCTTAAATCATTAAATATTGGATTGATAAGGCTGTTACTTGGCGAAACTCCATTATGAACTTATAATGAAAAAACACGATCGTTTTGAGTTTAGCTTTTATTTTGTAGATACTGCTACAATTGTTTCACCACACAGTGGCTTCATCAGGCAGATGAATAATGATTTTAAATTTATTACAATCGAGACTTAAATACTACATAACACTATGAATATGGGAGGGGGGGTTTTGCAGGTACAAAAATTATAAATTAAGTAATGGTGAATTGTTGAGCTCCGTTTGCTCATTTAGTAAAATATGGCGTTTATTAAATTTGTTTATTTCTAATTGTTCTAGGAGGTTTAATTTTCTTCCTTTCTGGCACGTGTGTAAAATTTTGAAATCCGGATTAAATTGATGTTGTTCATCTAGAAGGTGGTTCGCGTATGTTGATGATGTTTTCTCTAATGTGAAATAAGAAAAGTTTCACATTAGAGAAAACATCATCAACATACGCGAACCACCTTCTAGATGAACAACATCAATTTAATCCGGATTTCAAAAAATTTTACACACGTGCCAGAAAGGAAGAAAATTAAACCTCCTAGAACAATTAGAAATAAACAAATTTAATAAACGCCATATTTTACTAAATGAACAAACGGAGCTCAACAATTCACCATTACTTAATTTATAATTTTTGTACCTGCAATACCCCCCCCCCCCCATATTCATAGTGTTATGTAGTATTTAAGTCTCGATTGTAATAAATTTAAAATCATTATTCATCTGCCTGATGAAGCCACTGTGTGGTGAAACAATTGTAGCAGTATCTACAAAATAAAAGCTAAACTCAAAACGATCGTGTTTTTTCATTATAAGTTTAAATCATTAAATTTGATAGAATTTCGTTTGACGTTTTCAAATTTTAAAATTCTTAATTTTACTAATTTGGTCGAGTAAGAATTAGAATTTGATTAATAACGGTCGGGAAATTAAATTCTATTTTACAAAATTCTTTCAAAGTTTTGTTTAGAAATGCACACACTTATTTTCTTTGAATCTTATAGTGAAAAATGTCTTAGTTTCTATAAAATTGTTTAGCTGGTACAATTACTGATCCAAAAAGCATGTGGTAGAATTTTGCAGTTCTCTTTTTTTGTAGTTCTCGATAGCTTTGTCTTGTACTTCAAGAGTTCTAAATGAAACACTTTTGACAAATTGTTGTTTACTGATGCAAAGCCAATATCTTCAAATTCCAAAATAAATATTTGAAATTCGAAAATATTGAAATGAACCAATTACAATCCGACGCAAAAACCCTTTTTTGGTGCCTTTCAATGAGTTGCTCGTAAAATAAATCTCATTTTTGTTTTTGAACCATTCCCATTGATTTCATCCATTTATTTTAAGTAATAAACAGTATTAAAAATGTTAGCCAAAAGCTTCATTTTAAGGATACTTCATCAAAAATTGGAGATATTTTTTAAAATTAAGTATAAATTTTGTAAAACTAAAAATTAATCTTTGAAGATATTGTCATGCCCTGAAGTTTCCTATTAATCTATTTGTATATACCATACCTGTAATAAATGCTGATTTTTGTTTTAGAAATTTTTGGATTCTAGAAGTATTTGAAACTCTATAAAAGAAATTGCTCAAAATATCTAGAATTTTTCCAGCTAATTGTATTCTAAATTGCTTGCTTCTTTAATTCTAATCAGATTTTATATCAACTTTTTTTCTTTTTTAAGATAAAAGTTTTTTTCAAACTAATTTATAATGTTTCCCTAAAATACGAGAAATATCTTCAAGGGCTTAAGATTTATATAATTTTTTTATTTGATTTTTAAGAACTTTGTTTCTCTCATAAATTTTCGACGAGGGCTATAGAATTTTCTAGCATTTCTTGTTACATTTTATAAGATTTTTAGAATCATTTTTCTATCTATTTCTTGAATTTAAAAATAGTTAAAAGCCATACAAAATTTACCAAGAAAAAACAAATTCTTTTGGAATTTTACAATTGAATTTGTTAAGAAGAAAAAAAATAACATGCGAGAAAAAAAAATAAAATTTGCTAAACGATTTTCTAGATACATTTAAAAAGTCCCTTAAAACAATTGAAATTGAAAAAATTACGATTGTAATTTATGCAGAAAAAAAAAACTAGCTTAAGAATGTTGGATTTTTATTTTTTTGAATGATTTTTAGTTGATTTTTAAATGTTTTTTCAATTAAATATTCTTCTTTCATAATTTTTCAACAGTTCTAAGTATTTCCTATAAAAAATAAATTCTATTTTGTCCTTAGCTGATTTCAATTGTTTTTATTTAGTTAAAATTTCAACTGTTTTTTTCTTACAAAACCTAATTTATAATAAAGTTTAAAAATTAAAATGAACGGTGTTTAAATAATTTTTGTTATTTTCTAAAAGGCATTTTTAGTAAAATTTCTATGGTTTCTATTATTTTTAATTATAACTGTTCAATTGCATTTTTTTAAGAATTTTTTAAACTCATTTTCAACGGAATTTCATTGTATTTTTCTGAACTAAATTTAATTTTACTATTTGTTTCTTGACAAAATTCATTCATTCAATAATTTCAACAGTTTTAGGCAAGATTATCTTAAAAATGGTTTCAAATTCTTTTCTAAATGTTCAATTGTTGAAATTATGTGAAATTTCAAGAAGAAGAAAAAAAACAAATTGGCTAAAAAAATCAATTTAAAATTTGTTCGTGAATTAATCTTTTTCATAAAATCTCTGTTGTTTAATTAGTAAATTTTCAAGTATATTTATAGTTTTTAGAAAGTTCTCAAATGTTCTCTTTTTGAATTAATTTATAACATTTTTACACGGTACTTATATCTTGGATTCTTTTAATAAGAAAATACTACTACTAAACATCTTTATTCACAGAAGGAAATTATAATACATGTAATGTATACAATAAAATAAAATAAATTCTGTTGTTGTCTTCTTCCGTTTCATGGCTATCTAAGAAAATATTATTGAGTAAATTTTCAAATGCCTTTTTAACCAAATTTCAGTTTTTGGAAGTAAGGTCTTATTATTTTTTTTTCTAGGCAAATTGTTTAAGAAATTTTTTAAATGTATCTAGAAAGTGTTCTTATTTTTTTACTTGCATTTTTTATCTGTTCCATTTTTCAAATCAACTATTTCTTATTTGAAACGTATATATTTCTTTTTATTTAATATAATTACATTATTAATCTATCAATCCAGTACTCAAGTAATTTCACTAATTAACTATAAAGTATTCAAAAAAAAACTATAATTAATCATTCGGCATTGTTGGAAAGACGCCTCACCTGGTTCCATTGTAATTACGAAAAATAATTACACGTAATCAAAATGTCGTCGTAAAGGCTTAATGAAAAATTGTATTTATGCACTAGACTTGATAATTGCTCGGTTATGGTAATGAAAATTTAGTACTAATAATTACCCGGAACTATTTAGCTAGCAGGTGCTAATAAAAAAAAAGAAACAAATGCAGCAGATGCCTATTTTATGATCTTTCACTTTCCAAATAGAACAGATATAAACGACGCAATTAGGCAGATAGTAATTATGTGTAAAAGTTGCGTAATTCTTAATTTATTTCCTTCATAAATACTGGTGGTACTAATTTACCGACGTCATGTGCATACGGAAATAGTTAAAATTGAAATTGTTGTATGATTATATATAAATAACAATGCTTGGTTTTAGTATTTTTCAGATAATCCTTTAATAATTATTTAATTAATTATGTAAAAAAATTGGTAAAATGTTCTAAGCAATTAACATAATTAGGATTAGCCGATGAATGAAATTCTCACATAACCCGTGGTGAAATATTTTTGTTATTTAGAGGACTATAGCCAATGAAAATGAGGCATGTGATATTTTTTAGCCAATCACGTCAATTGATAAGTGAATAAACACCAAGTTGCTATTTATTCACCTGAATAACCTGAAGTTAGCTATTTCCCGACAAATGAATAAAAAAAGCAAAAAACGTTGTTTCTACGTATGTCAGTTGCAAGTAGGTTATAAAATCAAAATGTTTGGTAACACTTCATCATCCATAATAAATGCGACGGTGACAAGTTCTGCACCAAAAAATCAAATTTAAACGAGATCGTGTGTTTGGAAACGATTTGAAGAAATCTGCGCCGATAAAAACTACCAGTTGTTAGCAAAACTTTAATGGAAACTCTTGCCGCGATTATGATGACTGGGCGTATAATATAAAGAAGGTAAATGCAAATGATTATAAGGGAGGTGTTATTTAATCAATGTCGAATTTTTCGACCAAAATACTGCAGGAGATATATCATAAAAATTTTAATATAAACATTGAACCATTCACCGATATTCGTTTCAAGTCGTGGAATAGTCTTTCCAATTACCATTCGTGATGACAATTAAATCGGAATAAATTTTGTTTTTAGCGCATTCAAGTTTGTTGCTTAATCGCGATTTTTATTCGAGCAACTGATAGAAAAAATCACTCGCCTGGCGGCTCGTGATTTTTTCGTGACAGTTGCTCTCATTAAAATCGCTAAGCAACAAACTTTCATGCAAAAACAAAATTTATTCGAGTAAATTGCCATCACTTATGGTATTACTTGTGATTATCCGATTTAGATCAAATATGCGTTGTTTTGTTGCATAGCTTTTGTCTGTTTAAAGGTAATTTTATAATTTCGCGATTGAAGAAGTTAAGAAGTCATCGTTTCTATTGGTAAAAATGTATCAGCTTATTTCATAAGCTTCTCTTGAGGCCAATTTTATACCATCAAGAAAGTTTTGCAAATCTTGAAAAGGTGATAATCGCTTGGTGCCGGGTCTAGACTATACAGCGGGTGTAGTACTACATCCCATTCAAGCTCTTAGAGCTTCTGGTGCATCGTTAAAGATATGTACGGTTTTACGTTATTTTAATGGAGCATAAAAACTTCCTATTGGTCACATCTTGCCGTTTCTGGTCGATCGCCTGCTTCAATCTGGTCAGTTTGTTGATAGTAGAGGTCTGAATTGAGTATTTGTCCCGATAGGAGCAGCTCATAGTGGATGATTCCTTTCCAATCCCTTCAAACACACAACAAATTCTTTTTGGTTGTCAATCTGAACTTCGCGATCGTTTTGCCTGACTCGACGCGATTTTTCGGCAGTTGCTCTCGTATAAGACCCATTTTTCATCACTTCCGCTTCATAAATTGATCGATGTCGGTAAGTTTCAGCCAAGACTCGCAGGCATCAATTTAGTCCAAATGGTTCTTCTGCGTTAATTCACGTGACACCCATACATCGAGCTTTTTTTTTGAGACCAGCCTTATTCAAATAGTTCAAAACTGTTTTCTGGCCAATCTTCAGTTCTTGGGCAATGGAATAAATGCTAATATCCTTTTATCGACATTTTCGACGATTTGCCCACTCATCCTCGACGCCCATATTACTAGAACAGATTCATTGGAACCATATCTTTGCTGTTGTATTCGATACTGTATTGGGTCCTTAAAGAGAATATCTTAGCCACTTGCTTTGCTTTTTCATCTTGAAGAATATCTAATTTTCTTAATGTACTTCAATTTTGAAACGATGTAACAAATAACTGGCTTGACCAAACCCAAAACTGTCAAAGAACCCTTAAAAATGTAATGCTATTATCAAATCACCTTATAGTATGACCCGAAGCAATGTATACCTCATGATATATGGCTTAGTAAAGATATCTAGCAGAAAACTATTAGAACTACACCTAATATTTACAATATTAATTTAATACAATGTTATATCAAAAGTTTCTATTAATTAAAAAGTTTTTATTATATCAAGAGTTTTTATTTTTATTTTGACCATCTATACATCTGATTTTGTACATCCTTAGCTAATAACTACAATCCATTCAAATACAAAATATAAGGGTGGTATAATGTAACAAAAAAATATATATAAAATCACATGGCGTTGATAATATAGAAGGTGGGAACATATGTCTATGAAGAATTATTAATTGCTAGTAGTAATGTTTAATATTATTATACACTCTCACATCTGCTTTGCCTTATGCGCAGAGCACTATTCTCTTCACTCAACCGATCTTTTATGTTTTCGCTATTTCATTACGGAGGAAATTACAATAATCTCCAGGTATTCATCACCTGTAAAAAAATTACCATACGCCGCAAACACAATTATTCGCCCTTTCCTGCGTACGCATTGCAGGTAATTAGACCCGCTCTTATTATGGGTGTAGGTATATCTTCGAAGTAAGACAAAACACCGCTGCGTATTTTCGTAAACAATTCTTCCCTTCACAACTTGAGCACGCACACACACACACACGGGAGATTTTTTAACCCCGGGGTTGTGGAGGGTACAATGCCCTCCTGTCCCTTATTTATTGCACCGTGGAAAATAACGCGTATATGCGTTCCTGTATGTGTGTGTGTGTGTGTGTGTGTACACGAACACTCTCTCTTTTCTAGTAGAAGAGAACCGGTCGGTGCGGTGAACTCGTACGGTTTCTTCATCTTTGTCTAGTTCTTTCTTCACGGTACGTTCGGACCAGGGGAAATGGGGGAAATGTATGGGCGCACATGGGTCCGGTTTTCCTCATGCCGTACAATAGAGCTCGGTGTTTTGGATGCATTGTGCAGGTACGCACACATTGTGCAATAATTGAGCTTGATGTGCAGCTTGACGTCTTTGATATTCAAAGATGAATAATGAGAAGCGAGATTGTAATATGATGTATTATGTTTGTATAAGCCAAACAAGGTTTTTTTTTATCAATTTCGATGCAAAAAAAGGGAACGGTGAAAAGTTGGGGTTTTCAATTGATACAATGCCAAAAAATACGTTAGGATTGTATTTGTAATATTTAAAAACAAATATACTATCCCTTAAGCATTTTGTATCATAATTCCACATTTCAAACAAATGTTTTTCTTATATCCTAAAATTTTGGCATTAAATATGACCTATAGCTCATGATGCCTTAAGCGTATTATATCATAGTTCCACTTTTCAAACAAAGGTTTTTTTACATTCTAATATCTTGGCATCAACTTTGACCTAAGGTTCATCTGGTCATATTTGATGCCAAGATTATAGGATATAAGAAAAATCTATGTTTGAAATGTCAAAATAGAGAGATATTAATAGCGTAAAGATGAATGGAAGCAATACAATTATCAAAAATTAAATAAATCGACAATTTTTTTGCAGAAATATCAATAGTTTTCCAAAAGTTTCTACTTTGAGGATAAGATGACCAAGGACCAAACATGTTTCACCTTAGTATAATCTATTTTCATTTTTATGCAGGCAAATATATTATTACGTTCCCCTTTTTGTCATGATGTTCATTGAATAGTTTCAGATGAATATCTCAAAAACGGTCAAAAATAGAACATTTAAATATATTCCTTTAGAAAGATTCAGAAGCTGTCTTCAAGTATTACTGGGCGGATGTGGATCTGAATGGAAGAACGTTGATTCAGTGAACTCCGCCCATGATTCTTACTCTCTAAATTTGTGTAAGACTTTTGTAAATATATCATAAGCAAGAATAATACGAAGTTTTAGTTTTTTTGGTTAACGATCAACCGCTTTTATTGATTGTCAATTGCGTTTCCTTTATACATTTTTTACATTTTAAATTGTTATTCAAATATTTCGTCGTTTGAAAATTTTCAATTGTTTTTTTTAATTATCTTCAATTGCTTTCGGTTGTCTAGACCACGGGTCTCCAAACTTTCCAGCCTTAGAACCACACTATTTACTTTAGTAAGTTCCAAGGGCCAAAACCGTTTTAATTTTTCTGCCAGTATCTATAATTTCTAGACTATACTGGGCATGCAGTCTAAGTGAGCATACGTTTGCTAAATTGAAAGAAAATATTCTAAAATAGTCTTAAATCTAACGGAGGGATTAATAAAAAAAATCTAGAATTATCAAAGAAAGTTTTGTAAATCCAGGGAAGAAATTTCTGTAAAACATTTTAACCCTCGAAATAATAATTAGAAATTCTGGAAAATACGCGAAAACATGCTGGAATTCTAAAAATCTGGAAGAAATATATTGCTGAAAATTCTTGAAGCCTCAAAGAACTAATGAAAATTTCTCGAAAAGAATTGAAAGAAAGGATTGCAAAAATTCTTAAAATTTAAAGGAGGGATCGATAAAAAATCTAGAACCATCAAAGAAAGTTTTGTAAATCTAGGGAAGAAATTTCTGTAAAATATTTTAATATTCAAAGTAATAATTTAAAATTCTCGAAAATACAAAGAAAAGTGCTGGAAATTCTAAATATCTGGAAGAAATATATTATTACAAAATTTCTAAAAAATCTGGAAGCCTTAAAGAACTAATTAAAACTTGTCGAAACCAATTGAAAGAAAGGATTCTCAAAAATTCTTAAAATCTAAAGGAGGAATTGATAAAAAATCTAGGACCATCAAATAAAGTTTTGTAAATCAAGGGAAGAAATTTCTGTTTAATATTTTAATCCTCGAAGTAAAAATTGAAAATTTCCGAAAATACAATGAAACGTGCTGAAAAATTCTAAAAAATTCTGGAGCAAATATTGCTACAAATTTTCTAAAAATTCTAAAACCCCCAAAGAACTAAAAAAACTCGAAGATTCTCAACAGTTCTTAAAATTCAAAGGAGGGAGAGATAAAAAAGTCTAGAACCATCAAAGAAAGTTTTGTAAATCCAGGGAAGAAATTTCTGTAAAATATTTTAATATTCACAGTAATAATTTAAAATTCTCGAAAATACAAAGAAAAGTGCTGGAAATTCTAAATATCAGGAAGAAATATATTATTTTATAAAAAATCTGGAAGCCTTAAAGAACTAATAAAAACTTGTCAAAACAAATTTAAAGAGAGGATTCTCAAAAATTCTTAAAATCCAAAGGAGGGATTGAGAAAAAAATCTAGAACCATCAAAGAAAGTTTTGTAAGTCACGGGAAGAAATTTCTGTATAATATTTTAACCCTCGAAGTAAAAATTGAATATTCCCGAAAATACAATGAAACGTGCTGAAAAATTCTAAAAAATCTGGAACAATTATTGCTACAAATTTTCTAAAAATTCTAAATCCCACAAAGAAATAATGAAAACTCGAAAATTGAAATAAAAGATTCCCAACAGTTCTGTGATAAAAGAATTGGAACCATCAAAGAAAGTTTTACAAATCCAGGGAAGACATTTCTGTAAAACATTTTAACCCTCGAAGTAATAATTAGAAATTTTAGAAAATACAAGAAAACTTACCGGAAAATTTTAAAAATCTGGAAGAAATATTGCTACGAAATTTCTAAAAATTCTAGAACCTTTATAGAACTAATGTAAAACTCGAAAAAATTGAAAGAAAAGGTTCTCAAAAAATCATAAAATTTAATGGAGAGATTGGTAAAAAAACATCAAAGTAAGTTTTGTAAATCCAGCGAAGAAATTTCTGTAAAATATTTTAACATTCAAAGTATCAATTGAAAATTATTCAATACAATGGAAACGTGCTAGAAAATTCTAAAAATAGGGAAGAAATATATTAAGAAAAACATTTTCATTTCGTAAATCTACAACAAATGAGTAGAATATATTGCTACAAATTTTCTAAGAATTTAAAAATCCTTAAATAACTAATGAAAACTCGAAAAAAAAGAAAAGATTGTCAATAGTTCTTAAAATACAGAGGAGGGACAATTTGGAGCCATCAAAGAAAGTTTTCCAATCCAGCGAAGAAATTTCTGTAAAACATTTTAATCCTCGAAGTCATAATTAGACATTTTAGAAAATGCAAGAAAACTTACTGGAAAATTCTAAAGATCTGGAAGAAACATTTCTAGAAAATTTCTAAAAATTCTAAAACACCCAAAGAACTATATGTAAAACTCGAACAAATTGAAAGAAAAGTTTCTCAAAAGATCATAAAATTCAATGGAGGGATTGGTAAAAAAATTTGGAACCATCAAAGAAAGTTTTGTAAATCAAGGGAAGAAATTTCTGTAAAAAGTATTTTAACATTCAAAGTAATAATTGAAAATTCTTGAAAATACAAGGAAACGTGCTGGAAAATTCTAAATATTGCTACAAAATTTCTAACAATCCAAAAATCCTCAAAGAACTAATGAAGACTACAAAAAATTAAAAGAAATGTTTCTCAGAAATTATTAAAATCCAAATTAAAACTGATTAAATTAAAAATCTAGAATCAATAAAGAAAGTTTTGCAAATCCAGGGAAGAAATTTCTGTAAAATATTTTAACAGTCAAAGTAAAAAATTTTCGGAAATTGAAGGAAACGTGCTGAAAAATTCTAAAAAATCAGGAATAATCGCTACAAATTCTAAAACTTCTAAAATCCTCATAGAACTAATGAAAACTACAAAAAAATTAAAAGAAAATTTTCTCAAAAATTATTAAAATCCAAAAGAGAGACTGATAAAAAATCTAGAACAATCAAAAAAAGTTTTGCAAATCCAGGCAAGACATATCTGTAAAATATTTTAAACCCCAAAATAATAATTGAAAATTCTCGAAAATGCAAGGATTCGTTTTGGAAAATTCTAAAAGTCTGGAAGAATTATTGCTACAATATTTCTAAAAATTCTATATCCCTCAAAGAACTAATGAAAACTTTTTGAAATAATTGAAAGAAAAGTTTCTCAAAAATTCTTAAGATCTAAACGAACTATTGATAAAAAATTTGGAACTATCAAAGAAAGATTTGTAAATCTAGCGAAGAAATTTCTGTAAAATATTTAAGTAATAATTGAAAATTCTCGAAAATACAAGGAAACATGCTGGTAAATCTATTTTTAGAATATATAATAATAGAAATATATTGCTACAAAATTGTTAAAAATTCAAAAATCCTCGAAAGAACTAATGGAAACTACAAAAAATTGAAACAAAAGTTTTTTCAAAAAATTATTAAAATCCAAAAGATAGGCTGATTAAAATTCTAGAACCATTAAAGAAAGTTTTGCAAATCCCGGGAAGACATTTCTGTAAAATAGTTTAAACCCCAAAGTAATAATTGAAATTTTTTTGAAAATACAAGGAAACGTTTTAGAAAATTCTAAAAATGTGTAAGAAATATTGCTTCTAAATTTCCAAAAATTCTAAATCCCTCAAAGAACTAATGAAAACCTTTTGAAATAATTGAAAGTTAATCCTTAAAATCTAAAGGAGGGACTGATAAAAAAATTTGGAACCATCAAAGTAAGATTTGTAAATTCGGGGAAGAAATTTCTGTAAAATATTTTAACTCTCGAAGGGCCAGATTGATGACACTGGCGGGCAGAATTTGGCCCGCGGGCCTTAGTTTGGAGACCCTTGATCTTGATCAATTGTTTTGTTTTGTTTTTGTTTTTCAATCAGAATTATAAATTATTTTAATATTGTTTTTGCTATTTTCCTCTTACTCCCACAATTTTTTGACAACATCAACTAATTCTATCTATAAATAGATTTTAAAAAAATAATTTCCAAGAATTTCAATTGTTTTAGAGTTTTTGACAATTTCAATTGTTTTTTGTTTATAATTTCCAATTGTTTTCACCATTAATAATTATAAAATCAAGAAAGAGACGCGATGACTTTGTTTTAACAAAAAGTAAACGCCTCTACAATTAAACAATGACATGAAATGTTTGTTTTTCAATTGTTTTTTATAATTGTTTTGTTGTCATCACTTTTATCGATTGTCTATTGTTTTTTTGGTTATTATTAATGTTAATTTTTTTCTGAAGCGGCATTCAACTGTAGTTAAATTGTTTTCAAATGTTTTCGCAAAACAAAATTACTTATTTCAATCAGAACTATTTTACCAATTTTTAATTGTTTTCGTTCCACAAGTTATTGTCCATATTCAACTAATTTGATTTATAGACTATTTTTTTAAAATTTACAAGTATTTCAATTATATGCTGGGCACTTGTTTTATACTTTATGGCATTTTTAACTGTTTTTTGTCAATATTTTTTAAATTATTTTCGTTATTACAATTATCCAATATTTTTTCATTTAATTGTTTTACTTAGAATTTTAATACTTCTTCTAATTTTAACTGGCCTTTAATATTTTTATTTTATTTGTAGAATTTTTTGTCAATTTATTTTTTCAATCAGAACTATTTTATCAGTTAAATTAAATTAATTTTCAAGAGTTTCAATTGTTTTCTGGACACTTATTTATGTTTTTGACAATTTCAATTGTTTTTTTTTGTTAATTATTTATAATTGTTTTCGTTATTATCAATAAACATTTTTTTTCAAACTGTGAAGAAAGTGATTACAAGTTATTTTACATTGCTTCATCTTCACATAACTCAATCAACAACATTAATAGTTTTTTTTTCATTTATTTTTAATTTGTATTTTAACTGTTTTTTAAATTAATTTTCAATTATTTTTGAATATATTTCCGTCACAGTTTCATTCGATTGTCTATTGCTTTTTATTTTATTTTCTTATAAACTTTCTGTAGCGACATTCATTTGTTCTCGCACTTATAAATTATCTTCAAACGTTTTCGTAAAAGAATTGTTTTATGTTTTCAATAAGACCTATTTTAATAATTTTAATTGTTTTCAGTCGACAAATTGTTTGCCAATTTTATATTTTTAGATGATTTCCAAGAATTTTTTTAAACTTTTGTTAATTTAATGCATAATTGTGGAAACGGTTACTATGTGATACATTTTGAATATAATGAAGGAGACACGATTTTATTAAAGATTTGGTAATCTTATCTGTCATTTGTATTATTGTTTTTTTTATCGATTGCCTATTGCCTATTAAAAAAAATGTTGATAATTTAAATTAGTTTCTGAAACTGCACTCAACGGTTCTGGGGCTTATAAATTGTTTTCAAATGTTTTCGTAAGACAATTGATTTTTTTTTCAATGGAAATTATTCGACTAATATTCAATTGTTTTCGTTCTGTGAGTTTTTGTCAATATTCAAATTATTTCATCTGTAGACGATTTTTATTTATTTCCAAGATTTCCCGGACATTTGTTTTGTAGTTTTTGACAATTTCGTTTCGTTTAGTATTATGTATCACTGAATTAAACGATTGTCTATTGTTTAATTTCAATTGTTTCAATGTTTTAAACTTTTGTAAATTGTTTTCGTTATTTTTCAATTTTCAAATTCATTCTTTTAATTTTTTGAAGACGTCAGTTTTATCTGACCTTTTTATAATTAATTTTGTTGTTATTAGTAATTATTTGTTTCTACTTTTATAGATGTTCATTGTTTTTTCTAAATTTCTAATGTTATTTTAAATTGTTTTCGCTATTTTTCAATTTTCAGATTCATTAATTCGTTCTTTTAATTGTTTTTAAGACTTTTATCAGTGTTATCTGTCTTTTTTCATTAATTTTCAATTGTTATTATTAGTAATTATTTGTTTATACTTTTATAAATGCCCATTGCTTCTTTCTTTTCTTTTTTTTTGGGAGCTACATTCTCTATTCTGACGATTATAAAGTATTATAATATTTATATATTTCGTCAAACAATTGTTTTATTGTTTTCAATTAGAACTATTTGAATAATTTTTAATTGTTTTCGTTCAATAAAAATTATTGACTAAAGAAAAACGGTTGAAATTGTCAAAAATTCTGAAAACAAGTGTCTGGAAAACATTAAGCTAATTTTATTTATATACGATTTTTTCTAATTTCCAAGAATTTATTTCTTTTCTGGACACTTACTTTTCAGTTATTGACAATTTCAAGTGTTTTTTTACCAATAATTTTTAATTGTTTTTGCTATTATCAATTATCAAGTGCTTTTTTTCAGTTGTGTTTAATTAAAGTTTTAACACTTAATGGTTGATTTTTACTGTCCTTTTTATATTTTCAGTTGGTTTTTATTAGTATATTTTATCACTGCTTTAATCGATTGTCATTTTTTTAAATTTCTTATAATTTTAATTATTTTCTGAAGCGACATACTGTTTTTAAAAACATTTTTTTTACAATCGGAATAATTTTCAATTAAGTTTTTGTCAATGATTTAACTAATTTTATCTATAGACATTTTTTTAAATTCAATATGTTTTGGAGTTTTTATAATTTCAACTGTTTTTCAATTGTTTTAAATTAATTCTTTCATTTTTTTAATGAATTTTATCAATGTTATCTTTCTTTTTTCATAAATTTTCAATTGTTCTTATTAGTAATTAGTTGTCGATACTTTTATCGATGTTCATTGTTTTTTTTTTTAATTTCTAATGATTTAAATTATTCTTGGAGCAAGATTGAATTTATCTGGCGTTTATAAAGTGTTATCAAATGTTTTCGTCAAACAATTGTTTTATTGTATGTTAAAATAGTTCGTAAGTGAATATGGTATGATAAATTAGTACAATATTATTCTAATTTGTCAATTCTTTTATTATTTTATATCAAATATATTTGAATAATTTTTTATTGTTTTCGTTCAATAGGTTTTTGTCCATATTAAGATAATTTTATCTATATGTGATTTTTTTTAAATTTCCAAGAATTTTAATAATTTGAGTTTTTGACAATTTCAAGTGTTTTTTGCCAATAATTTTTAATTGTTTTTGATATTATCAATTATCAAGTTATTTTTTTCAGTTGTGTTTAAAGTTTTAACACTTTGATAAAAAACTTGGAACCTTCCTTCAATATTTTAAAATATCTTCAGGTAACTCAACCAATTAAAGTTTTAACACTTTCGTTAATTTTTACTGTCTTTTTAAATTTTCAATTGGTTTTTACAAGTACTTTTTATCACTGCTATAATTGGTTGTCATTTTTTTTAAATTTCCTATAATTTTAATTATTTTCTTAAGCGACTTTCAACTGTTTTTGAACACATTTTTTTACAATATGAACAATCTTAACAGTTTTCAATTCAATTTCAAACAATTTTTTTTTCAATAATTTAACTAATTTTATCTATAGAAGATTTTTTAAAATATTTTAAGATGGCATCTTTATGGTTTTATCGTATCGATTTTTTTAAATTTCAATTTGATAGTTTCAACCGTTTTTCTTTTCAATCAAGATATTACCATAAAGGTGCCATCTATTGTTGATAGGAAACAATAATTAATCTTCTTCTTTTTTTTATGTGGTTTGTGTCCAAAAAGCTCGGCACTTAAAATAATCAGTAATGGAAAATTGCAACAGACTAAAAGAAAAAAAACAAATGAAAACAACACTACCCAATACAACACATGTGTTTGCTAAATTAATAAAATGCAATTATTTAATTACATTTAATTTAATTTTGTTTTGACAATGTCAAAGTGACATGATATTTACTAAATGTTCCCCTTTATTAAAAGAAATTAGGATTATTTTACTTGAACTCTCCGAAGCTGAGTTCGTGCATGACGAAACAGTGAAGGAAAGGACCTACGGGTTAGAGTAGAAGAACATTCTTCAAGAGTGAACTCCGCCTTTCAGCTTGCAGGCGAAATTGTATGTATGTTTTTGTTTAATCTTTCATGAATTATAATTATAAAGCAAGTTTAATAAAGTACTTATAAACAATATTATTTTCGCTATTAACTTTGATTTCAATTGTTTTTAGTTGATGCTTAATTGATGTTTTAATACTCAATTTTAACTCTCTTTTGTATTCATTTAGAAGGGTCTTTCAGTAATTTTTTATCACCGATTTTATAGATTGTCTAATAATAATAATAACAAATATCTTTATTCACATTTTTTTCCTTTTACAATAATAGTAATTACATTTTGTAATTTATTTTTGAACGGGCTATCGACCATTGATCTTTGGGCATAGTAGATTATCTATTTTTTTAAATTTCTAATCATTGTAATTAATTTCTGGAGCAACATTCAACCGGCTTCAGTTTCAACTCTTTTTTTAATAAATTACTTTTAATTGTGTTGTTTCGTCAATTTTTTTTTCTTCCACCGTTATCTATTTCTCAATTGTTTCTGTAGAAATATCTAATCATTTCAATTGATTCACTTGTTTTAGCGCGTTTTACAATAACAGATATTTTCTGAAATGACATTCAATTACGTTGGCAATTAAATAATGAGTTTAAATTATTTTCAATTATTTTTGCCTTTCAAGTTGGTATCAATTTTTTTCAAGTAATTTCAATTGTTTTCTGTTGAGGCATTCAATTGTTTTTGCTTTTTTATTAATCGTTATTTTAAACAATAACAAATCTAATATTAATTTAATATAGCCATATAAATTTAGAACACTCTTGATGATTACTTATTCTAGCGTACTCTTGACCTACCACAATATTCAACGCATTGTCCTATCGTACTCCCGACCTACCTTAATCAACTACACATTAACCTAGGTTAAGAGTACGCTAGTAAAATCGTACAAATTATTAAGGTTGGAAAATACTAATAATTATTTTTACTACTACTAAACATCTTTATTCACAGAATGAAAATAAAATATAATACATGTAATGTATAAAATAAAATAAATTCTAACATAGTTGGTCTTCTGTTTCATGGCTATCGACCAGTGGTCTTTCAGCCCTAATTATTTTTATTTTACGGTAAATTTCTCTAACAAAAAATAGAATTTGCATAATATTTTGGAAATATAAAAAACAATAATTTAACACAGAAAAATTGTTACAAAATTAATTGTCCAACCCTAATTAATTTAGAAAACTAAACTTAATCAGACATGATTACATTATTTAGAATGTTACTCTTACTTAAAATAAAATAAATTAAGTAATAAAATGCTGATTTTTTAAATTTGTTTTAGTAATATTTATCTGTTTTCTTAAATATATTTGTTATTATTTATGATAATTTATTAACAAAATTGATAGTTCCACCTTCCGAAAAGGGACAAAATCAGTATATTTGTTTAAATATATATTCAAAAAATTAATCCAGGGGTTGCGAACATGCCTTACTTGACAATGGATGGATGTTGCGTTAAGTTGAAGAACATTGAAAACTAGTGAACTCCACCCCGTGATTTTTGCTGTGTAAATTTTCTTTCGTGGTTTATTAACGTATAAATTATAAGCAGGAAATTAATAAAGAATAATATTATAGTGAATTCCTGAAAGAGTGCTTACAACCCATCCGTCTTTTGAAAATATTAGGATCGGAAATGATGGTTGAGTTTTGTTTTATTCTATCCAGATATTTAGAAATCAATTATTATACTTTCTTAAAACTTCATTTTTTAAACCTATTATATTTTTTTGCTATAAAACCTACAAATTGTCACCACATTTAAGCAATTGAAATTGCTTACATTTTTCAGTTAATCGTCATTATCGTCCAAGAAAATTATTAAGTCTTTTAGAAAAGTATTGAATTAAAACATTTTATTTCCTTTCTTCAATTCAATACTGATAACTTCGCACAACTCAAAGCAAACCGTGAATATTTTAGAAAAGTATATTTTTACTCAAGCAAGGTTTATGGTATTTGTATTTAGATCTTTGGTTCTCTTACAATAAATTGTAAATTAAATAGATACAAATTAATAATGTACTTATAATATATAATTGTGACGTAAGAGATCCGTAGGGAATTCACTCTGAAGAATGTTCTTCCACTCTAGCCCCATTCTGCACACTCAGACCTTCTGTTTACCTCACTTACATGTTTTTATTTATTCAGGGGTTTAATCAATTATATCCTATAATTTTTGAAACGTACTATTCTTTACTATGAATTAAATTCTCACTTAACCCGTGGTAAGACATGATTATATTAATTAGAGGTTAATTAAACTCTTGATGTTGTTTCACAAACTAGTCGGAGGAATATATAAAAATTGTAAAACAACACCAAGAGTTTAATTAACTACTATTCTTTATTTGGAAAATAAAGCAAATCGTAATTGTCTACACTGTTCAGTTAATCGTAATTATCGTCAAAAATTTAAATAAAACCTTTCTCCTTTCAGTAAAGTTAGTAAGTTATTCAGCCTTTTTTTGAAAGTAATTCTTTGCCCGGCCTACGCCTATTATCGGCTTGTAGGTAGATCCAATTTCACAAGGTAAACCTTTACCACACGAAAGCCGAGGTCCGAAGACAAAAGGACAGGTCGGGCAACAAGTGCGCTTAAAGGTGTGGGTGTACCTGTGCCAAGATTCGTCCTGTGAAACTTCACAATGAGTGATTTTAATCTCGTGATTGTGCTTTGTGCAAAGGCGCGAGATTTATTTAGTGTACGTGCTTTTAGAGGTATGAACCATTTCATGCTAAATTTATTACGGTTAATGATCCATCAATAAGTTATTAAAACCATGGGTATACAATGAAAATATTTTTTATGTCCAAAGTGTTTAAAATGCTTTTTTCTCCACTGAAGAAAAGGGCGTTTTAACTACTTTGATTATTAACTCTTCACGTAGTCAGAATCCCTAAACAAATATTTTATGTATCAAAATAGTTCACAAAAATATAATTTTTCTTTACCACAAGGGTTGACTTTTATGTTTTGGAAATGGGCAATCCAGGTGTTATCATCATATCAATCCTTTTTCCTACAATAAAGTTCGTATTTTTGTAAGTAGAGTTACTCAGATGATTTGATGTCTTACAGTGATAATTGATGTCGGCCAAGAAATGGAATTACGTCGTGATTATTTTTTATAACTTTCGACGTGGATTATCTCAACAACAGTGCATCGATTAACTTTGTTTTAGCGATGAGGCAACATCAAAAACAACCATATGTCGATGGTATGCGGAATTTGCTTAGTGATGAATTTCGTGAAGGTCGTCCAAAAGAAAGAAATTGATGCTGTGCGTGAGCTGACATTGCAAGATCGTTATGTGACTTATCGTGAGATCCTTGTGTATTAGTAGAATCAGCATACATTCCATACTGTTCATTCATTTGGCTGTCAAAAAAATTGCTGGCGTTTTTACCATCGCTCAAAAAAGCATGTATTGATTGATCGAAATAAAAACTCAAGAAATACGATTGTGGTGCTTCAAACATGTCTGCAATATCGTAAAAGGTGCCAAATTATGGATGTATGCGTATGATCCTGAAAGTAAACAGTAATCATATTGGTAGAAGTAATACACTTGTTATGTTCCATTTGTTTATTATCAGTTTATTAAAACAGTCTTAACTTTGAGAATGATCCGTAATGAACACGTGCCAGTTACCTGATAATAAACAAATGGAACATAACAAGTGTATTACTTAAATAAGTAATTGTGGAGGTTTTCACTTCGTGATACATTTTGATAATTCAAAATAAATAAACAATTAACTTTGTTGGTATCACTTTTTATTTACACTAGTAACTATAGTTTCGACAACTTCAGCTTGTCACTATTATTTGATAATTTATTTTGAAGTGTATTACTTCTCTTAATTTGGATTCATCAAGAATGAAGCAGAACAAGTATCGAATTTATTAAACAGTAATCGACTGTGCCAAAAAAGTTGTTCGTGCACGAAACCCTTCGAAACACACATAGGCTTAATAAGAGACATTCTTTTATTATTGAATGATTAATTTAACAAACGACGTGGCAAGTATAATTTTACTAATAATAATCACGCTGAAAATCAATTGACTCTCTAAATAATCAAATATAATCAAATAATTTACATAACTAATTAAGCTCACCAAAAGTAGAACACGAACGTGTTAAGTTAACAAACTCCATGTTTGCTAAGAAAGTGGTGCTTCTCTGGTATTAACGACCGCCACAAGAATCCGGTTGTATAAACATAGGGGCTGGGTTATTTTTAAATATGATAAAACACATGTTAGGAATGTACAAAACGACAAAAAGGAAATATTCTTTAATTTCTTCGTATATGACTTGGGTATCCAAAAAGTAAGTTTGTTTACACAAATTGTTAAAAAAAAATAAATACGTAATTTACTGTACTAGTTAAGTTAATACCTTTCTTTAAAATTTCATTTCGATATCTTTAATAATTCCAGAGATCACTTAATTGAAACACAGTTATATTCCTTTTTTCACTTCAAAAAAAGTGAAGACAGAAATATAACTGCGTTTCAATTAAGTAATATTAACCTTTACGTACTCAAGTAATACATAGGTATTTTCTTGGTCCCATAAATTTGCCAATAACTTTATAATAAATTATTATTGTTAAATTTCTATTTAAGTTACTATAGATAGTAACACCGAGGCAATTTTTGTTCCGATCACATTGTGACAATCAAATTACTTTGGGACTTAATTAACAAATTGCTTAGAGTTACAAATGAGAAGAGAATGAGAGGACCAAACACACTTCCCCGAGGTGTACCTAAAACGATGCCAATTTTCTTCGAGAGTGCATCATTCACTGTAACAGTAAGCCGACGGTTTTGCACTAAGGAAATTATGAAGTCATTAATAACACCTCTTACACCCAAGTTATTCATCTTTTCAAGTAAAATATTAGCAAAAAATGTATTAAAGTCCTTTACGTTGTTGTAGAAAAATAATTTAAGAACGTATTGGTATTTTTAAATTATTAGTTAAAATAGTAACATTAAAGTTGATCGATTGTGTGATTGAAATTAGTTATGGAAGTGTAAAAATAAATTGTGTTACAAGTAAAACTAAGTTATGTTATCTAATCTTTCAATTATATTTCAAAGTAATGAATAAGCAAAATGCTCGGGATTTTTTCCCCTGAATTTTCGGGCAAAATTATTCATGCGTGTCTTCTGGGTCAAGAATATATTTTTACTTGTTTGAATGATCTCGCCTGCGGTTACGCTTTAAACCGTATAATTATACGTATTTTTCCGAGTGTTTGTACAACCTTGCTTACTAAACCAAGAATCAACCTTAATTGCAGCATTATCAACCATCAGTACCATAATGACAAAACCACTCGTAAATTTTATGTACAATTTCTCTTCCCCAAACAATAAATCACAGCAAGTCTTGTAATATCGATCTTAAAATTGAAAAAAAAAACTTTTTATGCGTACACTTTATAGTTAGTAGTGTTTAAATGATACGCAATTCAAATTGGACACTGCGCCTGACAAATTGTAACGGACTTTAGTGAATGCCAAGGAAACCTGATTGCAGTACGTGTTCGGCGTCTGTTATGTCTTCAGATTCCGGTCCCTTGCCTTGGTTATACCATTATTTAATGAAACATATGAATCGTGTGCTGTCATAATGGTTTATTTATTGATTTTAATGATTAATAAAGTGAAATTTGGAAATTCGTAGTAATATATGTGCGTGATCTTCAATCTTAAGTGTTAAATTTTTTGATAAGTTTCGTTCTTCTTTACTCAGCCTATTATTTTCTGAAATTATTACGTTACGTTCTTACGAGTTATTTAGAATCGCAAATGTGTGTAATGCAATAGTGGTTTGGTTTATATTCGCCTGTATGATCTGATCTGGCATTCAGGATATCCTGATGATAAGTGGGTTCGATTAAATCATTTTAATATGTATCAAAAACCCTGACCATGTCATAAAAGATTAAGTATTAAGTGTGTATGAACTATTTATAGTTAAAAAAGTAGTGAATTTTTATTTGTTTTCTTCTTTCATTACATTTATCGCCGCCATCTCAAGTCTTAATTCAAATAATGTATGTTTAATATTTTCTTACTATTTCAGCAAAACACTTTAACTTTGTATTGGATTGATGAGGCTTTTACTTGGTGAAAGTCCATTATATAGGTGATAAATAAACCCAAGTGTTTTATGTATCAACTTTAACTTTGTATAAATATATTGACTATAGTTTCGGCAACTCATTTGCCAGTATCGAAACAAGAATTTGTTTCACTGATTATCAAACATGTACAACGAAGTAGAAGCTTCTTATATTCAAAATATTGTTACTATTTGTTCGAACGTATTAACTTATGGCAAATAAATCTCAAGAATTTAATTGACGTGAAAAGTTTTTTATATAACACTCATCAAGATTTTAAATGATGAAGAATTAATTTTAATCAGTAGAAATTTAATTGAAAACCATTAATTAGCCGTAAATATATTCTCTCAATAATTATAATTAGTTTTGCGCAACTTCTATTAATTTCATGTTAAGTCACTTTAGTTGATAACATTAAACTGATACCATTGCAAGAAAAAGAAATAGATTTTTCTGAGAATTATCCGCAACATTTCATATCTTAACTCTTTAACCTCTGCACTATTTCCAATTTTATAACTTTATAAAAATAATTTCCTAAAATTAGCGTCTGCATTTAGATAACACCAATTATATTTCACTTTATGGTGTTTTCCTTAGTAAAATTTAACTAACAAATAAAATTATTTTCAGAGTTGGTAATGATTTAAAAAAAAACGTAATAAAGAAGATTTACACGATATTCATAAGTTAATATTCCACAAGGCTCCATTATTAGCCCATTATTATATTACTACGAGGGTAATATAAAATATATCGAGTATATAAAAAAAGCCTTTATTTGCGTAAAAATTCAATACATAAAAACACACCTTTATTCCTCTTGACCTATATACTGGAGCCAAAAGTAATGCAACACCCCTTGGATGTGGTGTAATCCAGCAACAAATACGCACGATTTATTCACCTTAGAAAGAAAAAAAAGCCATAACGTTTTTACTGCTTTATCTCATTTTTTGTGTACGATTTTTAAACTTATCCGAAAAATAAAGCAAATTTAATAATGTCAATAACCAGTCATCTGTTCTACTTTGATCCTTTTTGAGCTCTTCAGTAACGAAATAGAAATGTCATAAATCACATATTTGTGTAAAATCCTTTTGAGGATATAATATGCCGCATTTGGCCAAAACAAAGAGAAAATATTCTGAGATGAGCTTCAAGAAGGAAGTCTCTCATTGAAGAAAGAGTTGGTACGAGTGGAAGAACGCTATATTGTGAACTCTGCCCTTTCCATATGTGATTGAAATTTTTGTTGATATTAATGGATTTCATATACAATTTTGGAATATTATGTAAGCATATTGGAATAAATAACACTAAATACTAAATAATACTATATTAAAAAACCTTTCTAAAATGCCAAGAATGCATGCACCCCGTCGATTTCATCAATTAAATGATTTTCCAAAAGGTCGCATTGTGCTATCAATTACTCTGCTGCCAAACATGGAATGGTGTCAAGCCAGATTCAACTAGGATATAGAGTGAAACCTCATTTGCTTTAGTGATGAGTCCAAATTTTGGGGACCATGAAAGCCGTAAACACGTATCCGTCGATTTTGTGGTGAAAGGCCAAATGTAGAGTTTGCCTTAGAACGCCAAGCAGCCAATACCCCTGGCTGGGGGCGCTATATGTCTTGGAAGTACATTGCTGAAGTTATACGAATTGTTGCAATACCATGCATTGAGACTATCCCAAAAACATGTACTTAAAAAATTCTGGCGTATAGCTTTAGATTGCAAAATCTATTATCGCCGATAGAACATGTATGGAATAACATAGAAACAACACTTCAGCTATTGCCACTGCCACCAAGGACTTTGGAACAAAGTTAAAGAGGCCTGGGACCGCTTATCAGAAGAAGACATCGACCACTTGATTCGATCTTTGCCTTGCCGAGTTAAAGACAAACAAACAAAAATCCTTTTCGAGTACAAAAAAATCAATATTCACGATGAAAATCAATACATTTTTGCATGTGCTTGAGCCAATTTTTGAAGCATTTTTTACGTTCCCATTAAGGTACCTCTACAGGCGACGAGAAACGTTGACCTCCTAATTTATTTATTTATTTAATTTGGGGGAATAAAAATAAGTCATTGAGTGCCAAACTAGGGCTGTATCAATTCGCCTTTTTAGTCATCAAAAAGCCTCTTGTTTGAGAGCTGGAGGAGAGTGGAGCGTCTTCAGCGGTTTGTTTTCCTTATTTTTCTAAAGACTTTTGACAAACAAATGGTTTTGTACCATTCAAAATTTACCGTCAGATATTGCACTAATGGTCCAGTTGCCATATATCCGTTTTTCCGAAAAAAAGAGGCGACCATTTGCTTCGAAGTGTTTCTTGTTAGATTTAGCTCATCTTGAAAGACTCACACAGTCTGCTGCTGTTTATTTTCAGACTCATACGCATACATCCATCATTCGTCACACATCATACGTGCTATCGTATGAAATGTGCTCAAGTTTTTTCGACTTTCGACGATCCTTTTACCAAGCGATTGTAAAATTATGTGGAATCCAACGCGAACATTTTATTTTTGATAGACAAATGTTCATGCAATATTGAATGTATTGAATTAGTGAGACCAATGCCCAAGGATGTCTTATCTCACTATCACATGACTATCTTGCAATATGCAGTAGTGATGTTTGATAGTGCTTCATTACCAAACAAAAATGGCGTTCATCGATGCACTATTGTTGAGATAATCCACGTAGAAAAATGTAAAAAATGCCACGACTTAATTCTCCATTTCTTGACCGACTTCAATTTTTCACTTTACTGTAAAAAATATAAATGGCAGATGGACACCAAGACGTTCTGAGGAACCCTACTGAGAAAAAGATTCGAACTTTCCGGCGATCAGACGGCAGCTCATTGATCGCCCATTCCCGAAATATACAAGGGCGGCTTGAAATGTTTCCGGAATCGGCAAGAGATTGAAGTGGATTTATTGGTTTGCAAGGGTAACCCTTTTTACAGCAACTGTGAAAATTCCAGACGTCTACTGTCAATAGTTGTTGTTTTGTAGAGAAAGTCTGGCGGTTTCGCAAAAATGGATAAAATCGAAATTCGTGCAGTGATAAAACACTTCTGAATGGCTGGGAAAACGGCCACGGAAATTCGAAACATTTTACTATAGGTTCATGCCGGATTTACTGCATCATTTTCGACAATCAGCTTCTGGGTGAGCGAGTTCAAACGTGGCCGCACAAGCACAAGTGACGAACCACGCAGGGGACGTCGAAAAACCGCCACCAACGATGAAATGGTCGACAAGATTCATGATGCCGTGTTAGGCGATCGCCGATAGAAACTGAAAGAGATAGCAGAGACAACAGTCATCTCAGAAGAACGCGTTGGCCATACCCTACACGAAATTTTGGGAATAAAAAAGCTTTCTCCGCGAAGGGTACCGCGCTTGCTCACACCGTAGCAAAAACAAAAACGGATGATCGTTTGGAATTAGTGTCTGGCTAGGATTCAACGCAATCCAAAGGATTTCTTCATGAGTTTTGTAGCCGTAGATGAGATCCACCATCGGAGACCAAGGAACAATCGGAGCAGTGGACTTTTCTGGACGAAACAAGACCGTTCCATCGGCCGGAATGGTCATGACGACCATTTTATTAGATTCCCAAGGTGTGATACTCATCAACTATCTGCAGAAGAGAAGGACGATCACGGGGCAATACTACAGCGATTTATTGACCCGATTCGATGTAGTATTGAAGGAGAAATGGCCTCGTTTGCAGCGGAAAAGAGTGCCTTTTCACCACGATAATACATCCGGCATCGTTGTGTCCAAATTGAATGAGTTGCGCTACGAATTAGTCTTTCATCCTCCATATTCACCAGGCCTAGCCCCCAGAGACTTTTTCCTATTTCCAAACCTGAAAAAATCGCTGTCAGGAAAGAGATTTTCCTCAAATAAGGAGTTCAACGCCGCTACAGATGGTTATTTAGCAGACCTCGAAACATCCTACTTTTTCGACGGCTTAAAGAGATTCGAACACCATTGGAAAAAGTGTACTGATCTTCGAGCATCTAAAAATAAAAATAAAAAACCACATCAATACCGTATTTTTCTTGTCGATTGTAGAAAGCAAAAGCAACCCTCATACTTCAGTGTGATGTAGTTTTGTTATTATACTGAAGCTAATATTTCATCATTGTTCAACACAATAAAATTTGAACTGTTAGATTGGCCCTATTAAAATAGTTTTTCACTTTCTTCTTAAAAATCCTAAAATATCATATTTAGGAAAAATGTACGCATTAATTTACATTGTATCTACAAAAGTCCATATCCCAAAATTTCAAGTCTTTAATATTCAGAACTTCATTCGATTGTATTCTTTCATGGTAGCGATAGAATTCTTCAGTATTCTTCGGACTCTGACCTGGTGGGGGTCTCTAGCTGTTACTCTTCTTATATTCTACAAATCCCTCTTTAGGTCGCAGATCGAGTATGATTTGAATGTAATTGTTCTACCTTTGAAAATCTCTTACAAACCTTGACCAACTCTAAACCTAATATTTGGTGCCATGAGACTTCTTCTTAAGCAGTAAAGCCGTAAAGGCCCTACTATTTTTATATTGACGTACAATAGTGTTTTATATGCTTGACGTACAATAGTTTTGTAATCATAGAATCCTTAATAAATTACAAACTATACTCCCAAAAATAAACTAAACAATTTTTCCTTATACATTCAAGCTATACGACACGGAATATTGTGGCCAAAATATGCGACATTCAAAAAGTTTCACTTAGGGGATGTATGGGAGGGGGGGTCTATTAGGGCTACTTTTTAAAATAAATTTCATAATATACAGGGTGTCCCAAAAACCCTTAAAGTATCAAAGTTGTGTTTTTTTTAATAGAATCCCTTGTATTTTATTGTATTTTTGGATTCTTCATAATATACAGGGTGTCCCAAAAACCCTAAAAGCATCAAAGTTGTGTTTTTTTTAAATAGAATCCTCTGTATTTTATTGTATTTTTGCATTCTTCGATCAAACGAAGTGTGTGCTTTAAAAAAGGTTTTTAATACCTAAACCTTAAGGTTTTTGAAATAATTTGTGTTTTGTAAAAATCTAACCTAATTTTCATGTTTCACATACTTAAGAAGTATTTAAATTATGCATGCCAAAATTTACACTGAAGTGTAACAGTAGATCATATTTTATTTACCAAGTTTAATAAACTTGCCATCTTATACAGGGTGTACAAAAATTAAAATTAAACAAATGAGAAGTGACCATAACTTATTTAACCGAAAAATGCACTTTTTAATTACCTATCGAATAGTATTTATAGCTTTAGCTTTAAGTCTTCTTTCTTTCTTCGACAAAACGTAGATTATAGATTATCGGTTTTAAATTCTGAAATCTGGATTCTGGATTATATATTCTGGCGTCTGGAATTTGAAATATAAAATCTTGAATTTGGAATCTGCATTCTCCGATCTGGAATGTACAATCAATACAATACTATATGAAAATATGAAATCTGGAATTTAGAATCTCCAAATTTTAGATTCTGAAGTTTGGATTTTAGATTTTGTAATCTGGAAACCGGATTCTGGATTCTGAAGTCAAGATTGTTGACTTGGCATTCTGGATTCTAGAATCTACATTTTAAATTATGATATCTGGATTCCAGATTCCGGAATCTAAATTCTAGATTCTGGAATTTGTAGTCTGCATTCTGGTATCTTTAATCTGGAATCTGAAATATACAATCTGAAATCTGGGAAATGCACTGTTGAATCTAAAATCTCTAGAAACTAGAATTTGAAATCTGGATTCCAGATTCTGCAATTTTAATTTTGGATTCTAGATTTTGCATTCTAGATTCTGTAATCTGGAATGTGGAATCTAGAATCTGAATTCTTAACTCTGAAATCTAGTTTCTCAAGACACGATTAAAAATTCCAAATTCTGTAATCTGATATATAGATAGTGGACTCTGAATTTTGAATTTTGGATTTTAGATTTTAAATCATTATTTAAGATTCAAATTTTATAATTCAAGATTTGAATTAAGAATTAAGATTCAACATTCAAGAATCTTCAATTAAATTTTCAATTCTTAATCTTTAATGTCCAATCTTTGGTCTATTATTTTAATTTTTACCAATTTCTATACCAAATTTTCAAACTTTTCCACAATTAAAATTCGTCACTATTGCTTTATCCTACCGCAATTATCCATAACTTTATTTTCCAGATTTTGTGAATTTTTAAGCATTTTTGTTTTAATTTTTCCTCAATTTCTATTCTGTTGCTTTATTTTATCGATATTTTCTACCAATTTAATAGAAAATTCTTCGTGGACTTCATTTAAATTTAAATAGTTTTTGGTTTCCAATTTCAACAACCTTCGTATATGTTTAACTGATTAGATTGTAAAATAGAGGCCACCCACCCACCCTACATATGTCTTGAAATTTACACTGATAGTCTGTAGTTATATTTTTTTACAATAACACCAACTCTGTTGATGTTTCTGGGGGAAATCAAACAAGTAACAGTGATTGAAGTAAAACTATATATGTAGGGTGGGTGGGTGGCCTCAGACCCACCCTCCAGTCAGTAAAACATTATCCACGATTTAATGAATATTCATTTAATTTTAAACGTGTTTTATTTTTCAATTTCAACAACCTTTGCGTATTTTTAACTGATTGGATTGTGAAATAGGATCGTATAAGGTGTTTTTTTTTAATAAAAGTTCTAATGTATCTATTTACTTAGAAAAGTCAGATAATTTACAAAAATAATAATAATAATAAAGAATATGTTTACAAGTGTTCAGAGACTTCTAACTTCTATAACTTCTAATTTATTTTCCGTTAGACTATAATAGCAATAATTGTAGCATTAATAACATACCAATGACAGCATAAAACAGAAACAAAATGTTTGCAACAAATGTTCGAAATGTCGACCGTTCAATTCCAGACACTTACATATTCTTTTTTGAAAATTTCTGCTAACTTTGGATACCATTTGCAGGGTTATAGTTTCAAAAGCGTGTCTTATGCGAATTTTCATATCATGTGGTGATGTCGGATGCCTATTGTGCACAATTTCTTTTATATAGCCCCATAAAAAAAAAACTGGTAGAGTTAGGTCTTTGATCTGGGAGGCCAATTTTGAAATCCGTTCCTTCCAAACCACCTATATTGAAAGTTGGTTTTTTAAATTTGCGAACCTCGCGATGATAATGAGGCGAAACTCCATCCAATTGAAGCCATAGTTTTCTTCTGGTGTTCTTATAACGCTGGAAATTCGTGTGAAAGAAAATTTAGAAACATCTTACCATTTAGGCCCAGCATTCCGCTCCACACATTAATAAACCACCTATTTTTATTTCTCGTGACTCTGTATTCATGCGGATTCGTTTCAGAATAATAATGGAAGTTGTTTCTATTTAGGATACCATTGTTATGAAAAGTACGTTCATCACTAAATAACACATTATCAAAAAAGTTTTTATTTTTGGTCGCTTTATCTAACATCCATATACAAAATTCAATTCGATTGTCAAAATCATTTCCATAAATTTCTTGACAAAGCTGGATTTTATATGGATGAATTCTGTATTTTTGAAGAATTCTTGAAATACTTGACTTATGTTAGTATTTTCGAATATCTGATTTTGACTAATATTGGGATTTTCGCTAACTGAATTTACTACTGTAATAATATTTTCTTCATCTTCAGTGACAATTTTTTTGACACTGTTTTTTTTTTAATAACTGATACTTCCACTTTCTTTAAACTGGTTTAACACTCTCTCAAAAAACGGCTGGGTTAGGATGATTTCTTTCGGGAAATCTTTGAGTATAAACTTAAGATGACATTATCCAAGCAAAAAAATTATGTCGATACGCTCTTCTTTTGGTGAAATCTTCATTTTCTCACTATCCCCAAAGTGAAACTTTTTGAAAGTCACGTATTTTGGCCACTATATTCCGTGCCGTATAGTGAATAACCCTGTATAGAAAACCTTTGCACTCACCTCTTTTAATATTTTAAAATTCCCTTTTTCTTCCTATTATACTGGCCAAAAAAATGTTGTGCCTGCAGGCGCTTCGAACAGTCATCACCAGGTAATAACAATTTCGCTGACTGCCGAATGGTCTTGGGTGCATGGTCTTGGATCTATGTTTTATCCATTATCACAAACCGACAAAAAAACTGGACGTTTTCTGCAGTAACTACCTCATTTGGCCATCCTGAACGTGGTGCATCATTTTTCCTCGTGCGGTTACGACGAAATATAGCAAACCAATATTTGATGGTTGAATTCAGTGGGTTCAGATGTGCCGTAACATTTATTAAGCCATGCCTTTGCTTCAACACTATTTTTCCTCATCAAAAAGCAATGATTAAACAATCAACACACGAAATTCACTTTACCGTTACCAAAAATAAATTAGAGGTTGTACACGAATCAACAAAATGTCTTGAATTTTTAATAGAGCATCTAAGTTAATGTTGGTACCCTATTGGAAAGTGAAGGGTTTTTTAATTTATCCTGATATTATACTTTAGATCAAAGCCCGTATAGTGTATGATCACCAAAATCACGTGATTTCTCCCCGCCAAAATTTTCTTATAGTTTTCTAAAGTCTATATTAAAAAGTCATTATCAAAATCCACATAACCAATGCCATCGCTCAAAATTTTCTTGTAGAATTTTTTAAAGTCTATATTAAAAAATCATTATCAAAATCTCCCTTAAAATCCACATAATCAGTTCCATCACTCAAATTCAATTGCAGGAGAGTAACAGAGTCTTCAAAAATTAAACTTAGGATCCTTACCACCGTACGAAGTCGTAACCGATATTTGAACGATCTTTACGGTATTCAAAAAACAGTTTATTTCAATAAAATCCATACTTTATAGACTGTCGGTTATAAAAGCAGCAATTAATAAAATACTTTTTCCTTCGACAAATTTGACACATGTTGTCACTTATAATTCTTGATCGCGCGTCAAGATTACGAGTGTTTATCAGTTCAGGTTGTCCAATATCACAATTCAATTATAGTGCACGTCGCGACGATTAACTCTGTTGCTTCCATTAAAATGATACTCTTTAGTTATTTGCAGCTGGCCAACTTTTTATGGAATAATTGAGCAACGTGATTAATTGGCGATACGCGCTGTAATGGGAACGGATGGTGGTAAAGTGTAAATGGGTGCGAGGGGAGATGCTGATTAAAACCTCGCGCACTCCAACTCGATTATCAGGGAATTAGGTCTGCACAATTAAATTATTTACCTCGTGCACGCATGGCAAAAATGAACGGAATTTATTTAAGTCTAAAAATATTATGTCAAGTAATTTGAAAATTTTGTTCAAATTTACAATAATGTTATGTTTATTAACGTTTTACAAATTTAATTAAAACCCTCGTTTATGTTTTACTGATTGGAGGGTGGGATAGAGGCCACCCACCCACCCTACATATACATGATAATTTTAATTGCTAATCGTTGATGATTTTGCTGCTAAAAACAATCAAACCCTTTATGTAATAAAAAATAAAACAAAATCAAAATTTAAGTTTAAATATAAATGACTTTCGATAGCTAATTTTATCTAATTTAGATTTAAAGTCTAAAAATCAAATGTTTACTAATTTACTCACTCAAAAAGTTTACCTTTTTAATTTCTTTTTTATTCAAAAAGTTTTGTAATTACTTTTATTGGAAACCGCGAGACGATAAGGAATTACAGTTTATATGTATATGTAGGGTGGGTGGGCGGCCTCTATCCCACCCACCAATCAGTAAAACATCATCAAATATTATTTGAAAATTTTGTTTGAATAAATCTATTAAAATTTGCAATAATGTTATGTTTATTTACATTTTACAACTTATAATTAAAACCCTCGCTTATGTTTTACTGATTAGAGGGTGGGATAGAGGCCACCCACCCACCCTACATATACATGATAACTTTAATTGATAACCGTTGATGATTTTGCTGCTAAAAATAATCAAACCCCTTATTTATAAAAAATAAAACAAAATCAAAATTTAAGTTTCAATATAAATTACTTTCGATAGCTAATCTTATCTAATTTAGATTTTAACTCTGCCCACCCATCATGCATCAAATTTTTACTAATTTACTCACTCAAAAAGTTTACCTTTTTAATTTCTTTTTTATTCTAAAAATTTTGTAATTAGTTTTATTGGAAACCGCGAGACGATAAGGAATTACAGTTTATATGAATATGTAGGGTGGGTGGGTGGCCTCTATCCCACCCTTCAATCAGTAAAACATCATTAAATATTATTTGAAAAATTTGTTTGAATAAATCTATTAAAATTTGCAATAATGCTATGTTTATTTACGTTTTACAAATTTAATTAAAACCCTGGCTTATGTTTCACTGATTGGAGGGTGGGATAGAGGCCACCCACCCACCCTACATATACATGATAACTTTAATTGCTAATCGTTGATGATTTTGCTGCTAAAAACAATTAAACCCTTTATGTAATAAAAAATAAAACAAAATCAAAATTTATGTTTAAATATAAATGACTTTCCATAGCTAATCTTATCTAATTTAGATTTAAAGTCTGCCCACCCATCATGCATAATTTTTTTACTAATTTACTCACTCAAAAAGTTTATAATTAGTTTTAATGTAAACCGCGAGACGATAAGGAATTACAGTTTATATGTATATGTAGGGTGGGTGGGTGGCCTCTATCCCACCCACCAATCAGTAAAACACCATCAAATATTATTTGAAAAATTTGTTTGAATAAATCTAGTAAAATGTTATGTTATGTTTATTTACGTTTTACAACTTATAATTAAAACCCTCGCTTATGTTTTACTGATTGGAGGGTGGGTTAGAGGCCACCCACCCACCCTACATATACATGATAACTTTAATTGCTAATCGTTGATGATTTTGCTGCTAATAATGATCAAACCCTTTATGCAATAAAAAATAAAACAAAATCAAAATTTAAGTTTAAATATAAATGACTTTCGATAGCTAATCTTATCTAATTTAGATTTTAAGTCTGCCCACCCATCATGCATCAGATTTTTTTATAGAAGTTTCTTCGTGGTTTTCATAGAATATTTTGTTCAACTTTTTCTATAATTTTCTCAGATGATCCATACATTTAGTTTTTTTTACATTGAGGTTTCTAGAATTTTTCACAAGATTTCATTTTAGATTTATAAAACTTTTTTTGTGGATTCTAGGATTGTACAGTAATTTCTTTTTCTTATCTAATAAATAAATAGATATTTCCAAAATTTTTAGCAAAGATTTTATTCGAGAGTTCTAGATTTTTCAGAAAGTTCTTTTAAGATTTTGTTTAACTTTACAATTTATTAGGAAATTTTTTTCTAAATTTCTAGAACCTATTTAGAGGCTTTTGGAAGTTTCAGGAATTTCTACTCCATATTTTCAGTTTTTTGCATCTTCCTTTCCAAAGAATTTTAATCGAGGATTCTAGAATTTTTCACAAGTTTTCCTTGTAGATTTCTAGAACTTTTTTGGAGGATTCTAAAAGTTTTCAGTAATTTCTTCTTAGCAAAGGAGTTTTTTAGAATGTTCGTTTCAATATTTATTGAATTTTCTTCGAGGCTGTTTCTAGTAATTTCTCTTCCAGATTTTAATATTGCAAAGATTTCCTTCAGGGCTAAAAAATCATTTCCAGAACTTTAGACTTTATTCGAGAGTTCAGAAATTTATTCAGATTTGGATGCTATAGATTTTTCTAGAAAATCTGTTCCTAGAAATCTAGTCTCTTTTCAGTTATTTCTCCAGATATCAAGATTGTTTTTTTTCAAGCTCTCTTTTAAATTGCGAAGTTTTTAGAATTAAAGAAATTCTAGAAATGTATATTTTTGTAGAATTCAGAAAATTTCCAGTAAATTGCGAAGATTTAAATGAAGGTTTTTTTCGAGAGTTCAAGAAATTTCTAGTAATTTCTTCTCCACATTTCAAGATTTCTTCAACTTGTGTTGTAAATCGCAAAGATTTTCTTTGAGGCTCTAGAATTTTCTTCTAGAAATCTAGATTATTTTCTCGACGGTTCAGGAACTTTCTAGCAATTTATTCTCTAGAGTTCAAGAGTTTTTTTTGAAGTCGTCTTTTAAATTGCAAAGATTTTCTATGAGGCATTAGGATTTTCTAGAAATTTTTTCTAAAAGTTTAAGAGTTTAGAAAATGGCCAATAACATCTTCCCAAGATGTCAAAGTTATCCTCTTATCTTCTGAATTACAAAGATTTCTTTGGAGGCTCGAGAACTTTTTAGAAAATTTGTTTGTAGAAATCTAGACTTTTCCTTAGGAAGTTCAGGAAACTTCCAGTAATTTCTCTTTTTTTGAGGCCCTAGATTTACTAGAAATACATATTCGTTATTATTTCTTATTAAGAGAATTTGCACGATTTTTAAAAAAAGCGTCTAGAAAAATACAAGTAAAAATCTTGCAATTTGGAAAAGAAATTTAAAGAAAACACTGATTGTAAGACTCCAGAAAAATATTTTAGAAATTTAAGGAAAGGGTTACAAATTCTAGTCATAAACAACTTCTTAACTGCTTCTAGTAAAGTAGATGGGAAAATCTTGCAATTTGGAGAAGAAATTCCTAGAAAACTTTGGTTGTAAGACTTTCGAAAAATATTTTAGAAATTTAGAAGGGGAGTTCTAGATAGGCTTACAAATTCTAGTCATCAAAAAACTTCCTAAAAGCTTTTAGTAAATGGGATGGGAAAATCTTGCAAATCTTAAAATTCTTGAAGATAATTTTTTGAAATAATAAAATTAATTTAAAAAAAATTCTACATCCCTAGAAAATTTTCCAGAAATGTAAAGGAGCAATTTTTGGAATTGTAGATAATAATAATGCTGAAAATTTCCACAAACCAGAGAAAAGTTCCCAAAATTTAGAAGAAAAATCCCCAAAAGATAAAGAAAAGCCATTGAGATTCTAATAAGTTAGAAAAAAAACTATAGTTTATTATTTATTCTCATGCTAATAAGAAATTGATGACAATGTTTGCAATTTTAAAGAGAAATATCTAGAAAATTTTGATTGTAACGAAGGGTCAAGTTAGTATCTGTAGAACAAATTCCATTAATGATTAAAAGTCCTCAAAAATATTCTAGAAATTTAGGAGAGAAATTCTAGAAAGAAATTTTTTTCACTTCCTGAAAACTAAAAAAATATATGGAAAAATCTTGCAATTTGGAGAAAGCATCCCTAGAAAACTTTGATAAAATTGTGATCAAAGTGACACACCGGTATCATAAATTCTCAATAAAATTCTAAAATCCTCGAAGATAATTTTTTTAAATTATAAAATTAATTCCTTAAAAATTCTGCAACCCTCGAAAATTTTCTAGGAATTTGGAAGTGAAATCTTTAGAAAATAAAGAATAGCTATTGAGATTCAAAAAAAATGAACTATTGTTAATTATTGATGACAATGTTTGCAATTTAAAAGAAATATTTCTAAAAACACTGATTGTAAAAAAGGACAAAGTTAATATATCTGTAGAATAAATTCAATAAATGTTTAACAATCCTGAAAAATATTCTAGGAATTCAGGGAATAAATTCTATAAAGGCAGGAAAATTAGGATCAACAAATAATCTCTAGTAAAATAGGTGAAAACTTTGGAGAAGAAATTCCTAAAAAAAATTAAAATGGCACATCTGTAGCATAAATTCTTAATACATTCTAAAATTCTGGAAGGTAAACTTTGGAACTTAGAAAATTAGTTCCTAAAAAGTTCTACAATTTTCAAAATTTGTTTAGGAATTTCAAAAGCAATTTTTGGAAATTTAGAAAATAATAATACTGGAAAATTTCAATCATAAATGTTCTAGAATGCTGAAAAATTTTGGAAAGAATTTCTAGGAAGGCTTGGAAATTCTAGTTTTCAATAAATAAAAACCTAGTAAAATAGATGAAAAAATCTTGCAATTTGGAGAAGAAAACTCTACAATCCGAAATTAGGAAAAACCATTGTCGATTATAAAATTAATACTAATGTTTGCAATTTGGAAGAGAAATTCCTACAGAATTTTGATGAGGGATAAACTCAGTACATCTGTAGGAAAGTGTATTGAATTTTTTTCAGTTGCTGTATTTTATCCATTTTTTTAAAGATTTATTTTTCACAAGTTTTTTTTTTAGAAATTTTCAGGAATTTCTATTCTAATCGTCGAGATACTTTTTGGGAGTTCTAGAATAAATTTTTAATAGTTTTGAGGACTCTAAAACTTTTGTTGTATTTATTCTAACTTTTACTATATAGAATTTGAATAATATTACATAACTTTACTAACAAAAGTTAAAGGGAATGAAAAACTGAACAAGTTTTATTGAAATATATAAAAATAAAAATTAATAATTTTGAAATTTTTTGCTTATTACTAATAAACTATGGGAGTTACATTAGATTTATATAACAAGTAATTGTAACTAATCCAAAATTTAGCAAATTATTAAGAATAACCATTTCGAGTAAACTTTATAGTTTTCGTGAAAAATATAGGGAAAGTACTATGATGGCCACATCACCATTTGAATAGTATTGTTTTCGTGCATGAAAATGCATGAAGATGTGTTTTTTTGTCGATATTTTTCTAAATATGAAAAATATTACAAAACTTGTTAAACAATAGTTAGAGAGAATGAGAAAATAAACGACTTTTATTAAAACATTTTTTTCATAAAATTCTTAACTATGAAGAAAAAAAAATTAAATTTTGACATTTTTTGTCAATTGCTAACAAACTATTAAAGTTATATGAAACTTGTATTACAGATAATTGTAAAGAATTCAAAACTGAACAAATTATTAGGAATAGCTTTTTTGCGTAAACCCCATAGTTTTTGAGTAAAATATAGGGAAAGTACTATGATGGCCACATCACCATTTTGTTTATTTACGTTTTACAAATTTAATTAAAACCCTCGTTTATGTTTTACTGACTGGAGGGTGGGTTAGAGGCCACCCACCCACTCTACACATACCCGATAACTTTAATTACTACTAATTGTTACTTTAATAACATTTAATAGAAGTTTATTTACTTTAACAACTTGAAAACAATTTGATCAGTAAACCATTTAAGTTTTAAATTTTTGAATTAAGATTCTTATCATGCCATTTCATCTTTTTCTGTGACCTCATATAGACGCAATTTCCAATTTCTTATGTCACTTTACCTAATCTAATCCTATATATGCTTATGTGTTTACAAATATTGATCTAATCATTATCTAGTGTGTACTTTTAGTATGATGTAAGTTTGGGAAAGTAATTCAAAAGTTATCGGTGAATATATTGAACAAACACCAAACAAGTTGTCAAGGTTTGTTGAAATGTCTCGGAAACGTATATGCGCGAAAATATTTTAAGTTTATATGGTATTATGGTATATTTTAAAAATTATTACTTAGATACATTTGAATTAAAACACTTATCAAAGGATGCTACAGATTCACTGTATCATCCTTTGATAATGGTTGTAATAAACCGAAACACGTGTCAGGAAACTGAATATATTAATATGGAAAATAACAAGTGTTTTAATTTAAATGTATCTATTATACTTTTCCATCAAGTGTTTAGCAAAGAAAGTGTGAACTTTTGAAACAACGTAAAGGACTTATTTTTACTAATTATTATTTAGTTTAAAATTTCCTTAGATTTAAATTCTTTGCTGTAATTATACAGATTACTTGACATTGAGGAGAAGAGAAGAGAATATTTTTATCAAAAATTGAATAATAAAAATATTTCAATAATTTAACTTGATTGCATATGAATTCATATTTTATTAATATTAAAATAAATCATTATCTCGAGTAAATTCTTATACTATTCTGACCGTTTATGTTTATATTCACAAATTACTTTCTGTGTAAATTCTTTCTGCACATGTAGACACATACATTTTTTATTCTCTATGTTAAAATACGGTTAAGTCTAGCGATTAATTACTATATTACATCACCGAATTTTTTTTAGTTGTTTTTGTGTAAATTAGTAATTAAAGTCGTCTGGAAATTTCACACACGGTGCACTCTTCGGAACGCGATAATTGAATGACAATTTTCACAGGCAACCCACCATGACGACCTGTGCACGCTCGTTCTGTACCTTATGGTCTTCTCGATTTCGGAAAGAATTGCCGGTTTCGGAATAAACTGGGTGGCATATGGCTCCTTGGCCTGAAACACATGTCACCGGTGAAGTTTTTAGGGTTGCCCACGTGCGAATTACCATCTGCTTGTGTTCAGGAAATGACACATAGGAAATTCAAATTTTTATCTAGTAATTGCACGTTTAAAAAAATTGCCATTTGAAATTTTACATAAAATATAATTCATTCATTTGGTTAATAAAATTTAATTAATTAATAGTGGAAGATCATTGAGAAGCAGTGAACTCCGCCTGTGATTCCTGCCGCCAAAATTTTTGTATGGTTTTATGTATATATTTATTTAAATATGTTAGTAGGATAAATGAAGCTAATAAAGAATAAAGAATACATATTAATATATTAGGATTTTAATAAAGACAAATGTTTGTTATTAGTTTGTTTAACAGAACTATTAATTTCTTCGGAGATTCAACAAATATAATAAATTTTTTAGTTTTAATTTATTGGAGTTGTTGTAGAGGAGGAGGACAAGAGGTTTAAACAATCAAACTCAATAAACTCTTTAAGAAATATAACAAATTTAGTAACAATTCATTTGCTTTATCTGAACTCTTTAAATCCACAACAATCACAATAAATTCAAAATTTGTACTCCTTGACGTTAGTAGCATATTCTTCTATATATTGAAAACTTATATTTGAATATATTATGTAAGCACATTGAATAAATAAAATACATACATACAATTCAATATTCAATATTTGGTAGATAAATCACTTGATTAAATCATATGTTTAGAAATCTGCTTGAGCTAAAATTATGTCCAATTTAATAAATTCTATCAGCATATCACAGGTCTACCATTGGGTATATAATATAATTGGTGTTTATTGGGTTGCAGGAAGATGAAAAAGTGATTGAATTAGTTAATAAGTACGGACCAAAGAAATGGACATTGATAGCCAGGCACCTGAAGGGGAGGATTGGCAAGCAGTGCAGGGAACGCTGGCACAACCACCTTAATCCCAACATCAAGAAGTCTGCGTGGACAGAGCAGGAGGATCAAATCATCTACAATGCACACCGGCAGTGGGGCAACCAGTGGGCCAAAATTGCAAAACTCTTACCCGGAAGGTTAGTACAAGGATTTATTATTACTATACCAAAGCAAATTTCCAACTCCTTCTGAAAAAATAATAACAAATAAAATTGGATATTGTTATGAATCTACATAAGTAATTTCGTTTCCGAACCATAGATGTCTACCCTTATATTTTTAACCAGCTATCTTCCACCCAATAATCTAACCAAAATACCACAAGAGACACTTCAATTGTCATTTAAAAAAATAGTTAAACGATTCATTAATCGTTGTAAAGAATTGGTCGAAAGATGGAAAAGCAAGCAAACTGAGGAATATTGCTATGTGCATGCTTATGAAAAGTTATGTGCTGTATACAGTTAAGATTGCTTAACAGAACGCCAGTGGCAGAATTGGTTTACCAATTTCCGTTTCGGTAATTTAATGGACAAAGATGCGCCACATTCAGGAGGGCCAATTGAAGCCGAAGACTCGAGAGATCGCAGATTAATTAACCATTTCTCAAATGACCTTGGAAAGATATTTGTACAAGATGGTATATGTTAATAAACTCAATATTTAGGTTTCACATGAACACAAAGAAATTCATTTACATGCATAAACGCATGTGATAAACTATTGAAAAACATTGAAAACGATTCATTTCTCAAACATATATCGTCATTGATAAGAAATTCATAGTTTACGACAACGTCGTGGGAAAACGATCATTGTGCAAGCCCGGTGAAGATGCTCCAACTACTTCGAAAGCAAAAAGAAGGTTATGCTCTCAATTCGGCTGTGTACTGTCGCCAATTGGACAAATTGAATAAAACCATCAACACAAAAGTTTAATGGTCTGCCAGAAGTTCATAGAGCTTGGATGGGATTGACCATTCACCATCTTCACCAGACCTTCCGACGTCCGATCATTTATTTTGATCTATGCAAAACACTTTGAATGGTAAACAATTTAATTGAGATAATAGTGACAAACCGCACTTGGTTAATTTATTACTGAGAAAGCCTTGTAGATGTTGTAAGCCCTTCAGCACGAATAACAAGTTGATTGAGATATAATAACCACAAGAGATTATCGACCACCTTCTAGAACCATTGTAACGAAGAGTAGGGGAGTGTGTAACCAATAAACCAATAAGGGCCGACCAACCCATTATTAATAAAGAATGTTTATTTTTCTTCTTTTTCTTTCAAATTTTACTTAATTGTTATATTTTTGGTGTTGTCATTTTCATGTCACTGAGTATATGATACGAAAATTGAAAATGTATACTGATTTATAATTTTTTATTTTAGGACTGATAACGCCATCAAAAACCATTGGAATTCGACAATGAGGCGGAAATACGAAGCTGAAAATCGTGATGGCGAATCCAGGCGAGGCAGGACCAAAAAGCCTGTAATGCGCCAGAACGATCAACAGATGTACAATAATAGCCACAGGCCTCTAATAATCGACCTCCCCACCGAAAACCAGTGTCTGAAACAAGAAACCCTTTCAGCCTACACAGAGGTAGTACAACCACACCAAATATTTTCAATCAAACAAAATTTTAATCACTGATCATTTACAGGACTGGGGCGATCTCTACGACCATGGTAGCAATCACTGTTCGAATTTAACAGCTGCGACACCGAGTCCATCGCCTTCCACACCGAATCCCCAGCCCGTAGTCTACACGTACGAAAAACATTCACCCAACGAGTCGTCGGCCACCGAAATGTCACCGTTCCGCTTCCTCAACATGGAGATGCAGAGCATGAACGTCGTGTCCGAAAACATGACGAACATCTACGCTTCTCCTGGTGTCAGTCCGTTGAAGGGAAGCGAAATCGGTAAACACTTCATAAAAACCCGCCTCGTACCGTCGGAATTGAAGGAATCCTCACTAGTACCTGTGTCCAGTTTATCACAACGAGCGCCAGCGATCCTGAGGAAGTCGCGGACGCACAAGCGCTTGAACAGTGATAGTGGAATCCACGAATCGATAATGCCTGATTTAAGTACAACAATGGAAGACATGTTTAGCACGAACAAACCTGAAACCATTGTTAGGATAAACGGGGCAACGCCTACCAAAGAGTTGCCATTTAGCCCCTCGCAGTTCTTAAACAGCCCCAACCTATCCTTCGATATTAACTTGGCCGCCTCAACACCGCATCAGAATAAACATCAAGTTGTTACAACACCTGTGAAAAATAAAACGAAAGCGGTTAGTATTCAAATATTGTTTAAGTTTTAATAAATGCATCGTATGATATGATCAAATAAATAATAACTTTATCTGCTAGATGGATGGGGGTGAAGTAAATAAATTTTGGCGAAGAAAAACACTTGTTATGTTCGATCGGGTATGATCGAAACATGTGTCAGGAAACTGAAAATAAAAGGAATAATATGGAACATAACAAGTGATTTTCTTTGCCAAAATTACATATCTGTTTCCATCAAGCGTTTTCATTTATTTAATTGAAATTCTCCATATAACTCAAATCAAAAATAAAAATAACAATATGATGATTTATTCTTAATAATATATTATTTTTTAGGAAAGAGATTACAGTCCCCTGACAACACCCAATGGCCTTACGATGCGTTCAGAACCGAGAGCGTCGACTTCAGAAGTGACCACCCCTAGTAAAAGTAGGAATAACGATACACCGAGAACACCAACACCATTTAAGAAAGCCTTTGCCGATATTGTGAAGAAGTCTGGCCCGATTAAGAATCTGCCGGATACACCCACACGGTTAGAAGATATTACTGAAATCGTGCAAAAGGAGCAAGATAATTATGATACCGACTCGAGCGTGATGGTAAATATTATTATAGACCATGCTGAATAAAATATTTATTTCGATCGTTGTGTTTTCAGAATGATAGTGGTTATTATGGAAAGAGGAAGCCTTTAATAGCAGCCGATAAAGAGAACATCCTGCCGAGTAAAAGAGTGAGGAAAGCATTAGCACCAGCTTGGTCAAACACTTCGGGGATGAGCTCCGATATGTCGTTTGCTATTGAGACACCGGTATGTGTTAAACTCCTCATCATATTTTTTCTCTAAATTAACCCTTTCGTTACTAGGAATGTATGTATACGTTTTTGTATAGATTGGTCCTGTGACCGAAGAACGTATATTTTCGATTGATGTTTTTACTGATTTAAGACCAGAAACGTAAATATGTCTTGTAAGCAAATATATTACTGCAACTGCATGAATACGTTGCTTAATTGTTTTAGTAAACAAATTTGTACAAACCTGAAAAAGTGACTCACCAGTTATGGGGAACGTATATGTTTGTTTTTAAGATATCATCATTCAAAATTTTGATACTGAAAAACGTTTGCAAACTCGATTTAAATATTACTACTAAAAACTTAAAAATAACTTGTAATGAAAGGGTTAAAGCAAAAAATTAACATAATTACTTTATACTTTATAAGAAAAAACAGATTAAATCATAAATTAAAAGTTTCTTAAAAAAAACTGTTAAGTTAATAATTGAATTAAAAATTTACTAATAGAATAGTTTCAAAATTAGAATAAAATTAAATAAAAATAGATTATTCTTCAAAATAAATTGAATTTAAAATAAAACAGTTGAATGTTTATTAAAAAAAAAATTTGCTAAAGAATCATTAAAATTATTTGAAAGCTTTCAGAAAACTTTTATTACAATGAAATATTAATTCAATTAAAGTAGATCTTTATCTTTAAACTTTATCAAACATCATTACAATATATACAAATAAAATAACGAGAAATTCACAAAATCTCAGGAAAAAAATCTGACATAAATCAAAAGCATTTGAATGTTTACATAAACAAATTAAATTTGCATAAAAATTATTAAAATTAAAAATCATTAGAAATCTGCTTAAAAAAAGTATTTGAAAATTTTTGGATGTTCAGTAAGATTCTAATATTTCCTGTAAAATATTTGCAAATCGAAACAGCCAAAAATAATCTTATTTAATAATAAGGTTCAAATTATAACATATTTTTTATTACAGAGCAAATCACTTGGTGACGATACGTCGATGCTGTTCTCAACTCCCAACTCGATAACGAAAGAATTACTTGGCGTTGGAATTATCGACATGACGCACTCCACATCGTCCAAGGTACAGGACTGGTTTAATTTTGAAGATCACTTATTGCCCCAGCATTACGCCTCCTAATCCCGAAATAACCCAAAATTAATATTACTAGCCTCAGTCAAAACGTACTCACTTTGGTAGTTTTTTTTAATCGACATATATTCCTTCCACCACTATACAATTTAGTTTGCATGTACATATTTTTACTAATCACCTCTCTTCTTTATTTATTAACGGATGTATATACTGGTCGGACATTGTGTGACAATGAAAATGGCAGCTGTTCTATTTATTACTCTAATTTCCGCATGTTATTCTCTCCAAGCGGTGGTTTCTAAGTCTCTGGCTCATTAATCGTTGATCTAGTCTAGATAAACCAATTCTATTTTTCCCCTCCAACTGTTCCTCATCCCTAATGAGTATACCGAACAAAAAAAAAAACAATTTTCGAAAAGCAAGTATAATCCTGTTTATATATGTCTTTTAGTTGTAAGTCCATTAATTTATCGTGAATTTTTTTTGTACATTTTAATTTATTCACTAAGTTTTCGCATGTTTTTTTTTTTGTTATTTGTGTTGTTGAAAATGCATAGCATACGCATTAAATGTGCGTTACCAAAAATTAGATATAACTGTTATTCTTTTATAATTTTAAATACTGTATACATAGAAAGTGCACAACGTTCATTGTGTAGTATTTTTTTGCACTTGATAATTTATTATTTTTTATTCATACAGTTTTAGAAATAAGTATTTTTTTTCCAAAACATGGTGCTCTTTATATTACTCAAAAATAACAGCAGAAATTGACTGAATAGCCAAAGATAATATCTGTAATGGAGTTTAAACTTAAATTGGAATTGATTGGAATGAAACAGTTTTACACTAATAATGTGGTTGTATTTTAAACAATAATTCAAAAAGATTTATTTGCTCATATAATTTTTATAAAAATAATTAATTACATCTTAATTATTACACAATTCTATAACCTTTTAATTTTTAAATTTGGTTAAAAAAATAATTTATTGTTTTATCATATGGACTCAGAAATTATATTCTAATAATTACATTTTATTCTTAATTGTACCTTTATAAAATAAACAACATTTTCTAATATATTCTTCATGTCAAAAATAATTATGATTAAAAATTAAAACAAAACTGAAAATAAGTAACAATATGGAACATAACAAGTGCTTTTATTCACTAAAATTACATTTCTATTTACATCAAGAGGACAGCTCAACTATAAATACTTATTTATTCTCGATTGTTTCATTCCAATTAATTTCAAAACATACCACCGAACTTATGCTGTTTACAAGCATATTACGTGAGTAAATGTTTTGCGGGTAATCTATTGCTTTAGTGGTGATACAAAGAAACATACCAAATGAACTAGTTAGTACTTGTGTGATTTTCTGCTGTTATTTCTGCGTGTTGGCTAGGCTTGGGGTGTGTGGTCTTGTGTGTTGGGTGGTATTGTAGCTTCTGTCCTTATCCCGGCAGTTCGTGCCCTCTACCAGTGCCCCATCCCGAGCCAATGGTCAACGCAGTTCGGTCGTCAAAAGCATTACATTCACGGAGACGGGTTCTAAACCTCCACCCAAGGTGAGCAGCCCTCGGAACCTTACATCATGTTCATAACAAGTTCTCACTAACATAGTTTTTCTCTTTTATGATTTTCATTAACATTTTTTTTTTTTGTCTTGGCCATATACTCAGATAATGGTAATGGACAAAAATGTAGCAACATTTTTTAAAACATTAATAACAGCTTGTCTTTTAAAGTATTATCTTGATAGACCATGGGCATGTGAAATGTACTAACAAAACATTTAATCATTGTTGAAGGTATTTGTATGTAACGACTAAACGAAAATATAATTTAAAAATCAAACAAATATGGAGAACCTAACAGGTGGTGAAAAGACATTTTGGTGTGGTAATTAATTTTATTATAAATATAAACAATCATAAGAATTATTTTTGTTTATAAAATTTATTTACTTTGTAACAATAATTTGTTTTGATGTTTTTCAAAATTGTAATTTGTAATATCATATTTTGTCTCTTATGGAGCTTTGAATCTTTGATCATTCAAGAGTAATACTAGAATTGTACAATTATGACAGTAAAATATTTACTTATGATTTCTAAAAGCAGAGAAAAAACGATTTCAATACATTATAGAAATAATTGTATTTTTTTGTCGCTTCATTTTGTTTTTAAAGTTTTCACTTAACATAATTAATATATAAGTTTAAAAACAAATTTTTGGTACCTTATTTTCAATTACAAAATACAATACATTTATTCCATTAAATTAAGAAAAGATAAATAATGCCAATATTTCAACAAATAATTTTTTACTATCAAATAGTTACATTTGCATATATTCAATTATCAAATCATATTTACATCAGCATTCTACTTAATAAACTAAACTCAAGTTTTATTAAATTGGATATTTATTATCAAAGTATTAAAATATTATCTAATAGATGTTACATTATAAGACACACAGAATGTATGTAGAAAAATTAACATGAAACATAAAAATAATCCAAATCCAATTAACACATTTAATATAAACAATTATTTCTATAAAAAGTAAATTAATTAAATACAATATTCTAATAATGAGTTTTCAGTTTACTTATCTTTTTTCGATTATTAAATGTTAATATTTAGCATGCAAATACTGTACAACAATGAAATCATAAATCATTTACATGTGAAACAAATTTTAAAATGTCAAAAAATTTTGCTACATTTATGGACCGCTACTGTTTGCTTTTGTATTATATTAAAATACATGTCGATTTTATTGAAACGTATTAATTGATGAATCATTTTACAGTTGGATGTAATGTGGACGATGGTTGCTTGCGGTCAAACTAAAGACCAATTAGAACTCACCGAAAAAGCACACAAATTTTTGAATGGTAGAACTTCGAGACTCAAACCACGATCGCTTAACTTCTAATAGAAAATTTACCAGAGCACCCTGTAAATATTGCCGTAAATAATTAAGCTTATACAAATAAAATATTACGAATGAATTAATTTAAAGAAAAAAAAATATGAAAAGGAAAAAACATCACTCGACACTATGTGCCGACAAGGATATTTTTGTTAAGAAAAATGTAATTAATAAGAAAAAAAAATTGTAAATTTATAGAAAAAAAAAAACTATATCTTTGTTTGTTTTGTTACACTCTAATAATTTTATAAAGTAAACATGTAATTACTTTAAGAATTTCCATATTTAAAACCGATATAATTTATTAACTCTCTTATTTTTATGTCTTTGTTATTTTCTAATTTTTCTGTATCAACATAGGTAATAGATTATCTCGTAAATCGCATTTACTTGTATCGGACGGGCACCGTTACGCATCACTTACGCTAAATGTAATCTTATACCATAATGTACAAATTCACCAAACCCTGATGTGTAATGGTGGCCAAGGATTAAATTTATTATTGTATAATACTAGTCCACACAAATAATTATAATGTGAATATTTTTATATCGCTCGGCGGCTCTCCTCCACTTGCAGAATTTTCTTTGGTGTTCGAGAGTCAATTTCACTGGTGCCGCTTTACAAAAGCGACAATTTTGTACTTATATTGTAATTAACGAAATCATTTGTATGTACAATACATTTTTTAAATGTAAGTTTTATATATATGTTTTATCATACAATTGTTTGATAAAGATGTTTTTCATTTGATGACAGGATAAAAAATAAATTATAACACAACACCTATAATTAAATGTTTTATTTAACGCTTCCTGTAAGTCCTTAATATGAAATTATTCTGCATTAAAATCATCCCCTCGACTTTTTCATACAGGTCATAATTTTGAGATCAAACAATGTGAAGTGCTCTGTTTTTTTTTCTTGAGGACACTACTTTGTGATACATTTTGAATCAGGTATATTAATAAAATATCTTTAAAGTGCGTTGCAGATTTTACTGCATTCGATATTTGCATTATTATGAATCCATTAGTGAATATCTGAATGTTGACCATTCTTTGTAATATCCGTTGAATGTTAAGATTTTCAGTATAAGCAAGAAGATAATCTGACAAAAATATTAATATTTTAACTCTTCTTTTAAGCTTTATTCGGTACGTTAATGTTCTTTGTTCGAGTTGCATTTTTTTGCTGAAAAGTTAATCGTGAATTATTTTGACTTCTATGTAAATGAGCTTGCATATAAATTTAGTATAACAATATCTCCGACAATGAGTGGAGTGCTAACGTTTCTTCAAGACTGCTTTCAACATCAAAGATGTCATATTTTCTTCTTCAAAGATTTGTGATAATTGACACTGACATGTTGATTCGATTTCTTGAACTAGTAGAGTTTGTTAACATATCATCCTGTTTCCTTTGAGTTTTCTTGATTATTGACACCAACATGTTGTTAGTTACATCTAAAAGGACACAGTGTTACATTTGATAACCTCTTTAACAAAGAGACGGGTACGTATTAGATTATTATTTAAAAGTTATTGGACGTTGCTGTCTGAGTTTCTGCTTATCATGGACTCTCTAAGAGAGTGCATTGATAAGGTTTCAACAACGTGCTGAAAATGCTGTGGTTTCTGAGAGCTTTATGTGATTTGGGATAATTAACCGCTTCTAAAGCTCATCGAAAGTGGCCGAATGGTAATCAACCTTCATTTTTTGTAATATAAGATATTATGGCAATACTGTGTTAGGTCATCATTTTGGATAGGGTTGCTAACAAATTAGCACTCAGAAAATGACTTGTCTTTATTTATTTCAATATATAATCACTTCGATGACTTGATTGTCGTATCGTTGAAAGCGTGATAGACAAAGAGATGTGTTTTGAGTTATTTAAGCTGTTATACAACTCTTCCAGGTTATTTGTAGTTTTTTTTTAATTCTAGAGACTCAATTTTATTATTTATTTATTTATATAATATAAATATATTTTTTGTTGCATGAAATGCTTTATTTTAATTCGATCTGGAGAGGATATATGTAGAGACCAAAAGAAAGGCCTTGAGAATGTTTGAAGAGAACTTTGAGGCATCTGGTTGAAGATTTACTTTTTATATGATGGTCAGAAAGGATAATGAAAAGCACCAAAAACCTTTCTTCACAAATTTTATGTAAATTATTTAGATTTTTAGAGCTTTATTAATTAATCAAGTTAATCTTCACGTAGCTTACAAAAATTAAACTAATAATTAAAAGCTTCACTTGTATCTTGTATTTTAGCTACCATATTGATATACTATGGATAAAACTTATATAATTAGGTAACCTAAGAAGAACAATTGAGAAAATTAGGTGTATGATCTAAACTGAAGAAATTTTGTGACACTACACTGCTCTGATGGTATATAGAGAACTTTCAAGAAGTTTCTCGAAAATGGTTTAATAACAAAAATTCTTACAAGAAGCAATTAGCATGTGAGACTGTTATAAAATATTGTCGGTTTTTTAAGTATAATCAGTGTCATTGTAAGTTATTAAAAATTATATTTGAAGTGTGCTTGAGAGGACAAAATATTTTTATTTGCCTCAGAAGAAAGGATAGGCAACATGCTGAGAAAGGAAATCGACTTAGAGGTGAAGCTGAGAAATATCCTGAATGTAGGTAATTGTTTGGTAATTAAGGAGTTTTTGAACATGTAAATTGCCTTCTTTCCTCTTCACAATTGGTAGGATACTGGGGGATAGTGCTCCACAGCCTGAAGAGGATAAACGCTCTGCAATTAGCCTGACAGTGATAATTTTATTTTCAATTAAGGTATTGACCCTTGCCCTTTGTTTTACAATTGAGCACAAATCTTATGCAGAAATCTCTGATGTCATTGACACCTAAGATCTTATTTTTAGCATCAGACTTCTCTTCAGTAATGCAAATTATTTCATATATACATTTGTTACCTCTTAGGCCATAATGATGTTTGATGTCCTAAAGCTATCGATAACGTCCTCAATAGATAATTCCATGTCTTTAAAGACTACTTGATAGTTTTATCAGCTTGTGGTAGGAAATATTTTTGCTAACTAGGAAAGCCATGCCTTTTAAAAATAGTATTATGCGGGAATTTAATTCTGCTTTTCGGATATTGATTTCCATTTTAGAAAATATCTTCAAAATTAAATTAAATTATTTATAAACTACAGAATAATATAAGTTTTAGTAGTAGCGTGAAATTACCAGCTTTTTAAAACTCTCAATACAAGTTGGTATGAAATGAGTATTATGCATGTGTGGAAAGGAGGCATTTGTCGGATGAGTTTGAGAATCTACGGGAAGAGTAGATGAGAAGAAGCTGAAGGATAAATATTTAAATAAGGAGGTTGTAGCTGGGATGCATATTTTGATTAGATTAAGATGGGAGGAGATCAGAAGTGTGGGAAGGATCAAAATTTAATTTGTTGAACCATATATTACATGTTATACCAACAAAGGACTTTTTTATAATTTAGTGGAATACTACAATTGTATTTGAAAATCTAAAGCTCTATAGACAATGTCCTCCTTATATAATTCTATAGGATGTCTAAGGACGTAACCTTCAAAGGTTTTTTCTCATCAAAAGGAATTGCATGGTAAGAATTTGTTGCTAATTAGGAACCTTCAGAAACGATTATTATTAATGCATTTGAATTTACTTTTAGAATATTGACTTTAATTTTAGGAAATCCCTTCAAAACTGTTTATAAACTTTAGAACGACAGTTTTTTTAGTACTCGCGTGTAATCACCAAATTATTCAGATTTTGTACAAGTTAGTTGGAAATATGTATTATGTATGAGTGGATAGGACACTTGTAGACATTTGGCTGAGGAGTAAGATAAATTACGTGTAGAGTGAATGGAAACAAACTGAAGAGTAAGTAGATTCATGGGAGAGGATGTAAAGTGAAAAGACTTTAAGTAGGTTAGGATGGGGGAAGCAGATCTCAAGAGAGTATAGGATGAAAATTAAATTTGCAGTGTATTAAATGTTATTATTCTAATAAAGGTGTTTTTTTTTCACAAGTTCTAGTCATGAACTACAATGTCAAATGAACCATTTGCGTGTTGGATACAAGAAGATTATGGAAAACTTATATGAACGTCGAGCCTGGGGGGCTAATAGAAGAAAGGTATTCTGAAAACATACACACAGAGAAAAAGTATTTTAAGAGACCCTTTACCACCCGTAAGATCAAGTCTTGTTGGTAAGAAAATAAATAATATGTAATGTCAACGGCCCTGCATGTTTTTTAGTTTAATCAAAGTGCTTGATCCTTGATATGGTTTTGAATATACTAAAAATAAATTTTAAATACTTATATTAACAAGGTTTATATATTTTGCCAGACATTTCATTTTAATTTTCATAAAATTCGGTAGTTTTGATTATTCTTATATTCTATACTTTCAACAAAATCAACAGCTTGATACTTTTAACTGTGTGCCAGTGGGTTTTGTTTTTAATATTAAACTATATTTTAGTAATTTTTAATATTTTTGGAAACTTGTAACTAAGTTTTCTAATTATATTTTTTATTGTTCGAAATTATTTTTGTCAGTTTCAACTATTTTAGCAATATTCATTAGCATAGTCTTTTAATTTCCCTTGTTTTTTGGGAAATGTATCTATTTTGTTGGCATTATGCATTTATATACTATTTTGCTACCTTTTTTGCAGGGTCAATGTAAAATTTGTTATTATAGGTCAAAGGCTTCAAGAGTACCATAAGGAAACGGATACTTTATTATGATAGTTCAAAAGTACGTTAGGACAATAGATAATTTATTGGACTAGGCCAAGAGAACACTAGAGCAATGAATAATTAATTGGGATGTGTCAAGAGTACGCTACTAAAAAATATAGGCTAAGAGTATGAATATTCTCGTGTAACATTCCGGTGTATTCTGTTTATTTCTACAAAATCTCTTCGTAAAGCAGCGATTTTATTTCATTGTTGTTTTAAGTGGTTCTCCAGAAGCTGTATTGGTGACCTTGATGAAAGTACATAGATGTCTCTAATACACACTCCAATTACTTGATCAATTGCACAAATTTGATTTAAAATCATTTTAATTACAACAATTCATTAATTAACTAAGTGTTTTTTTAATTTAAAATTAATTTAAATTTAAATTAAAAAACGATCTTCATCTTCATTCAATGGAATTTGTCGAAAAATTGGAAGCCTGGGTGCCTCACAAGTTTAATCAAAACAACTAAGAAAATCGCCTCCAAATTGCTTCGCAACATCTCGTGCACTATCGAGCAACACGCGATCATAAAGAACGCTTTTTGTACCGAGTCATCACGAGAGATGAGAAATGGTGGACCTCCATCAAAGCAGACCCCATCAACAAGATCAAACCATATTCCTTTACGACAACGCCAATATGTGGCGCACAAGTCGTCAGAGTTGAAATTCAAGAACCCGAATTACATCCGCCGTATTCTCCGGGCCTTGAATCTACGGATTACCATCACTTCCGCTCCCTATCGAATCATATGCGGGGCATTACCTTCGGCAATGAAGAGGACCTTAAAAACTGCCTCAACAACTTCTCTTCCTCCTTTCATCAAGTACAAGCCAGATCGCAAAACAGTCGTAAATCTTGCCACCAACCAGGACATCAAAGACCAAACGTCCCTTAATTCTACACACAAAACGATTTAAAGAATCAGATGACAGTTATCAATCACCCTTGTATTTAGAGGAATTATTACTTCAACTATTCTTATTGTTCAAACTTATTGGGATAGATGCAATTAGATGCTATCGTTGGCACTTTAGAGTGTAATTTGCCTCTTTTTTCGAGTAGACTCTTCAATTTGATTTGTGCAGATTTATGCAGAATCCTTAAACTTCCGAATAACAAATTCTAGCCCCAAGTTTTTATCGAGTCGTAGCTGCCTTTCCATCGAAGTTATATTTATTAATTGAACCTCCCATTAAACTCTCAAAGGAGAGATAATCAAACGGGCTTCCAAAAAAGGTTTATACCAATTATTATCAAGCGAATTGCTCCGTGATCAAACTCCTTTACAATTATGGTGAAAACTGAAACAATTCCCGACCCCTATAAAATTATCTAATCAACTGTCGATAGATGTAAAGAAAATTCTAGTGTCTGCAAAAAAATACATCTTTAGCAATCCTAGCCGAAATGATAGATCAAGTCTTAGAAGTTTCAGCACTCACCACCATTAATAACACAAACGTCCCGCATACATCGACAATAGACCCTCCAACAAGTTCATATGGTACTAAAATTCAAAAGTCCAAAGTAGGAGTTGATCAAAATCAAGAACCGTCGGCAACTAGGTGATGATCCGCACCATAAACTTTGTTAATCATAATTTTCGTAGCAAAGCACAAAACTACACTTAACTGTGCGAGTGAGGAAACAACCAGCAGCGGGGCTAATAACGGCCCATGCCTCCGCTGCCTTTTTAGTCATTTTCATATACGACACTAGGATACAATTTATAGTAGACTAGATTAGTATTATCAACTCTTTGCCAAAAACTCATCACCTTAACGGTGATTTGATTTGAAAAGCCAAAGCTTGGTGTTTAGTTTTGGCTTTTCAAATTGATAAACAGTTCATATAAGCCTGGACGTAAAATTTACGTGAAATTTGGTACTATATCCTAAGCGCTGATTTCTTTCGGAATTTCAATAAACAAATTTTTAATTTGTGTAATTTATTATCCACTCGAAACTCTGCATATTCAAAATGATTGCAATAATTTCCCGACCTAATGATTCCTTTTGCCCTAGCTGCCCTTAACCTGTCAAGATGATGATGTTTTAAAGGTTTACGGATTCGGTTATTCGCGAACTACGATTTAGTTTCGCATATATCGACGATATTCTCGTTTTCAGCATGAATGAATATGAAAACGTTCGTCACTTTCAATTTTTTTAGCTATTAACTTCTTTTGGAATTAAAATTAACAATGACAAATGTATTTTCGATTAAACAAAATTCGACTTTTGAGGTCACAGCATTAGTAGTTCAGTAAACAAACCTCTCAAGTTCAAGGTCGATGCGATCTTGTCTTTTTCACAACCGATCGAAAACAATTGCAACGTTTTCTCGGCATGGTAAACTTTTCCACCGTTTCATTAAAACATGTCAGAATGTTTTAGCACCACTCAACTATTGTAGTTTTCCTCTACAACTCCACGGAACAGACCATTTGTCTGGTCATATCCCGCGCTTCAAAATTTACAACAATTAAGATTTGTAATGATTACAGATAATAAATATTTGATTGCTTTTATAAATTCAACCTCTCTTTGTTTCTCATGATGAGAGGTCAGACATTTCATCTTCATCGTGAAATTCTCCACTGATTCGGTTTGTTCTTGGAAAGGTCAATAGTATGGAAGATACTGAGTCAACAAAACATTCTTTGAAAACACCCAAATTCGCAAATTTACAATCTGAAGACAACGAATTAAAATTCTTCTTAAACAATGGCGTTACAGCACTAAAACTTTAATAGTTGAGTCCACCTGCCTTTAACATAACCATTAACGTGGACGTATTAGTTACCAAATGGTGATGTGGCCATCATAATACTTTCCATATATTTTTCTCGAAAACTATGAGGTTATTCTTAATTATTTGCTCAATATTGAATTCTTTATATTTACTTGTTATATAAAATTCATTTAGCTCCTATAGTTTATTAGCAATAAATAAAAAAAATCAAAATTAAGAACAAAAAAATGTTTCAATAAAAAATGTCTTTGATTTCAAAATTTGTTTGAATAAATCTATTAAATTTTGCAATAATATTATGTTTATATACGTTTTACAACTTTTAATTAAAACCCTCGCTTATGTTTTATTGATTGGAGGGTGGGTTAGAGGCTACCCACCCACCCTACATATACATATTAACTTTAATTACTGATCGCCTCGCGATTTGCAATAACTTTATTTACAAAATTTGAATAAAATAAAATTGACAAAGTAAATTTTTTGATAAAGAGAATGGTTGCGACCGTTACTACGTGGTAATCCATACGTACTTAAAATAATTTCTGGTTAAAACATATTGAATTTTTCAATTCAGTGAAAGGACTTTAAAAAAAAAAATTAAAAAAGTCATATTGCTAATCAATTTTTTTCTTGAATAACAGAAAAACTTTTAACTTTTATTTTTTTTTTATTACTGTGCAATTCGAAACTAGTCACAAGTGTTGTAAACAAATAAAAAGTAGTATAAAAAGTTAGAAGTTTTTCTGTTAATTATTAAAAATGTACTACGAAGTGAACGCCTCCAAAAGTCAAGATATAATTTTTTTCTTAATTTTAGAGCTTCCAATAAAATCTTCACAATTTAGAAAGCTGGTTGAATTAAAAAATCTTGAAACCTAGAGAAGAAATTAGTGGAATTCTTGAAAAAGTAGTCTAAATTTTAGAAAACAAAAATCCTAAAAATCTAGGGCCTCAAAAAAAGAGAAATCACTGAAAATTTCCTAAACCCTCATGCCAAATCTAGATTTCTACAATCAAATTTTCTAAAAAGTTCTAGAGCCTCCAAAAAAATCTTTGCAGTTTAGAAGATAAAAAGATAACCTTGAAATCTGGAAGAGAAATTTCTGGAAATTTCCTGTACCCTTGGAAAAAAAGTCTAGATTTCTAAATCAAAATATTCTAAAAAAGACTCTCCAAGAAAAATTCCGCAATTTAGAACTTTCTAAATAAGTTTATAGCCTCAAGTTGAAACAAAATGTTGAATTTTAGAGAAGCAATTGCTGAAGTTTACCTGAATTCTCGAAAAGAAGACGAATTAAAAAACATTTAGAGCAAATGGATTTACTCGAGTCTCTGGAAATTCACAAAGCAAAATCTAATCCGAACTTCCCCATAATTAACGACCATTTGGACCTAGTATCCTCCTCTTTATTTAACTGTATATAAAAATGTGTTGAAATGTACTTTAAATTACTTTAAGTTTGAAAATGATCAGCTGTTGATCGAAACTCGAGTCACTTTTTAAATAAATAGTGTGATATTAACAAAGTGAGTTTTAACCATTAATCAATTAAATTAGCAGTGTTGAAATATATAAAACTAAAAGAAAGTGGGAAATAAAGAAATAAATGAGTATACAAAGAGAAAGAGATATCAACAGCCCTGAATATGGATTCCAAGGTTTCCAAGTGAGCAATGGAGGATAGAAAAAGATAGAACAAAAGCAGCGAAACAAAATATTGTAACAATAAAAGGATACAAATATAAAACAAAGGAAGATGAAAACAAGGACAAAACTCACGGAGAATGCAAATCTAAATGTAGCTAAGAACGATGTGGAAATGGAACATATTTAAAGACTTGATGAGAGAATGGCAAAACAACTCATAAGAACTGTGGGGGCTAAAAAAGGAAGAGATGTTAAAAATAATCGAGTGGAAAAGTAAGAACAGCAAATGAATAAAAAATAATATCATAATAACAGACTTTGCAGCAAAGGCAAACCAAGAACAGGAAGTCGAGAATTTTACATTACATAGAGAAAAACAAATAATATGAGTTAAAGTTGGGACATGGAAAACAAAACAACAAATAATGAGAGCTAAAGGAAATCTAAGAGGGTTAAAGACATACATTAATAATGACCTAGCTCATGAAGAAAGATTTTGTAACTTGGTATTGTCTTCGGCAAAAATAAGCTAGTTAATCCATCATTTATGAATTATGCTATAGTGTTATTATCAGTTTTCTTCAGTTCTTTTGAATATATCAAAATACTGTTGGTCAACAAAGGATTGCTTACAGTCAGTTCTACACGCCAGACCTAGCATTGCACGAATTGCCCACCGTTGTAAGCCAAATAATCTATTGGTTATATTTGAATGTCCCCAGGATAACAACCCATATGTTAATGGGAATGGAAGAGTGCGAAGTATGCTGCTTTTATTGCCGAGAAAAGTAAATGTGAACTCAAGTTACGCAAAAGATAAACACTACATAATTTTCCTCTAGTAAAACTATTATGGGCATTCCAACTTAGTTTGCTATCTAAAGTAATACCTAGGAAACGGGTAGAAGATACTTCAATACCAGGTTTGAGCGAAAAATAACCTTTACTGTCAAACCAATCCGATATATTATTTATTGCGTTATCATTGGTCTCTTGAGCAGAACGCAAGTCATGAGATTTATTTATACATGATGTGTCGTCTGCATATAGAATAATATTTAATGTTTCATCGAAATTGGGGAGGTCATTAATATATAAAATAAATAGAAGAGGCTCAAGTATCGATCCTTGGGGTACCACATATTTTATTTCTACGGTATCAGACAGTTTACCATTTGAAAATACCCTCTGTAGCCTATTTCCTAAGTAACTGGTTGGGCTAAAATTGTAAAAATATAGCTTTCGTAGGAGAACATCATGAGAAACGTAATCAAACGCTTTGCTAAGATCAAGGAAAGATGCGACACTAACAGAGTTAGAATCGTAACCGTCCATGATCTCCTTAATTAGAGCGATGACTACGCCATATGTTGATCTCCCCTCCCGAAAGCCATATTGGTTGTCACATAAAATATCTTCCTTCTTTAGATAGTCTGTCATTTGATTAAACAGGAGCCTTTCAAATATTTTCGACACTATAGGTAATAAGTCTGTAATTGTTCAATTCAGACTTACAACCTTTTTTATGTATGGGTATAATGCAGCCCAATTTAAAAACATTTGGAAATGTTCCTGTTTTGTTACAGTCGTTAATTAATTTTGTTAATGGTTCAATAATAGCATTTAGTATCGATTTAATAATACCTATACTCATTCCATACATATCCCTTGACTTTGCGTTATTGAGGTTAAGGATCACTGATCTTATTTGAATTTGACTCACCTCTTCAAACTCAAAACATTGATCGGATGTTTTAATGCTGTGATGGCACATTAAGCGAATAGTATCTGTCTTAGATTGAAGTAACTGACTGATGATTTTTTTCAGGGATGATGCTAAAAAAGTAATTAAAATCGTTAGCATAGATATTACAAGTGTTATTATTATCATCTTTAGGCTTAATCAGAGACCACATAGCTTTTACTTTATTACCACTGTTGTTTATTACTTTGAGTGAAGCTGCTTTCCTAGCATTATTTAGCGCTGTCTTATAAAATTGTTTATAATTTAAATAATTTGTTTTAAGATATGGTAAACGATCGCACGCTGACTTAAAAAGTAATATATGATGGGGTACAAATCTTTATGAAAATTCTTTATATTAGCATATTAATTTATAATCAGTGTAATGTTTTTTATTAAATATTTATTAACAGTTTAAGAAAATGCTCTAAAAAAGCATGAAAATAAGCACAAAAAGTCAAAATAAGCAAGAAAAGCAAAACACTCTTAACGTCAAGTAATCACATTTTTCAAGATTCGTATACATATTTAGAAAATAGATTAACAAAAAGAATACACGAGATAAACATCAAGCAGCGGAATGAAGAGGAATAGAATGGAAATAAATAAGAAAATTGGCACATGCTAGGACAGTGGTAAAGAAGTTTAAAAGAAAATAATTGAGACATATTGTAGAGAATACATCCGACACCCGTAAGGGATAAAAGGGAGAAAAGATAAATAAAAATAATCCTCTATAATAGGTTGATCCATGTTTGGTCTATTTCTCTGGCATTTGGTAATTCAATGACAGCATCATTATAAATTGTTTAAACGATGTGGCAGTATTTTTCCTCTTATTGGATAAAACATCAAACACTATTGATTTATCAAGTTATTACCATAAGATTTATCCATTTACTCAAAGTTACCCTATTTCTAAAATTATCAGACAAAGAGCATAGCTTAACTGTGAAAATTGGGGTACAAATCGAATTCTTTAGCAATTTAGCTTTATTAGAAGATTATCTTCCCATTGCGAGATTAATTCCAATAACTCCACAATGTTTAAAAATCATGTTTATCTCATGATATCTTTTGGACGAGGCATTAAAAATTAAATTAAATGTAAATTTAAACTTTATTAGATGTACATGTTGTATGCTCTTTTTTCTCTTGCTTGTTGTTCTAATGAAGATCCTGAAGATTCTCCTCTGTATTAGGTAAATGTCGATGCAGATGTAGATGGATGATTTAAATTGACTGTTGACATAGATTCATCTTTATTTGTTGAAGAATCGTCAGTTTTTTCAATTTTCTGAACAAATGAATTTACAGAATATGACTAGTATATAAAATAAATAATAGAGGCCCTGAGATGGATCCTTGGGGAATAATTGTTTACAATATTAATTCCGAAGAAAGTTCTTCATTGTAAGGTACCTAATATTTGTGTTTTTTTAGTAACTTGACAAGATATAAACAGTGTTATCAAAATAATCCAATATGAACACAATTCTTAATTGTGTGACAAGACTATAATAAATACTGTTACTTTTCCCCTAAAAAAATATTTATCTAATTATTTGTTGATTTGTATTCATGTAAATATCAGTGATAATACAATTTTATTATAAACCTAATTGAACGAGAAAGAATACATTTATTAATAAAACATATGGGATTCCGTGATTATTGGTAAATTATTGTTGTAGACTTAACGAACTCGTAAATCATGCGAGTGTAATCGAGATTAGCGTAAAGTTCTGTGGTACTCTTACGCCCACACATTACCCACAAACCACAATTGGGGAATCCCTAAACGACAGGCCGTTATCGTAAGTTCTGTTATTTAGACAGAGTGCGCGTTGCCGGCTAATCCGGTAAACGTCATAAATATTTATTACACGCAGTTTTTCGCTTAATTACAAATGGATAACACTTATCTACATAAAACAATCTATATATTAATCTAATTAAATTTATCGCCGTCGCGAATTCGCAAAATGCGAAGGGAACTGAACTTTTTTTCCGCGCGACACGCATGAAAAATGAATATACGCAGACGGAAATTCTACTGGGAGTTTTAATTGGATGTAATAAATAAGTTATTATTATTATTATTATTGTTATAAAAGCACACAGATAATCTATACAACCAAATCACACGGCATACGGATTGCATCGTCGATAATCAGTTAGCAAATACTCTGCGTCGGCGGACGGTTTGATGTTTTGTGGAGGTTGGGATGAGTGTAATAAAATATGGAAACGTGTAATTGATAGTAATGCTTCATGTGTGGAGTTAATCTACCATATGCCGATTATAGTACTATTGGTAATCAAACGAGCATTACTTTCCCTTCATGCTCTTTTAATGCGATGCAATAAAATGTGCGCAAATATTTGCTCATTATGTGTTTATTATAGTTATATAATTAGGGGAGGTATTCATTTTTATTGTATTAAATACATATGAATTATTAATACCTGTAAGCGAAACGTTATATAATTTATAATTGCTTTAACATTATAAAACTAGTTACTTTTAAATCGTATATGAATACAGAGTAATTACAAGTTACTAATTTGTATTTAATTGTTAGTTTATATAATTTCGTGTTTTAATTAATCTTCTAATTAAATTCGACTTATTATAACTTTTAACATTCATTGAAAATCAGAGATATAATAAATTATTTTAGCTTACTTAGTGCTACTTTTGATGTCTAAATTTTTAAAATCATTTATAATCGTTTTAAAATAGATGACATATTTATATTTATTAAGTAAATAATTTATTTATTAATTTATCTAATTACGATTATTTATTTTTAACATTGAAACCCCGGGGAGGTAAAAACTACTTAACTGTTTTTGATTGAGGTTTTAAAATCTATTATTATTCAACATCTTTATTAACAAACAGATACATATATTCTACAATTATTATAATTTACAATTAGTGAAAGAAGTGGTTACGTAACTGTCACTGTTAAATGGCTATCGACCAGAGGTCTTTCTGCCATTTAAAATCTATTTTATTTAGTTAATCATTAGAAAATTATATGAAATATTAAATTTATAATAGAAATACTTATTTGATTACCTTTTTTGAGAGTGTATATATGGTTTGGACAGAGGTGGTAAAACTGTATATGTTAATTGTGTGCGTGGGCATTTTTAGGGCCATCAAAGTGCGTCAGTGATTTTGCGCCCTGGGCTAACATTTTTTTGTGAAATCATTCGAAAAACAAATATGGAATGCAAGGTTGTTTTATAATTTATAACTCCTATTGTTATAAATTTGTAATAAAACGAACGGTGGTTTCAGATTTATAATATGAATTTAATTACTTTTGATTGAAAACAGCCACTACAGTTATTTTCATTAAAATAACTACATTTAATATACACAACTTTTTTATGATATCGATTTAGCAACACGAGATGTGAAGTTGCCATTTTATAAATTGATTTTAAACAAATAATATAATTTTAATAATAATAATAATAATACATTTATTAACGGCAAACGCCTTTCTACAAAATATAACTACATAAAAAAGGTATACTATAATAAATTAAAAATAAATATATAATAAAGAATGCAGCAGACAACATATACGCCCTGAAAGAAAAAAATAATTAAATTAAAGAAATAGTCCTTATAACAGCTAATAAACTATAAACTAAACCTTTTTAACATCAACTTAAAAGAATTAATGGACGGATCAAATAAATTAAACTATGTACGGCGGTTAAATTCGTTCCCTATCTTCAGGACACGTGTCATTGAGTTCATAGAGCTGGAAACTGTCCTATGATGGTCCAAATCGAATAACGAATGCGAACGTGTTTTTTTCATTGAGTGTGAAATGGTACCACTCTTAGTAAATATGGTGAATCGATATATCCATTAATAATTTTGTATAATAAACATAAATTAGCAATAGTCCTCGTATCCTCTAGTGTTTTTAAATTAAGCTTATTCATTATATTGAATTGAATATTCTCCGGTAATGTGAGGCAGTCCTGATCTGAATTCCATACACTTCAGGAATTTCTTCTGCACGCGTTCAAGGAGCTTTACGTTAGTAATATTAAATGGCGTCCAAATCGGCGAAGCATACTCCAGATGCGATCTAACTAACGCACAGTATAGTGTTTTAAGGCAATCTATATTCAAATCTTTACCAATCTGCCATATGAATCCCCAGAGCCTTAGAGATGTGTTCGTAATGTTCAATATATGTTGATTGAATGAAAGTTTTGAATCAAATATTATCCCTAAGTCTTTCATTGTATCAACTTTTACAAGGTTGTTAGAATTAATGCTGTATGTATAATTCTGAATAATTTAACATTTTGATAAAGACATTGAATAACATTTTGAAATATTTAAAAATAAATGATTATTGCAGCACCAGTCGTTTACTCGGTTAAGATCAGCCTGAAGTCGTATGTCGTTAATGAATAATATAAACAAAATAGGCCCACAATGGGACCCTTGTGGTACACAAGATGAAACATGGATAGGTTTAGAAATATTATTTTTAATTTTAACAAACTGTATGCGGTTGTTTAAATAAGAGGAAAACCAACGTAAAGTATCAGCAGAAAAACCCACTGAACACAATTTATGTAATAATAAATCAATATCAATTCTATCGAACGCTTTCGTGAAGTCTGTATATATGGTATCCACTTGGAAACGTTCATCTAGAGCTTCCGTTAATAATTCTTTATATTCAAGCAAATTTGAAACAGTGGATCGACCATTTACAAAACCATGTTGCTTGTTTGATATAACTTGTTTCGAAAACCAAGCCAATTGTATGGATATTAATTTGTCAAATATTCTTGGAATGCCTGATTGTATACAAACACCTCTGTAATTTTGAGCCAGATTTCTTACACCGGTTTTAAAAAGGGGAACGATGAAACTAGTTTTCCATATAGATGGTACCGAACAAAGAATAAGCCATTTATTGAAAAGTTGATAAATTGGACAAAAAAGAGAATAAATACAACATTGTAAAAAATAGTTAGAAATTTTATCAGGACCGAAGGAGTGGGTTGGCTTAAGACTACTAATAGCATTGAACACATCTTGTACGCTTATATTTATTTTATAACCATGTATTTTCGAATCTGGTTCGGCAAAAGAATTTGAATTGTGCGAAGAATTAGATGACGAGCAATAAACTGATGAAAAGTAATCAGAAAATAAATTAACAATTTCTGAGTCATCATTAACACTAACGCCATTGTATTCCATTTCAGTTGGGTAAACATTCTCGTTTTTGTGATCTTTAGCATACTGCCAAAAGAATTTTGGATCAGAGTTTAAAGATGCTTCAACCTTCAATAGGTAATTGTGATAACAGCGTTTGGCAAGTTTGCTGCACTCCGCTCTAAGTAGGGAAAAAGTACAATAATTCGTATAAGAGCTGTGTTGTTTATAATTTGAATGGGCCATTTTTTTCTGCGAATCAATGATATTAATTCTTTTGACTTCCATCTTGGATAATTACTGGAATTTCAACGAACATAATTGTACGGAACAAAATTTTCGATTGCAAAATATAAAATATCATACAACCTATCTACTATCTTATCTATATTTTTATCAGATTCAATAAAATCCCAATTAATAGAATTAAAAAACATGTTAATTTGATCATAATTTGCTTTTTTAAAAAAGTAGTGCTTTTCAAATGAATCAATTTATTGTACATCAAACCGATGTACAATAAGCAAAGTGGTGGATACTGGTTGGCGATAAAGCATAAAGTGCAAGATTACTAGAGACGTTAGAAAGAGTGCTAAAACATAGGTCTAAGTAGACACCACGAGAGTTTGGAATATTATTAATTTGGTTTGCATTTAAAAAATTAAAACTATTTAATACTATAGAAGCTCTAGCATCCATTTGTGTTATATCACTACGAGTATCGACCCATTTTATTTCCGGAAGATTATAGTCGCCGAAAATAATATACTACAATATTCTCTAGATTACTGCGATGTTCTTGATATTTTTCAATCGAAGATCCAGGACATATATAAACACCTCCAATAATAAATGACAATTTATTAATTTTTAATAAAACAAACAAATGTTCAACAGCATTGTTGCAGGAAATAAACGATGATTAATAATAATAATAATGATAAAAAAGAGCTTAATTTACGGCAATTAGAATACCACCAACCCTGATTCCTCCATCGACAGTTCTGTCACATCTATAAATATTGTAATTCGGAATTTGTAGTTGGCAATTAGTTATATTTTTATATAACCAAGTTTCGGTTATTACTATAATATCATAAACACTTAAATTTACAGCTAAAGAGAAATCGGAAATTTTTGTTCTAAGACCACCGCAATTCTGATAATATATATTTAGTTTTTTGGCGAATTTAAATTAAAATTATTTTGTTTATCATTGACATTAACCAGACACGGCGTCCCATTTTTATAAACCAAACGGAGGTTTATTTCACCATTTTTTTCTTAAGTTTAATTGTTCTTTTAGGTAATTAAAATAATCAATTTTTGGTTTTGTATGTTCGGAAAATTAACGAAAGTGGGTCACTTTCTGACTATGGCTTATTCAAGAATTTTCGTTCAGCTTATTCTACACTATCCACAAATCTCTATAATCGTTATATTAATGAAGTTCAATCTAATATTAAAGGTAATCCGCGCTATTTCTTTAAGTTTATAAGAGAATTGAAAAATGAAGACGGAATCCCCAAAGAGATGTTTTTCCTAAATAAAATTTTATCCGACGGTGATGGTATTGTGGATTCTTTTTCGGACTTTTTCTCTTCAGTTTTTGTTAAGAACAGTCATCCCACTATATCACTTAATTTCGACAAAAACATATAAATAAATGATTCAATTTTAAAAGTCAGCCTTGAGCAAGTATTTAACGGCATAATGAATTTAAAAGACAGCTTTTCTTCAGGCCCCGATGGACTCCCTAGTGCTCTTATTAAAAAATGTGTATGTACATTAAGCATCCCAACACACATAATATTTTCAAAATCATTATCTTCAGGTAAATTTCCTATAAAATGGAAAGATAGTTTTCTCAAACAAAAATCTGGCGATCGTAACTTGGTGGAAAATTATCGTGGGGTATGTATACAGTCTGTAATTCCTAAATTACTCGACAAACTTATCGCTGATCAATTGTCTTGGATGTCTCGCCAAGTGATATCTTCTAACCAACATGGATTTGTGTCAGGTCGATCTCCTGTACTAATTTGCTCAGTTATAAACAATTTCTGTCAAATGCTTTGGAAAAGAATTGTCAAGTAGATGCAATATATACTGACTTTTCCAAAGCTTTTGACCGTGTTAACCATAATATTTTTTTATTTAAATTAAAATCTTTAGGCTTTAATGACGTTACTATGTCCTGGATAGAATCTTTCTTACTTGATCGTCGACGTAAAAATAAATAATTATGAATCTAAATTTTTTGAAGTTAGTTCAGGGGTTTCGCAAGGCACGCATTGTGGTCCTCTACTCTTTCTCTTACATATAAATGACATTCAGAATATAATAAAACATTCCAACTTTCTCCTTTATGCAGATGACCTTAAATTATTTAAAACTATTGCTTCACTCGATGATTGCATACAATTACAAGAGGACTTAACCCGTATTAATTCTTGGTGTCATGAAAACCTATTATTTTTAAACATTAATAAATGCAATTCTATTTCATTTAATCGAGGTAGAATATTTACTGAATTTACATATATGATAAATGGCTTAAATTTAGAAAAAGTAAATATTATTAAGGATTTGGGTGTATTATTTGATGATAGGTTAAGTTTTAAACAGCATATTTCGTTTACCTGTGATAAAGCAAGAAGCATGTTGGGCTTCGTTTTACATACATCAAAAGATTTAAGCAGTGATTGTTTAAAAATCTTGTTTTGTTCCCTTGTTCGCTGTCATCTTGAATATGCCTCTCCTGTCTGGTCTCCTCAATTCCAGGTTGATATAAATAGAATTGAACTTATTCAAAATAAATTCTTTCGAACTATGGAATGGATGCTAGGGCAACGACATGTTATCAGATCATACTCTGATATAAAAAATGAATTACGGATGCACTCTCTTAAAGATCGTAGAATATTTACTGACTTATGCACTCTGTTCAAGATAGTTAATGGCATTAATGACTGCCCAGATTTACTAGGCCAACTTGATTTTCGTATTTCTAAATCAACACGTACCCTTAGAAACAACCCTCTATTTAGAATAGGAGTCAGCAACACCAACTTTGCCCAAAGCAATAGTATATCTAGGATGATGAGATGTGCCAATGACTTTGCTCAATATCCCTGGTTCGACCTATTTTCTGGATCCTTCAATTCATTTAAACGGAAACTTCATCATTACTGCGTCTTCATTTAGATATGTATGTTAGCATACATGTTAATTTTAGGAATGAATTATTATGTTTGTTATATTTTTTCTTTTACGTTTAATTTATTTTAATATTGTATATTATTATTTCAAAATTATTGTATTTATTTATGTAAATGGGATTTCCCATAAATAAATAATAATAATAATAATTATTATTATATTAAAAACAAATTAATTAATTAGAATTTAGAAATGTGTATTAAATTATTTGTTAACTAATCATTTGTGATTGATCAACTTAACAATATTACACTTTCTCATAATTATTTCCTGATTTTTTTATTGTCTTTGGCTTTGTAGAAGTTTTCAATATGAAGACTTTTTAATCTTGTCCATCGGCCTTCTAACAGAGCAACTTGCTTATCTGCGATGATATAGATTTTGATAGGATTTTCTAGTTTGATTATCTTATTTTACATCACTTATAAATATAAGCTTTTATGCATTAATAATATTTCTATAACAAATGCCTAAAAAATTTTGCAAGGTTTCGACACATGTATTGAAAAATAGCATTTAATTACACCCACTTATTATAGCTTGTCAGTTTTTTCCACGAATGAACGTTTCAGTTGTAATCATATTTTATCGGAGAAACACGTTTCATTATATTAACTTCGTAATTTTCTATGAATGGCAGTTTTATGTAAATGATTACATTTGCATCGAAATATACCCCATGCTCAACAGCTTTAATGTAATTCTAAAAAAAATCAATTATTTTAAATCTATAAATTTATATTTATTCATGTGTATGTGCATTCGAGCTGAGCTGATAATAATTACAGGTATTGAAACCCCTTATTCTACGATGAATTAAATTCTCACTTAACATTTTCACTATAATAGAGAAACAAAACTAAGTCTATATATTTAATTAATTCTGTAAAAGAAACCAAGTCTTTTTAATTTCTAATCAAGATAAAACTAAATCTTTAATTAACCTTCCCCTTATTCTAATAGAAGCAAAGAAAATAAACCAATAAAGCTTTAAATATTGATAAAAATGACGTTGACGACTGTTACTGTATTATAGTTCATTTAAGAGTAAAATAAAAGTACTTTCGACGTTTTTATACCGTAATTTATTGTATAATATACACAAACAAAGTTTACAGTATATTATCAATTGACACAACTTTAGTTTCGAGGTTTTCATTATTAAGTTTTGAGTAACTTGACTTGATAAAGACCTGCAATGGTGAAAGGAGAAGAATTTGTAATAAGAAACTTAACAGAATGCAGATAGAGTAGAGTGAAACTAAAATTTATACATGAAAACCATTAAGAAAAAAAAAGTAAATTATTGAATTCCAATGGATTCCGTATACGTACAAACTACAATTTCATAACATCAACTCGTGTTTCTATCGATTAAACTCTAGTCCTCACCCGCCTCATTCACAAAGCCATAAAACCGTGTGGTTAGAATTAAATTCCATTCTACAAATTAACATCAAATTATCTAATATGTTGTGTAACGCATTGATACTTTTCTTTTATGTCTAAATGTTTAAAAAATGTTGTTATATTATTACTTTAGAAATAATTCAATTAATACAGCTGATGTATTATTATGTTTTTTTACAATAAATAACATTTTTAATTATCTGCAGTTCATTACGTTTTTATAACAGATTAAATTAAAATTAAAATTGCTTCAGTTATTTATTATTAATTATACATTGTGTAATTAATAATATTAATTATAAAAATTTATAAAAAAATAAAAACGCGAAAATTATTCAATTAATTGCGCGCATTCATTTTAGTAATGTAGCATCTAAAATTATTTTACATCAGTAAATAATATTATTTCCTTATTACTTAGTAAGTCTGATTTTATACGTATTTTTTTTTGATAATAAGATTAACTTCGAATACTATATTCGATTTAGATTAAATTAAGGGCATTTATCTGATAATAAATTTGACTACAACAATGTTCCAAGAAAGAAACACAAATGCATTTATTTTATGAAAAAAAAAATATCCGATGGTTGAGTTGACATTAAACACATTGAAGACATTTGGAATACGAAAGAAAATATAAATCTGAAATTGCAAAATCCTGTATCGACTCAAGAAAAGGAGGAAACTAATGGATTAGAAGAAGTGCCAAAAAAGAAAAGGTAATACTGATGTAAATGTTGTAGGTGAAAAATACGTATCAATGACAAAAAAAAGATTGATAATAATGAAAATATTATTAAAAAATGATAATATAGATGTTGAAAAAAATACAGAAATTGACTGCTATATACTGGTCAAAAGGAAGGATGGAGACTGGCTGCACAAATGACAACGTACGCAAATTACTTTTGTATAATTCAATGTCTGTCGAGGAAATTGCCAGAGAAGTAGTTGTTTCAAAAGTGATTTGTTTTTCTGAAGGTTTGCCTATCAACCTGGCATATCTACTGTGGATGCACTTCATAACCTCACAACAGGCATAGAAGCTTCGCTACAACACAATGATATCAAGGAGATTGCATTAGGTATTTTCGTTGATGTTGAACGTGTATTTGACAACATTACCTTCAAAAAGGGTCATACTCTAAAACTGTAAGATCACCACAGCAAAAGGCTGCCCGCAAAGCGGAGTTCTGTCACCCCGGCTATGGTGTATCGTGGTGGATGACCTCCTGACGACCTTGGTCGACAAGGGCTAGGGCACGCCGACGACATAGCAATTGTCATAAGGGGTAAATATGACAACATTATTTCGTTCCCAACCCAAGACGCCCTCAATACCATAGTAAAATGATGTTTAAGGAAAGGCTTCAATGTCAATCTTGACAAAACTGTTATGGCACCTTTCACTAATCATAGGAAGTCGAATATCAAAGCTTTTAAGGAAAATAGCAAGAAATTGCGCTGAAATATGTAGGTTTAATACTGGATAGGAAACTTAATAAAAACGCGCACCTAGAAAAAATAATCTGCAAAGCAACAGCGGCACTATTGATATGGTGTAGACTCTTTGGCAGATCATGGTGACGGAACCAAAAATTGATACATTTGGGTGTAATATGGTAATAAGACCAATTGTTACATCAAGACTAAAAAAGCAACCGCACAAAATAAGCTTTAAACCCTTCAGAAAATGGCCTGTCTTGGCATCACGGGACCTATACACACCACCCCTCCGAAGCTTTATTAGACCTACTTCTTCTGTATGAACAAATCAGAAAAGGTCTAATGACTGCGATGATATTGGACTGGCATGGTACAGGAAATAGATTCGGGCACTCAAGCGGGTTCCGGCATAGGCTAAATAAAGGGACGAGGCCAATCAATCTTACAGGTTTTCAGCCTGTAAGAAAGCCTTGGAAAGATATGCTACAATGAGGCACACATCTCTCTGATTTTAGACAGCCAGGCTGCCCTTAAGAACCTCAAAGCGTACAGCTTCAATTCCAAAACTTCTTGGAACTGTAAACAAGCTCTGAATCGATTGCCCAAGGGCAACAAGCTCATTCTAATGTGGGTACCAGGCCACGCAAATATAATAGGCAACGAAGATGCTGAGGTACTTCCAAGGGAGGAGCTGGGACTAATATTATCGGACAAAAGCCTAAATGTGTATCAAAAACAAAGGGCGTAGTCGAAGAGTGGAAAAATGCAAAAATTGAGGTAAACAGCTCTTACGCCTATTATTGCCGCGTAAGCTTGAAGTTTTATTCCATACTTAATATTGTTATTCCTATTTCCATTTGCCTATATACATATGGCTGTGTGTCGCTGTTGTAACACCGCGACTGAGGATGATATGTTGGTCCAATGCTGCATTTGTAAAAATGGTTTTAATATCAGAGGCAAGAAAAATTCATTCTAAAACTGGTGTATCATGGACCTGTAAGCAATGTGCGACATTGGGAAATGATTTGAATGAGCCGAAAGCTGCAATTGTAGCATTGAGAGAGGAGTTTAAATCAATTAAAGCCTCACTTCCTACTCAACAGAGCTCATTATTAGACACGGAGAAAATAATTCAAGAAGTCATGGATAGAGATAGACGCAGGTATAACATTATATTTTGTAAAAGATAAAACGTTGTTACGTGAAGTTCTTCCTATTCTAAATATTGAGCAAGCTGATTTAAACCTATAAGATTGGGTAAATTCGACCCTACTAAGGCAAACAAACGACCAATTAAACTACGACTCACCAACGAATCTCTTGTGACAATTGCTCTACGCAAAAGTGACAATCTTAAAGTGCATGATCGCTTCAAAAATATTTCTATTAATCTCGACCAAACACCAATCCAATCGCAGTTTTATCGGGAAGTAAAAGCTGAATGCTTGAGAAGAAAAGCAACCGGAGAATCCAACATAAGAATCAAACATATTAACAATAGGTCGGAAAACTGAACCTGCCCGGAAGTAGCTGTAACATTTACTACCAAAAAATATCTGCAATTCTTCTTTTGACATTGTCTTATCGAAACGCGGGTCAATGACTCAATATTTACCAATGAATTATTCAACTCTGGATATAATGTGGAGCGTTGTGATCGGGACTTCTCAGCTACCAACAGAGTGACTGGTGGTGGTGTTCTAATGGCCTTTTCCCGCAATTTTGTGTATGAACGTATTGTTGTGCAGTATATTTGACATTTAGTGCTACTAATCGATTTAATTATGTGTAAATGTAACTTCGACTCTTTTCTTTATTATACACTTGTTATATACATACCTCCGGATATACCCTGTGATATTCTCGAAACGCTTTTTGAGTTATAAGCTATTGATAATGGGTGCATAGTACCCGAAATGTACATCTAGCGAAATAAAAATTAATTGTGAAGAAAGTGTTAGTGTTTTAATCAAGTTTTAAACTTTTTGAGGCGCTTGAATTACTTATTCTAGATAAACCAATTCTTATACTTGGAGATTTTAATATTAGTTCCTTCGCTGACTCAGTTTGTGGAGACCCTAAGTTCTCCTGCATCACGAACTTTATGAATATATTAAATCTTCGCCAAATGAATAATATTAAAAATTTCAACGATCGGTTACTGGACTTGATATTGTGTAATTTTAACTGTGAATTTATTCTTGAGCGTGATAAATTACCATTAGTTGCTAAAGATGGGCATCACCCTGCTTTGTCAGCCAAGTAAATCGCGAAGCTAAACCAACAAATTTCCAATCAAATGCATGTAATAGGAGATATAACTTTAGGAATGCCGACTACCCCAATTTATACTATGAGTTTATCAATACTGATTGGTCATTCCTAGAATCGTGTACTACTGCTATCATTGCAGTGGATAAATTCTACACCTTAGTTACAATTATCAAAAATCGAATCAATTCCCTCCTTGGTTTGATAAAAAATTAAAGTTGCACTATCACAGAAAATGGAAAAGTACATCATCTTATTTCTATTACGCGGAATTTCAACGATTGCGTGCATTAATCAAAACCCAAATATCTTCGGCTTATAATTCATACATAGCAAATGTGCAGCGTGATCTCAAGAGTAACCCCACTGACCTTTGGAAGTTTATCCGTTTCAAAAATATAACTAGTCGGATTCCTGGGGAAATGTATTGTGGTGATATAAAATATTCTCTGCCAAGTGATATTGTTAATGCGTTTGCTGATACGTTTTCTCGATCGTTTCTACCTAAAAATACAACGCCAACTAGCGAATGTTACTCAAGTCGAGAAACTCTATTTATACCGACTATCACTGAATCTGACGTTATTGCTAGTATTAATGGGCTTAAGAACTCAATGACCGCGGGTGATGATTGTATTCCCAGTTTTTTGATTGAAGATTGCAAATTTTTATGGGCTAAACCCTTAGCTATCACATTTAATCTTGCTATCCATACTGGATGTTCCTTTGAACGCTGGAAGTGTGCAGTCATTTTTCCTATTTTTAAACATGGTAACATTGCATCATTTACAGATTATCGACCCATTGCAATATTGCCTAATTTTGCCAAGGTGTTCGAGCAGGTCGTGTATACCATCATGTACAGTCACGTTCATAAATATATAAGTACTCAACAACACGGATTTCTGTCGGGTCGCTCTACAGTAACGAACTTGGCAGTATTTACACAGGAATTAAGTGAGTGTTTGGATGAACGTGGCCAGACCGATGTGGTATATACAGATTTTTCAAAAGCGTTCGACACCCTCGATCACAGCATATTGATTAATAAACTCAGTTCTTTTGGTGTCACGGGAACTCTTCTTAAACTTATATCTTCTTATTTAAACCACGGAATGAACTATGTTTTTTATAATGGATTCAAATCGCAAAAGTTTATATCTAGCTCCGCCGTTCCTCAAGGTTCAAACTTAGGACCGCTTTTATTTCTTATGTTTATAAATGATCTTATCACTGCGATTTCTTGGCCAGTTCTAGCCTATGTAGATGATTTAAAGATTTATAATTTTATTAATGACAATAATGATGCAGATGTTATTCAAAATAATCTGAATATACTAGCTCACTGGTGTAATGTAAACAAGCTAACCTTGAATGTTAACAAGTGTTGTGTTGTCAGTTACTGTCGCAAGAAACTAATCCATGAATATAATATGAACGGCATTCCCCTTATAAGAAAACATGAAATGAAAGATCTTGGAGTTGTCTTTGATTGTCGCCTTACTTTTTCCAGCCATATTAACGCTGTCGCGTCATCAGCTATGAGGATATTAGGTTTCATAATTCGTTCAAACATTTCAATAACATAGACTTATTAATTCGTAGCAAACTGGAGTATGCTTCCATTGCATGGTATCCTTACTACACTAGTATCTCTTTAATTGTGGAATTTGTCCTGATAGATCTTGTGACTATAATTATTTATTGGGGAGACATATGTAGTGCATTATTTTTGTTTAAATTGGTTAATAATATTATTGATTCTCCAAAGTTGCTCGCTAATATTAAGTACTACTGCCCTAGATTATCTTCCCGTCATTGTAACACATTTTTTACTCCTAGGCCGAAAAGTAATATCTTGCGTAAAGCGCCATTATATCAGATGAGTCGTAATGCTAATAAGTATTTTAACGATATATTTATTAATGATCACATTTAATTTCACTGAATATTTGTTTGTTATTTAAAAAAAAAATTATTTACTTTGTTGCTATTACTATATTTCTTTATTATAATTGTATAATATGTTATATATATTTTGTTAGTATTAAGTGTAGTAACTGTATATTAGAAAATTTATTTTTGTCCCTAGTTTGGATCTTCCGTTGGGCAATAAAGTTATTATTATTATTATTATTATTACGCCTCACTAAAAGCGAGATAAAACTAGTGACGGGTCTCCTTACAAGACATTGCCCAGTGAAGTACCATCTTCACAAGATATGTAAAGTAGAAAACACTACTTGTAGACTATGTGGATTGGCAGAGGAAATGGCAATGCACAACCTATGCGTGTGCGTAGCACTGACTACCACCAGAACGGATCAGGGCATAAAGTGTTAGTACAAATGATCTAACCAGGTTGCAGTACTATAAGGCTGTCAAACGACCTCATCTATAGTCGAGCCGAGAGTTGACTGTGACTCATTCAATTTCGTATTGACAATCGTGTAGCAATTAATATATACATCTCGTTTTATTATCATCCTATGATGATCGGGACAGAATGAAATGAAAGAACGTGTGTATGATTCCTCCAATATAGAGCGATGAGTCAAAGTCAGCTTTCGGCAGCTCGTCTACAATCCAATCTAATCTAATCTAAGTAAGTAAGCGGTCCCACATAGGAGGCCAAACCAGCGAAAGAGAAACCGCTGGTGGTGCCAAACTATAGCAGTGACAAAGGCAACCACCAGGTAAAAGGTAACCAGGACAAGAAGAAGGGATCAGCAGTTGAAGAATTCCTGGAAGCATGCAACGTAATCAAGAAGAAGATTCGGAAAGAGATAGTACGCAGCAAGGGATGCTGCTGAAGGGATCTCTGCGATGAAGTGGAGAGCGACCTGTTCGGGCTAACTTTTAAGATCGTGACCAAGAAGCTGAAGATTAACTAGCTAGAACCAGAAGTAATGGTCTTTGGCGGAACTGCAGCAGGGATCAACGCACACTTCTCAAAGAAAACAAGAATTTAGGATCACCGTGGTCACGACAAAGTATGGAGAGTGCTGAAGTAATTCAATAAACAGGCTGCCGAAACGGTGTGGTGATTAAAGTTGCTCTGGGTGCCAAGATCATCATGTGCATAAAAATGCGAGGGCGCCTTTCCCAGACGATGAAAGTCCGCAAACTTGGAAAGCTGTTAAAGAGAATGCTATCAGAGAGTATGGTGGAGAGCATCAAGGAATCCCCGAAACAGTACAATTTCCAAAAGGGACGCGGTTATGAAAGTACAACAGATAGCTGCAGGAGGGAACGCCGGGCCGCTCAAGACACTGCATCATGGTGGCGGTGGACGTGCGGAACGCATTCAACACACTGCCATGGTCAGCAGTCATCAAGGAAGGAACAAGGCTCCCCACCACACCTCATAAGGAAGAGGCCTAATGAGCGACAGAAGTCTGACGTATGAAGGAGAAGGACGCTAAGTGTACCTCATGGGTCATGTTGGACTCGAAGACTATAGAAACAAGACGTGCTGCGGATTGAGCAGTCAAGAGGAGGAACGCTGATTGCATTCGCTAACGATCTCTAGAAGAATAGAAAGCATCAGCCTGGAATTAGCACCGGAGGAGACCGCAGCAGTTTGTAAGCCTAACGAGAAGATCGAATTCAGGAACAAGGAGGAAGAGGTTGGGAAGACAATCAAATCTAATTAGAAGATTCATTAAGACGCTTGGTATTGTTTCACTATTTTTATATTTCTCCGACTAGTTTCGACCGTTGGTCATTCTCAACGAGATATCTTACTATAAAAATAGTGAAACAAAACAAAGTGTTTTAAGTGAGAATATAATAAATCGTAATTAAATATTAATATAAATACCCCGGTATCGTAATTTTCTTACCAACCCCAATTAAAACTTGTTTGAAAAGTAGTATAAAGTGTACAAAACTTAAAAAAAATTGAAGTAGAGTGATCAAAATAACAATTAATGTAAATGGCAAGAATTTGCTCTTTTTCGCTATCCCTTGCTTTTCATTGCTCTGTTTCGTCCCCGTGCTCTCTTTCATTCTCCCTTGTTCTTTCTTGCTCTCTTTTGTTCTCTGTTACTTTCTTTCTCTCTCTCTTTCACTATTACTTGCTTTCTTTTGAAGCTATTGCTCTTCCTTACTCTCTTTTGCTCTCCCTTGCCCTCTCCTGATCTCTTTCTCTAGCACTTGCTTTCTTTTGCTCTCTTTCTCTCTACATTGCTTACTCTATTGTTTGCTCTTGCTCTCTTTAGCTCTCCCTTGCTCTCATTCCTTTTTTCTTACTCTATCTTGCTCTTGCTTTCTTTTGCTCTCCCTTGCTCTCTTTATCAATTTATTTAAAATAAGTAAGTATTTACAAATTATTTACACTAATGTTTGGACTTTTTGAAATTTCATTAAATGCAATAAAATCAGCTGAAAGTTTGTTTAAATATATATCTAAAAACATGAAAATATTTAAAACACTTTAAATCTTACCAAAGCCAATTGAGAAGTGTGGAAAATAGTATAAAAGTACAAAAATGAAAAATTTTGAAAACGAGTTACTCAAGAAAACAAATTTTCGAATTTAAGCAGCCAGGTATTGCTCTCTTTCGCTCTTCCTTGCTCTCCATTGCTCTAGTCCGCTCCCCTTGCTCTCGTTTGTTCTCTGTTACTCAGTTTAGCTCTCTTATGATCACTTTTGGTCTATTCGCTCTCCCTTGATTTTGTTGCTCTCCCTCTCTTTCGCTCTCTCTAGCTCCCCTTGAAATCGTCACAAGAGACGGCGCTTGCATATGATCTACAATCAACTGAATGCTATGACATACACACTGGCGATACTCTATCGAATTGGCCAGAATAACCGTTCTTTGATCAATAAAACATTGTTTCTGCTTTCTTTCAGTATTTCTTGTTCTCTCTTGCTTACTTTCGCTCTCCCTTGCTCTATTTCGCCTTTCCTTACTCGTTTTTCTTTGTTACTCACTTTCGCTCTCTTTTGCACTCCCTTGCTCTCTCTCTCTTGCTCCTTTTTGCTCTCCCTTTCTCTCTCTTGCTCTTTTTCGCTATCACTTTTTATTTCTTGCTCTCTTTCGCTTCTTTTCGCTCTATCTTTCTCTCTCTTGCTCTCTTTCGCTCTTATTGCTCATTTTAACTCTCTCTTTTTCTCTTTTGCTCCCTCTTGCTCACTTTCGTTCTTCCTTACTCTGTCTGTAGTAGTTACAGATAGTTGGATTAATTGCGCTGTCATCCATAAATGCTATCCATTGAAAGTTTTCACAGTAAAGAAAGTAGCCCAGTTAAAGAGCATGCACATGCTGCAAAGGAAGTTCCTCCGCCCAGATTTGTTTTCAATTATCAAAAGTGGAGTTCCATTAATATTAGTTGTGAAAATGAAGCAAAGAAAAATTGGTTGGTACATACTGTTACGGACTATGAAATCACTCCTGCTATACCCTTAAAGGTCTTGAAATCAAAAGACCTGATGAGGTGGGTGCCACTAGAAATTCAGGACAATGAAATATCAACCCCGAAAGAATTCTTAAGAAAGTTGGCAGAAGAGAATTACGTTGATGTCAGCTCGTGGAAAGTAGTTCGAAAATATGAAAATAATCCATTGGAGTTTTTTTTAATATATATATGACTGCTTCTGATTATAAAAACATAGAAAATATTGACAATAAGATGCTTTATGAATCAAAAAAATTGTAAAATTTTATAGGACACAATCTCTTAACGCACTTTCGCTCTTTTTTACTTGCTTTTATACTTTCTTGCTCGCTTTCGCTTTGCGGAAAGAGTAATGTGAATCATGTATCGGACAGTATCGACTGACACGGTAGTGATACTGTCGGGAAAGATATCATTGCAGTGCAGGAACGCGAAAAGTGCATGAAGCGAGGAAAGCCTCATAGAAGAATTTTGAAGCAAGAAGCTAGAAGCAGAGCAAATTAGCTCCTGCTGGTTGTACAAAATATTAATCTTCTTGTTAATGACCCTCTTAATCTGTAATCCTTTCAGATAGTTTAGATTTCTCCCATGTTTGATAGTTTTAAGCACCGACATCTCTCTCATGTGGTGAAGAAATATCACAAAAGCATTGGCGAGAGAAAACATAAAACCGCAACTGAGGCCATAGGTGAAACATGGGATTTCCAGACACGGATGTTTTGAACATACCTACACAAAATCAAGAATGCAACTGCATGTACTGTGACGGGCAGTGTACTGACGCACTGCCCCAGATGGGAGGAAAAAGAAAGAGACTAAGAGGTGTGCTCGGCGAACCTTCATCAGAAGACACACTGGTCGAGCACATGCTAAAGACGGAGGAAAAGTGGGACACTGTTAAAGACTTTGTCGAAGAAGTCCTGAGAAGAAATGACATGGACGCGGTAGAGAGGAGAAGGTGAGAGGATGAGACAATCTAAAAGGCCTGACGTAGTCAAAGGATGTTGCTGACAAATATCGGAAGATGATGTCGATTGTGTCTTGGAGAGTGCGAGGGGAATTAGTGGGTAGGTGAAACTTTTCAAGATGGCTTCTTTTGGGATGGAGCTCAAAAGCGTCGTCTCGTTTCGTTGGTCCATAGTTATGTAAGGTAACTATTTCGATGGACAGTAAGGTAACTTCCGTTAATAATCTACGTTAATGTTACAGGTCTATTCACCGAACTTTCTTGTAAGAGGTTGAATTTTAATTACATTTTGAATAAAGTAGATCTAACCAATAAAAATAATTTGTGAAGAAAGTATTAGTGTTTTTACTAGGTGTTGAATTAAATATGTTAAATTAACAATATCAATATTAAATCTAATCTTCAGATTACATAAACAGACTCATACATTTATTATTATAATATACTTACATAATTATTAAAATTACAAAAGATGAATGTTCTCAATAATAATTAATAGATTAAGAATTTTTAAATATAATTTTTCAATTTTTATAATTTGTAATGAAGGAAAAATAAAATGGTTTGAATGTTTTAATACTAAAATTTGAATAATGACAATAAACATTAAATAAAGTATGTTTTTAAATAAAAGGAATCCAGCTTAATAACTGTCGTCATTATCATCATTATAAATACAATTATAATTTTATATGAGATCACAAATTCTTGTGGTGTATCAATCTATCATTTTTATTTTAGTATTTAACACGATTTAATACATACAGTATATAAAAAAAACATATTACGTTTTGAAAATAATTTTTCCTTAATTCGCACCAATTTTTTTTGAATAATTGTTTATTTGAACTTGCTTAACAATCGAGGAAAGTTCTTCGCTCAGGAATAATAATTTTCCGTGGCCCTTTTATACTTTCATTTCCATAGATAATAATACGCTCTCATTGTTCTCAGTGATAGTTTTAAAAGTAATGTGGAATACTAAAGAAAGTTTCCACGATTCAAGGATTCTATAAGGCTTATCTTAACACTTATTTAAAGTTTGGAAATTACGTTTAATTATAAAAAGTTGTAAATATTTATATTGATAGTAATTATGTTAATCATTTAACTATGATTGAAAATATTTTCTTTAATTGTTCTACACTTTTTCATGTTTAATTTTACCTATTATTCTATATTAAATTACTATATTAAAAACAACAAAATTATAAAAATTACTTATGTATGTATTAAAAATGGATATTCCATAACAGAAATCAGGACTAACTAATTAAAACACTCATTTATACTACATATACATTATACATACATACAAGTGCATTAAACTAGGATTATATAAAGTTTGGGAAGAAAATAATAGTGGAAGAGCGTTTGTTTACATAAAAATCTTAAGGTAAATATTGGATGGTTGAGTGAATGTACAAAAAGATTACATTTAATCTAAGTAAAGAACTAAAATAATGCATTTTAAATTAATAAATATAAAAAAACACAAATTAAAACATGGTGATGTAACCATCATAACACTTTTCATCCATTGTTCAGCTATATTGAACAAAAGAAAGGCGTTTAAGAAATTATCGATAAAATTAAATATTTAAATATTACCCAAAATGAACTCCGCCCATGCTCTTTTCATCCAAAATTTTACGTATAATTTTTGTAATTGATTTGATTTTATATGAATATTTTTAAAGAAAATAGACCAAAGATTAAAATAGATAAATAAATAAATAAATGGTTAAAAAATTGCAAAAAGTTTTATTCCAATGTATAAAAAATTGAGATGGAAAAGAGTGTGAAACTATCAAAAACAAAATATTGTGGTAGGTCAAGAGTACGCTAGAATAAATAATGATCTAGAGTATTAAGCTACATTAAATTATTATTCAGTTTATTACAGTTTAAAGCAACCAAAATAATTGAATGTTATAACAGAAAACAATTAAAATTACTTGAATTAAAATTAACAATACAAGCAATAAAAGTTAACGTACGCAAAAAATTAAAAATTATTTAAAGAAATTGTTAAAAATGCTAAAATATTTGTATGCTACTCTATAAATAAATATGAATTATTAAATATTTGAAAAAAAGCAATACATAAAAATTGCTGGAACAGTCGAAATAAATTTTAAAAAGACATTTCTGGGAAAATCTCGAATTAGTAAAAAATCTAAATCTAACGTTTAGAACGTTTAATCTTTAAATTAGTTTTAGGAAACGAATTTGGTTTCATATTATTTTTATTTGTTAATTATGTAAATATACGAAGTTTTTTATTTTATTAATTTGTATCATTATATTAAGATAGATTTCGTTGATAAATAAATATTTTGAAACTGATAAAGCAAAGTTTATGAAAAAAATATAAAGAAGAAAAATATTTTAGCCTAAAAGAGGACTAAATAATAATAATATGCAATAGATGGCATCTTTATGGTTTTATCGTAAAAGAGGATTTATTGAAAAATTATCTAACAATAGAAAAAAATAAAAATAAAATGACTAGAAGACATTAGAGCTCTTGAAAAAAAATTTCAGTAATTTTTGGTGACGGCAAAGAGGAACTATAAAAAGCAAGTAATAAAATAATATTAAGAAATAGGCCAAAAATTCTAAAGCTTTTGAATTGTTTCAAAAATTAAAAAATTTCGGAACCTGGAAGAGAAATTTATTGAAAAATTTCTTAAGAAATTACTGGAAATTAACAGATTTTTTTTGCAAATTATAAGAAAGATTCTCTAAGAATAAAAAAGCTAATAACATGCAATAAATTGTGGAAATTTTAGTTATTTTTGGAAAAATCAAAACTCTTGAATTAGTAGAAAATTTTAAAATTGTAAAAGCAAAGTTTTAAAAAATCTGGCAACTGTGAAAAAAATCGCGGCCTGGAAAGAAAACTTATTGCAAAATTTAAAAATTCCAAATAAATAAATTGAAAGAAGAATTATTGAAACATATTAGAACTATTGAACAAAATTGTCACAAATTTTTATAATAGACGAAAAAATGCTGAAAAATTTGGCTTGTAGAAAGCAAAAGATGGTAGAAAATCTTCGAAGAAATTCCGGAAAATTGTAAAAACTTTTAAATTGGTCTAAAAAAAATTATTGCAAAAAAATTTTAAAATTAAAAAAATCTCAACTTGGAAGAGAAATTTATTTTCTAAAATATATTGCTATATTTAATAAAAAGTGATGAAAAAGCGAATTACTAGTCACCTCAACAAAAATTTTCTGAAATTATAAAAGAGATTCGTAAAGTAAAAAGTATCTGAAATATAAAGCAAGAAAAAATGAAAATTGTTTAAATACTTGCTAGAAAATGTTTAAATTCTTGAATCAATGGATTTTATAAATCTGAAAGCAAGTTTATTGAGAAATTGTACAACCCTTGAAGAAAACTTTTCCCTGAAGAGAAATTTATTTAGTCAAAACAGAAAAACTGAAAAACTAACTGCAAATTATTAAAACCCCATATGAAAAAACATTCGTAAATTTCAAGAGAAATTTCTGAAAAACGAAAACGTTTTGTTAAATTTCGTAAATAAAATTTTTGAAGAATTTCTGGGAAATTAGTACAGAATTTAAAATATCTGAAAGCTAAATTGCTGAAAAGTATTAAAAGAGAGATTCGTAAAGTAAAAATTGTCTGAAAATATAATGCAAGAAAAATTGAAATATTTTCTAGAAAATGTTTAAATCAATGTATTTTATAAACCTGAATGCAACTTTATTGAGAAATTGTAGAACCCTTGAATAAAACTTTTCCCTGAAGAGAAATTCATTTAGTCAAAACAGAAAAACTGAAAAACTAACTGCAAATTATTAAAACCTCTGGGAGAAAACATTTGTAAATTTCAAGAGAAATTTCTGAAAAACGAAAACGTTTTGTTAAATTTCGTAAATAAAATTTTTGAAGAATTTCTGGGAAATTCTAAAACTCTCAAATTAGTACAGAATTTAAAATATCTGAAACCTAAATTGCTGAAAAGTATTAAAATAGTGATTCGTAAAGTAAAAATTATCTAATAATAATTTTCTCTAATATAAAGCAAGAAAAATTGAAATATTTTCTAGAAAATGCTTAAATCAATGGATTTTATAAAACTGAATGCAAGTTTATTGAAAAATTGTAGAACCCTTGAAGAAAACTTTTCCCTGAAGAGAAATTCATTTAGTCAAAAACGAAAAACTGAAAAACTAACTGCAAATTATTAAAACCCCATATGAAAAAACATTTGTAAATTTCAAGAGAAATTTGTGAAAAAAGAAAATGTTTTGTTAAATTTCGTAAATAAAATTTTTGAAGAATTTCTGGGAAATTAGTACAGAATTTAAAATATCTGAAAGCTAAATTGCTGAAAAGTATTAAAAGGGAGATAAAAGTAAAAATTATCTCAAAATACAAAAGCAAGAAAAATTGAAATATTTTCTAGAAAATGCTTAAATCAATGTATTTTATAAACCTGAATGCAACTTTATTGAGAAATTGTAGAACCCTTGAAGAAAACTTTTCCCTGAAGAGAAATTCATTTAGTCAAAACAGAAAAACTGAAAAACTAACTGCAAATTATTAAAACCCCATATGAAAAAACATTCGTAAATTTCAAGAGAAATTTCTGAAAAAAATAAATGTTTTGTTAAATTTCGTAAATAAAATTTTTGAAGAATTTCTGGGAAATTCTAAAACTCTCAAATTAGTACAGAATTTAAAATATCTGAAAGCTAAATTGCTGAAAAGTATTAAAAGGGAGATTCTTAAAGTAAAAATTATCTGAAAATATAAAGCAAGAAAAATTGAAATATTTTCTAGAAAATGTTTAAATCAATGTATTTTATAAACCTGAATGCAACTTTATTGATAAATTGTAGAACCCTTGAAGAAAACTTTTCCCTGAAGAGAAATTCATTTAGTCAAATCAGAAAAACTGAAAAACTAACTGCAAATGATTAAAATCCCATATGAAAACACATTTGTAAATTTCAAGAGAAATTTCTGCAAAAAGAAAATGTTTTGTTAAATTTCGTAAATTATATTTTTGAAGAATTTCTGGGAAATTAGTACAGAATTTAAAATATCTAAAAGCTAAATTGCTGAAAGGTATTAAAAGAGAGATTCGTAAAGTAAAAATTGTCTGAAAATATAAAGCAAGAAAAATTGAAATATTTTCTAGAAAATGCTTAAATCAATGTATTTTATAAACCTGAATGCAACTTTATTGAGAACCCTTGAAGAAAACTTTTCCCTGAAGAGAAATTCATTTAGTCAAAAAAGAAAAACTGAAAAACTAACTGCAAATTATTAAAACCCCATGTGAAAAAACATTCGTAAATTTCAAGAGAAATTTCTGAAAAAAGAAAATGTTTTGTTAAATTTCGTAAATAAAATTTTTGAAGAATTTCTGGGAAATTCTAAAACTCTCAAATTAGTACAGAATTTAAAATATCTGAAACCTAAATTGCTGAAAAGTATTAAAATAGAGATTCGTAAAGTAAAAATTATCTGAAAATAGAAAGCAAGAAAAATTGAAATATTTTCTAATATATGCTTAAATCAATGTATTTTATAAACCTGAATGCAACTTTATTGAGAAATTGTAGAACCCTTGAAGAAAACTTTTCCCTGAAGAGAAATTCATTTAGTCAAAACAGAAAAACTGAAAAACTAACTGCAAATTATTAAAACCCCATATGAAAAAGCATTTGTAAATTTCAAGAGAAATTTCTGAAAAAAGAAAATGTTCTGGTAAATTTCGCAAATAATATTTTTGAAGAATTTCTGGGAAATTCTAAAACTCTCAAATTAGTACAGAATTTAAAATATCTGAAAGCTAAATTGCTGAAAAGTATTAAAATAGAGAAATTCATTTAGTCAAAAAAGAAAAACTGAAAAACTAACTCCAAATTATTAAATTTCTGAAAAAAGAAAATGTTTTGGTAAATTTCGTAAATAAAATTTTTGAAGAATATCTGGGAAATTCTAAAACTCTCAAATTAGTACAAAATTTAAAATATCTGAAATCTAAATTGCTGAAAAGTTTTAAAAGCTTTTAAGAAAATTCTCAAAAACTAAGGGAGAAACTTTAAAGGTGGAAAATATTACTGGTAAATTCAAAAAAATAGAAGAATTACTAGAAAATTTTATAATTAGTAAAAATAAATAAAAAAACTTTTTAACTTTGTTTGTACATCACTGACTTTATTATGTGACTATAGTTTCGACAATTTTAGCTTGTCATCAAAATTCTAGTTTGATAATAACTATACAGGGTGTCCCGTTAATGCGGGGAAATGGCTGGACCATAGATTCCTGAGGTCAAAATATGACGATTTAACGCAACTTATCTATATCCAAAAATTTAAGGTTAAGCCGGAATTTGGCTTCAAAGTTTCAAATTTTTTTATTTCTTTTGTTTTTAACAATTGAACGCTTTATTTGATTTTAATGAAATTTATTAGTAATAGGTATCATACATATCACACATCATTTTAGTTATTTTGGCCATTAATGATTGACAGGAAGTATAAAAAACAGTAGTACCACCACTTAAAAACTAAAATATTTTTTTATTGGTGCATCCAATAAAATCCAAAAAAATCTACTTGAAAGGGCATTAGATTTAAAAACTTTTTTGACTCTTACTTATTTTTGATATCTTGTACGGTTTTTGCACAAAAAATAAAATATGAATATAGTATACACATTATGCACTCATTAATAAGTAAATAAACTTACTCAATTGAATAAAAATTAAATAATATCAATTAACAAAATAATAAAACCAACATCTAACACTTTTCAAACAATTTTCTTTGCAAAATCCTAATACAAACGAGATATCCGTTTGTTCCAAATATGAATATTTATGAACTATAATAAAGTTAAAAATTAATTGTCAAAAGACACTAAATAATAATTATTATACATAATTTACATTTTTTAAACAAAGACGGCCACGAAAAACATTTATTTTCGATTCGATGAAAAACTAGATTTTGTTTTTACTAGATAAAAAATATATATTTTATTTTTTTGTGGGAAAACCGTAAAAGATATCAAATATTATTAAGAGATGAAAAAGTTTTTAAATTAAATGGTCTTTCAAGTAGTATTTTTTTAGTTTTTATTGGATCCACCAATAAAAAAATATTTTAGTTTTTAAGTGGTGGTACTACTGTTTCTTATACTTCTTGTTAACGAATAATAGTCATAATAACTGAAATGATGTATAATGATATGGTAGTTATTAAAAATAAATTTCATTCAAATCAAATAAAGCGTTTAATTGTTATAAACAAAAAAAAAATTGAAACTTTGAAGCCAAATTCCGGCTTAACCGTAATTTTTTGGATATAGATAAGTTGTGTTAAATCGTCATATTTTGACCTCAGGAATCTATGGTCCAGCCATTTCCCCGTATTAACGGGACACCCTGTATATAGTCGAAACTATAGTCACTTAATAAAGTCAGTGTTGTACAAAGGTAAAAAGTTTTTATTTTTTACTAAACTATTAACGGTGGATGCTTCTACTTCGTTTGTTCGTCCACACAATTTTTCACAAAGTTAAAAAGTTAAAAAACGAGGTACAAGCCTCCACCGCTAACAGTTTAGTAAAAAAAATCATAAACTGGAAAAGAGATTCTTGAAGAAGTAAAAAACTTGAATAAAAATGATGGAAAATTATGAAACTACAATAATGGTAGAATATTAAAAAAACTGAACCAATGGAAAATAACCTCTTTACCCGGAAAAAGAAATTCTTTCTAATCTCAAGAAGGGTAAGAAAAAACTGGACTGGCTGCTGGAAAATATTAGAATAATCGAAGGGAGAAAATTTTCGCAAATTAGAAGATACATTTCTGAAGAAAGATATATTTTGCTTATATAATTAGAAGATAAATTGCTGAAAAATGTTAACACCTTTAAAGAAAAATGCTCGCAAACTGAAAGAGGAATTCATTCTAAAAATTCAAAAAAATGGTGGAAATTCCCAAAAACAAAAAATTATGATGGCGATGTGGTTATCATAGTACTTTATCTGTATATTTTATATACAGGGTGAGTTTTTTTCGATGTTCTCTATGGGGATCTCTGAAACTATAAGAGATAGAGAAACGGTTAAATGGGGAAAGAAGTGTAGATTTATGAGACGAATAAAATTCCACTTTCAAAGTTTTCAAAAAAGTCAAGGGTAACTAGATATTTTGAAAAAAGTAAAAAGTGTTAATTTTTTCAAATCAATATATCTCGGTTATTATAACAGATAGAAAAAACCTGTAAAGGACAAAGTTTTAGATAATTTTATGCAGATTAATAAAAAATAATCAGAAAATTTTTATCGCCATTATTTTCCGAGATATGACGCAAACTTACATTTTTTTAAATGGAAACCATAGTTGGCTGTGACCTCATTCAAAAGGTAATTTTTTTCTCTTTAATCCAATATGGCATACGACATAGTTATTTCTAAAAATGAGTGAGTTATAGTCATTTTAAATTTTATTATAAATAAAAAATGGGTAGCCAAGAAAAAGGTGAAATTAAAACAATTGCAGTTGTTTATAATATTAGCAATATTGTAATTATTAATTTTACAGAGATAAAATAAAATGAAACAACAGCATAAAGTAATTCTGTAATTATCAATATATCAATGGGAGAGAAATTTTAATATTAAAAAAATATGGTCAAAGAGTCCACTATTAATACTATTTTGACATAAATTATATCTTTTAAAATTGAATTTATGGCTTTTTGACTATTCTCATGTAAATTGAATTAAATTTTTCAATTACAACTAGTTTATGATCTTCCACAGATTGATATGATTTTTCATATACTTTGTTTTTTACATAACCCCACAGAAAAAATCCAAAACGCGCAGTTCGGGAGATCTAGGTGGCCCTGGGATTGGTTTATTTCTTCCCACTTATGAGTTAGGAAATGCATCATTTAAATAATTTGTAAAGCCAACATGTTATGAGGTGGAGCACCGTCATATTCGAACCATTTTAATCTTGCTTGTAATGATAAATTTAAACAATCGAGCGTATCTTCAAATGTTTTCTGAAGAAAAAGAAAGTAATCAGTTTTACTTAGTGAGCTTTCAAAAATATATGGACCGAGAATTATTAATCCAAACACACCATGGATTAAACCCAAATTTAAAATGTAGTTTTCTCTGTGAAACTTCTCGTGGTTTCTCTTGAATTCATCTAAGTTTATTGTGGCGATTAAAAATACCACAATTAGTGAATCGCGATTCATCTGTTCATAATATTTTTGTAAGAAACGTATTCTCCTCTTGACAAATGGGTTTATACCACATTCAGAAGGCCATTTGATAATTACAAAATTATTATTCTTATGCTGATTTTTCATTTTTGTTTAACTTTGTAAAACTAATAATTACAATATTGCTATTATTATAAACAACTGCAATTGTTTTACTTTCATCTTTTTCATGGCTACCTATGTTTTATTTATAATAAAATTTAAAATGACTATAACTCACTTATTTTTAGAAATAACTATGTCATATGTGATATTGGATTAAAGAGAAAAAATTTACCTTTCGAATGAGGAAATAGCCAACTATGGTTTCCATTTAAAAAAATGTAAGTTTGCGTCATTTCTCGGAAAATAATGGCGATAAAAATTTTCTGATTATTTTTTATTAATTTACATAAAATTACCTAAAACTTTGTCCTTTACAGTTTTTTTCTATCTGTTATAATAACCGAGATATATTGATTTGAAAAAAATGACACTTTTTACTTTTTTCAAAATATCTAGTTACCCTCGACTTTTTTGAAAACTTTGAAAATGGAATTTTATTCGTCTCGTAAATCTACACTTCTTTCCCCATTTAACCGTTTCTCTATCTCTTATAGTTTCCGAGATCCCCATAGAGAACATCTAAAAAAACTCACCCTGTATAAATGGCTACTCCTAATAATTTGCACACTTTTGAATTCTTTACAATTACTTGTTATATAAATTTCATGCAACTCATATAGCAAAATTATTAATTTTTGAATTTTTTTTCTCGCTAGTTAAAAACTTTATGAAATGGTTTTTAAATAACACTTGTTCAGTTTCTCATTCTCTTTAACTTTTGTTTGAAAAGTTATGTAATTTTTCTTTCATATTTTTTTCTATGAATATTCATCAAAAGCTTTTTAACGATAAAACCTTAAGTTTAAAGTTACGAATATTACTTTCCCTATATATAATAAAAAGAAGTAATAAGATCATTGCACGACGTCTGTTATATTGTTGATATATAAACAACTAATAATTGTCTAAACTATGTTAAAATTCCATCCATAAAAGTTGTTTTTATTATGTTGACTTTGCTTTTGGAGACTTTGGTTGCCGTTATCTAAACAGGAGTAAATTAAAAGTGCATGCATTAATTTACTGGATGCGTGGGATTATTTACAAACAGCGTACAGAATTGGAAAGTATATTCGGTCTACACGGGCGCTAATTAATGAAATTCACGGATTTTCGAGGGCGTAGTGTATTTCTTTAGACTCTAAAATATTTAGTTTTTCAGTATTTCATTTTGAGTTGTTTTTTTTTTCAGTTTAATGTGACTTAAGAATGGTATTAGATAATCTTTTAGAATTTTTTTTACAGAAAATATAATTATGTAAGAATTATGCGTATTTATTTGATAATGTCTAAATAGGATGAAACTAGTTACAATAAATAGTGAAAAATCGTAATATTAGCAAAGTATAACTTAATGAGTATTCTAAATGTATCATAAAGTAAAGACTTTGTGGTTACATCCTAGTGCACTTTTGATACGGAATTTCCTCCAAAATACTATTAATAATATTAAAACAATATGTTTTTAGAGAGGAATATCCGTCGGTGTAACCAATTCAGAACACCATAAATACATTGTATCTAAAGCAGGTCTTCTTCCTTATTAAGTTTTAAAATATTTTACTTGAGATCCAGCTGGAGCTTTTGGTATTCATCACCAATAATAATTAAAATTAATGTAAGCTTTTATCATCAATAATTGTATTTATCTTATTTATCTATATTACCCAATAGAAACGTTAATTTAAAATCGTTTTCTTATAAATAACTTTCTTGTTACTGGTACATTTTATGTGATTTATATTAAAATAATGCATATTGTTGTATCATTTAATACACATTTTTAATTTTTGTATTTTTTCTTTATTACTGAACTAATATTGATTTTAATTTATAATACATACATTATATATATGTGTGTTATCACTTTCACTTCAACCTACGTCAACATCAACCATTATATTATTATATGAATTACTAATGATATTTAAACACAATCTTAATGTAGTTACCCGTTCTTGTTATTGACACTTGTCTAGAGTGTATTTGTAAAGGATTGCCTAAATAAAACACTGATTCAACTTACCCATTACTAACCCACGTTACAATTATATCTATCTTGTCTATCCTTTTTTTATATTAAAGTGGATAAATAAAACAAAACTGGGTAAAATATACTGAAATCATTTTAATGACACAAAATTAAAAATGTGAATTATTATTTAACAAACAATAAATACATTAATTTTCTTTGCAACGAAAAGTTTTGATTCGTTCTAGTCTAGCCAGAAGTACTTTCATGAGTACAACATGAGTGTAATTTCGAATTATGATTTCTTATCCAGAGAATGTAGAACGGTCGTAACGATTAATATGTTTTAGTAGCTACTCTTCTCTTCATTCTGGACTGATTTCTGAGTAATCTTATACTAAATGCCTTTCAGCAGGACATAGAACGTCATATTGAAATATGGTATGTGGCCTAGTGGTTAGGTGCTCGTAGCTATAACAAGATCTTTGAAATATGTCAGGACCATTAGGTTCCTTATTGATACTTGAGGCTTCTACTTCATTATTATGCTATTTTTAATAAAAACTAAAACACTTAGTTTACTTTGTTTGTATAATACTGTGCCTGTTTTGTCGTTTTTTGATAATAACATAGATTTCATGTTTTTTTCACTTGGGTGGTTAATTTAGACTACCAATATTTTGAGTTGATTAACACTTTTATCACGAGCAGGGTTATGTAACTTTTAGATAACACGTTTGTTGAAGTATGAACAGTGAATTGGTCGGTGTAATCTCAATGGCTAATTAATTATTTTGCAAATAATTTTGGTTACGTGTGGTTTCAGCATTAAAGGTTTTGTCATTGTGTAAATTTAATAATTGAAACTATCTTCGCAAAATAGTCAAAGTAATATCTAATCCAATTACAAAAACCAAGGAATTTGTGTAGTTTTCGGTATTATTTCAGCAGCCATTCATTAATGTATCTCAAATATTTAAGTGTGCTCCTTCCGAAGATAAACTATTCGTGGTTTAAACGTAAATTACATTGATCTAGCCTTTCTAATACCAAAGCTAAGCGTCTAATATGGTCTTCTGGGGTTTGTGAATACTCGATATCATCGAGATTGTTTGTACCTGTGAAGAATACTGGATACAACTTCTTGCAACATCATACACTTTTTTAATCTAAAGGTCATGACTTTAAACTGTTAATACTTTCCATTGAGTGTATTAAACGTTGTCCATTTCTTCGAACTACCTTTTAATTTCATTTTTATTCCTGAAATCTAATGTTGAAATTATATGTGCATAACTTAGATCTCGAAGAGTTTCTTTGTAAAACTAACATAGGGTTGTATTTGAGGCAGAGACATAATTGCCATTAAAGCAGAATCGTCATATTTCTTTCACAGAAAGCGAACTTTCATATTAATTTCCATAATTTAAGTAAATGTAAAAGTTATTTATTATTGTCTCTAGAAAAAACTAATTCTTTCAAGTAAATCCCTTATTCATTAAGTGTATGCTTCAGGCATCTTTTTGGAGGATGAGAAAGGTTGCATCGTTGCTCTCTAGATCGTTAAGATCCAGATAGCTCCCTTTGTTACCCTAACAAGATACGCCATCAGAAAGAGATGAGATCATATCGCCGTCGGAATTATAACTGGTAAAATCATGCAAAACCACCCAAGAAGTGTGTAATACTTCGATAAATGCTTATGGAAACCAAGAACCCGCAAGAAGAGCAACCCTTTTGAAGAAATCACTTCACAAGAAAATGCGAAATAGCGAAACGGCTAGAGACCACATCAATGAGTACATTGACCGTGTCGAAAAACTAAAACTATGGAGGTAAACAAAAACAAAAGTATTATCCTACTAAAAACAAAAGTAAACAGTACAACAAACATGAAAGTAACCTGAAATGTGAAAATTGCAAAAAGCTAGGCCACAAAACATCAGATTGCTGGTAGAAAATGACTTTATATTGCAAAGAAAACCAAACAAGCCTATCTGCAGAAACTAATAAAACTGACAAGTGGTGTATAGACAGCGGTTGTACTTCACACATGTGCAATGGCAGAAGTTTATTCCTATCTATGGAGTCAACTGACGAAATCCTAAAACTGGCGTTGGATAAAACTAAGAAAATTTAAGGGAAAGGAGTCGCTCAAATAAAAATTAGAGGAGAAATCATTGACCTACAAAATACACTATACATACCAAAATTATCAGTAAACTTGTTATCCGTGGTTCGAGCAAAAAAAAAAGGTTATAGCGTAATCTTCAAGAAGGAAGCTGCAACTGTAAAGAATTCACAAGGAATGGAAGTTAATGCTATCAAAAGAGATGGACTATACTATGTGAATGTGGACACAAAAGAAAAAGTACAGGTATGCAACGTTTTACCTATAGATACTGAAATAGACATTTGGCATAGAAAAATGGGACATCTGAATGAGAAAGATTTAGAGCAAGCTCTTCAAAATTAAACTATGAAAGGATTACATTTTAAACCTGAAAAAAAAACTATGACTGCGAAATATGTTTAAAAGAAAAAATGAACTTACCTTTTCCGAAAGAAAGACGAGTAGAAACAAAAGCTCGATAAAGACTTCACAGTGTACACACAGACGCATGTAGCTACATATGGTGGTTACAAATACTTTGTTACATTCATAGATGAATACACCCGTTATGGCAGAAAGTTTTACAGAAATTCAAAGAATGCAAGGAGACAGAAAAAATTTACTAACCTCAAAATAAAACTACTGCAATTTAACGATTATCTAAAATAAAATGGCATATCAAGACATCTATAAAATAGAAACTTATTAGAAAAAGCCCGTTGTATGATGCTAGAAGCAAATATATCAAAATCGTTTTGGGCAGAGGCTATTCATTTTGCAAATTATATTACCAATAGAGTGCCATCAAAAGCAATGAACAGGATAACCCCTTTTGAGATGTGGGTTGGATGCACAGCCTCAGTAAGACATTTTCAATGCTTTGGTACAAAAGTTTTTGTACTAAATAAAAGAAACAAGACAAACGTTTCCACCAAGAGCAACAGAAGGAATTTTTGTTGGGTATTTAGAAAATACCAAAGGCTACAGGATTTGGGTAGAAAGTTAAAATAAAATAATCATTAGTAGAGATGTGAAATTTTTGAAAAGAATGTTCTTTGGATAAAAATAAAATAAAGATACTTACCCATTCATTCCACTGATTCTTGAACCTTCTCATGAACAAAACTCTGATAAAAATGAAGAACCACCAGAAAGATAACATGAAGAGCGTGAAAGTGATCATTATGAAGAATGCGACCAATCTGTTGACGAAGACACTCTAACAAGACCTGAAAAAGAAGCAGAAAATTAAAATCTGGATATACCTCAAAAAGAAAAGAGACCTGAAACAGAAAAGAACATGCCAATATGGACAGAAGATTACTATTTAGAAGGTATGATCTCCATAGATATAAATAATTCTGGCGAAGAAAATGAAAATGATGAAATTCGGTACACTGCAATAAAAGCTGAAATAAAAGCACATATCAAAAATGAAACTTGAAAAATAATAAAAATGGACAAAGATGTGAATATCATAGACTACAAAATGGTTCTAAAAAGAAAAATAGGATCAGACAACATTAAAACAGAAAAGGCAAGACTAGCGGCAGAAAGTTTTAATCAATAATCTAGAGTTGATTATAATAAAACATTTGCATCAGTAGCCGAATTAAGTTCTATCAGATCTCAAATAGCAAAGTCAGAAGAGAAAGGATTGACGCTGGTACAAATGGATGTGAAAATAGCATATTTTAACGGAGAGCTAGACGAAACAATCTTAATGAAGCTGCCAACTTGTTTGGAAAAATATGTAACCGAAATTATGGTAGAATAAAGTGTCGAATATTACCTAACCATCTCCACTAAAGCAAAAACAACGTTGGAGAATTTGAGAAAATATAAAGGATTTTAAGTCTGCTTAAAAGAGCACTATATGGCTTAAAACAATCGGGACGACGATGATATCAAAGACTAAATTCTGAAGTAAGAAACATTGGTTTTGATCCATCCCAGGAAGACCCTCGTATTTACATATTGGGGAAAGGAAAACAGAATTTGATATAAAAGACTTGTGTGAACTGAAATACTGTTTGGGAATAAATTTTAAATGTAAAAAAAAACATAACAGATATATAGATGAGATGCCAAAGAAATTCAAAATGCAAGATTCAAAGCCTATCTCAACACCCCTTGAGGCAGGGTTAAAACTAAAAATAGAAGAAAAACCAAATATCAACTTACCCTGATGTATTTATCTGTGGTCCCGGCATTACGCATGTGGTGAGTTATCTCAGCCAATTCAATGCTTACTATGGTGTAAAACACTGAAGATCTGCTAAAAGAATGAAGATGCTGAATTGAAATGATATGCTAATGCAGACTGGGCATCCTGTTCTCGTGATAGAAAATCATGTACCGCTCTTTGCTTCATAAAGAATGGTGGTGGTGTCAGCTGAGAATCAAGAAAACAGAAGACAGTCAACTGCTGAATTCGAATACATGGCTCTGACAGAATGTGCAAAAAAAGCAATACACCTGGCAAAGTTGGAAGATGATTTAGGAAATAAGCGAAATTTAACAATCTACAATGATAATCAAGATGCACAAAAATTGGCCATAAATCCTATAATCAGCGCCAAATCAAAAAAATATAGATAGCAGGAAACCTATTATTAAGGAAGTGATACAGAGCGGAAAGATAACTGTTGCATATAAAAGAACGGAACAGATAAACAGATGATTGCTGCCATACTAACAAAGGCACTGCCACGACCAAAAGTTGAAGAGTGTCACAGAAGTCTTAAGCTGCAGCAGATGGTATTCCGTGAGGAGAAATGAAAGAAATCAATAAGCTTAGTCTTAGTACATGGATCGACGTATGGCTGCCGCCGCCAAGTTAGTTGTCAATGTCACCTCTATTCTGTCACTTACTGATGTTTTTCTCCACGCTTGTATGTGCTACTAAAATCTTAATTTTCTTTATACATAATTATAGTAAATAAAAAACTGTGAAAGATAAACGCTGTATATTTTCGTTGCCATAAACCATTAGTCAAAAATACCAACAAAGAACAATGTACGTACTTTAAGCAGCAAGTCAACAATTTGCCATAAAATATAACCAGAATACTTTCGGTAATGCCAGCTCACAAAACAGAGGTCCATTTTCTCAACTGTATCCTCAAATGCCTTCTAGACCTGTAATGTCTCTTGCTAAATCAAATATATCACCACATCCGCAAATGCAACAAGCGACATTATGTCCGTGATCGGCTACAAGCTTAACACCCAAGACAACAGCATTAATGGCTTCAGTGCCGACATATTTACAACAAAGTACTTTAGAAGGATTAGAACATATGGTAATGCAGCCATCTAGTACAAATGCATCAGAGTACCCTTATTAGTTACGGAATACGCTAGGGCCTCCACAAGGCCCGCAAAATTCAGTATCACCTGCAATGGCTGTGAGGATTCCAATGGCCGCCTCAAGCGACGCGGTAACATGCTCTAAGTATGAATGGCATGAATATACATCAAAACCCTATACCTATCTACTCAAAAAACATTTCTTCCCACACCAAATATTCCAAGAAGTTTACAACAAAATACTCAAATGAATGTTTTTAATGTTTGCAATTATCAATTCGACTTCATCTTGTCACAGTAACTAGGTTGGTTAAGTAGACATATAATTAACAGCATGGGTTTTTGAAAGGACGTTTTACAGAAACTAATTTAATAAGTTATAAGAGATTTCTATATATACCTCGTATTAAAATAAGCCTGACAAACTTAATAGTAAGGTACTTCTGGTTAACAGCCAACTAATAATTTAATAGACTAACGTACCACGAATTGTTTATTATATTTATACATTTATTCTTTTAAACTACATTTTTTTCCTTAATAAAACATATACTTTTTGATGTATTATAATTTCCCATAAGCAAATTATTACCGTTGAAATTTTATTTAACAAATAAAAGTAAATAGGGAGAACTGAAGAATAAAATACTGCGACGCAATAATACTACTCCTATATTTTGCCAGATATCAGTTTAACAAAACAAACACAATTACAGCCTCGGCGCATTCTCCATCACACTAATATCGTTATATTGTGAAATAGCGCCGAAGCGGAGAATGTAAACCGCGGAATTTATAAATTTAAATATGCTATTCCGATCAGTTTTTTTAAAATAAAATGAGGAATATTAAATCCCCCATTATTAAATACATTATCTATCAATAAATAACTTTTTAACACTACCATGTTGTATTTTCTAATTAATAGCTGGCCATCGGCAATCACAATACCACGCAGATGTGTGATCTGTTCACCACATCACAATCCAGAACTTCACCACCTATTAATGCAGTATGGAGAAACAAACCGCAAGGTACAAATGCCTCAATGGGTCGCTTCACAGGATGTAGGGGACTTCAAACGGGATGGTTTAGTAGCTTTTAAGCAAATCTCGACTGAGGGCTAAATTTACACAGCAATTGTATTGAGTATATGAAGGAAAACAAATTCCTTGATTATTGTATTATTGTTAACAGATATATCATTTGTAATTATTTGAAGTCACTGAAAATGAAAGTAACAGCATTAATATTATTAGATTATAGTCGTGACTTTGATACACTTAAGCATGACATATTATTCCATTTGTGCTTATAGTGATTTATATGATAACGCAGATTGTATTTTGTCAAGCTTCTTAAAAGAAGGGACACACTTTTTTTTCTTAGAAAAGAATATTCAAAACGGATGTACCCCAAGGGTCATTCTTAGCACCTCTTATTTATTTTATTTACTAATCAAATCTATAAATGTTTGTTATATTGAATTATAAGAATGTATTGCTATCATCAAATTTTTATTTAGTTGTATTTAATTGTTATCAGTTCTAGATAATTTATGCCAACATTCTGTTTATCATTATTTAATAACAAATAATAATAATTCTCAAATTATGTTTGTTTGGTAATAAAAAATATATTAAAATTCTAAAGCCTAATTTAACGATAACAGTAAAATATCCGTTCATTAATGATGCAGGTCTAAATCATTGAAAAAAATGTTATTAGTAATCATTGAACATATTTATAACTAATAAGTTTAATAATATTAATAATTTGTAAAATGTATTTTTGCGTAGCAAACTTTCGACGTTCATATAGATGGTTAAGATAAGAAAAGAAGAGGATATATTTATGTAACATATTTATTATGTGTACAATCATGCTGACATAAATATAGTGCAAACATATTTGTTTGATGTAATTCATACTGATTCAGGCAAATTGAGATCTATTCTTATAATACGGATTATAGCCAAGATGAAATAAAAGGTCAATAAAGGGCAAGTAATAAAGATCGGTAATATATAATTATAATATTGCATAATATTTATAACATTTTAATTTTTTTAACAGTATTTATTATTTTATCATTTTTTTTTTAAATCCTAGAAAACAATTAAAATTCATCATAAAAATAAAGATCAGTAATTATAAATAGCAAATGATTCAATGATTATGATAATTGTCAGAGGAAGTGATAAAAACAATGAGAATTTGAATGCTAAATTGTTACAATTAGAATTTTCTTAAAGTTTTGTAATGATTTTAACATTTTTTTAATCTTCTAGCTTTCTATAAACACACATTTTCTTCTTTATCATTGTCATCAAGATTTTTTAGGATTTAAAAAAAAAATTAAGTACATGGTTGTAAAATTTGTAATACTATTTATTTAAACTCTCTTCTTTGATTTTAGATCATTCTGGAAACCTCTCTAAAATTATATATTATTTTTGAAATTCCTCCTTATGAATTCTAAAATTTTCTTCTTTAAGAATTTCCAGATTTTAAAGAGTTTAGATTTTTTGAAACCTCTTATAGTTTTATAACATTTCCTAGAGATTTCTGCCAAAGTTAACACGATTTTCCAATAATTTCTAATTACATGATTATAGGATTTTCTAAATAGTTTCCTCGAGGATTTTACGATTTTTTTTAAAACATTTCCTTCAGATTTTTAAAATTTGTTCAATCCCATGGTAACTTTTCTGAAAGGTCTTATTTATCTTTATTAAATTCGCATCAAGATTTTAAAAATTTTAGTGCTTATAGAAATTAAAATTTTTAACTTCTCTTCGACGATTCTAGATAATTCTATAAGCTATAGGATTTTTTTAAAGTTCCTCCTAATGGATTCTAGAATTTTTATATAAAATTCTCTTTAATAGTTTTCAGATTTTGAGAAATTTAGAATTTTATCAAACCTCTCATAGTTTTATAACCTTTCCCAAAGACTTCTGTTAAAGCTAACACGATTTTCCAGAAACTTTCATCACATGATTATAGAATTTTCTAAATAGTTTCGTCCAGGATTTTACGATTTTTTTGAAAAAATATCTTTGAGGATTCTAAAATAAATTTGTTCAATCCCATGGAAACTTTTATTATTTATTTATCTTTATTAACTTCGCATAAAAAAAAAATAAGATTTTAGTGCAGGATAATAAAAATTTTTACTTTATTTAATTAACTTCTCTTCGACGATTCTAGGTAATTCTAGAAGCTCCAGGATTCTAGATTTTTTTCAGAAGATCATCTTAACGAAGTCGAGAATTTTCTATTAACTTCTCTTTAAGAGTTTTCAGATTTGAAGGAATTTAGAATTTTATCAAACCTCTCATAGTTTTATAATTTTATAACCTTTCCCAAAGATTTCTGCTAAAGTTAAAACGATTTTCCAGAAACTTCCATGATTATAGACTTTTCTAAATAGTTATCTCCAGGATTTTACAATTTTTTTGAAAACATTCCCTTCTGGATTCTAAAATTGGCTCAATCCCATGGTAACTCTTATTTTTTGATTTATCTTTATTAAATTCGCATCAAGATTTTCAAGACTTTAGTGCTTACAGAAATTTTTACTTTTTTTAACATCTCTTCGACTATTCTAGATAATTCTGGAAACTCCAGGATTCTAGATTTTTTTCCTTCTAATGGATTCTGGAATAACCACCTTTTAACAGTTTTCAGATTTTAAGGAATTTAGAATTTTATCACACCTCTTGTTTTCAAACTTTTCCTAAGGACTTGAGCCAAGTTAACACAATTTTCCAGAAACTTCTACTGTTTGGTTATAGAATTTTCTAGATAGTTTTCTCCAGCATTCTATGTTTTTATTTAAGTTTTCCTTCAGAATATTAAAATTTATTGTAAATCCTCAATCCTTCGTGCACTTCCTAGAAAATTCTCCGTTTAAAATTTTCCTAAAATTATTTAACTTACTTTTTCTAGAGATTTATACATTTCTTTACACAAAATTTTTATCAAGGATAATAGAAACTCCTACAGTTAGAACATAAAATATTTTTAAAATTAATTCAAATTATTACTTTTATTTATAAAATATTTTCATTTTACTTTTTTACCTAGATTTTCTTAAAACTTATATTTCAAAAAATTTAAACCCACTTCTTCTCAGTAATTTTATTTTTTTTAAATTACACAATTTCCTATGAGGATCCTTAGATTTTATAAAAAAATGTTCCTTTTCTCTCCTCCAAGATTTTAAAACTTGACTTAAGCTGTTCAGTACTTTAGTTAGTAAATTTTTTTAGAGGTTTCTGAAATTTGTCAAACGTTTCCTCTATCGTCTTCAATAAATTCTCTTCAACGTTATTAGGATTTTCAAGAAATTTGTATTGCATGTTTTTAGAATTCCATAGAAATCTCTTCTTCGAAATTCCAAGATTACAACTTTCTTCTAGAATTCTAGAAATTTCTGGGCAATCTTAAGAAATAACTCCCCAAGACTTCTAAAAAATTTGTTTCAAAAAATGTTACAAGATTCTAAAAATTTAAACACACTTTTCAATAATTTTAGATTTTTAGGATTATATACTTTAATCTCTATGAGGATCCTTAGATTTTCTGAAAAATTTCCCTTTTCTTCCTCAAGAGTTAATAATATCGAAATGAGAACTTTTTTACACAGGTTTTTCACATAATTCAGAAAAACAAGAAAATCAAAACTTCACCTATCATTCAAATGCTTGCATCTATTTTTAGAATATTATTTACCTTAATAAAATATTACTATTTTAATTTAACTTATTTTTAATTTATCTAATTTCATTATGTTGTTATATTTCTACTGCATCATTTTGTCGGAGTTTTAAAGAAACTCTAGTATTTTCTAGTAATTAATCAAAATCAAAACAAAATTTTCATCTTTGAATTTCTAAAATGTTCTAGTATTTTCTTAGTTTTAAGAAAATCCAAGTATTTTTTAGCAATTTCCCTCGTGCAGATTGCTTCAGGTCCATAGAGTTTTCCAATATTTTCTTCTCTGAATTTGTAGTATTTTCAATTTTTTTTGGTAACTCAAATTTTGCATTTCTTTCAAGATTTCAATCTTCTTTGGCAGTTCTATTGTCTCATTTTATCAGAGTTTTAAAGAAACTTCTAGTATTTTCCATCAATTCCTCTCTTGCAAATTTCTTTCAGGTTCCTAGAGTTTTAGAAATTGTTTTAGTATTTTTTTAACATTTAGGAAAATCCTAGTATTTTTTAGCAATTTCCCTCTTGCAGATTTCTTCTAGGATCCTAGAGTTTTCCAAAATTTTCTTCTTTGAATTTATAGTATTTTGTAGTTTCTTTTTTGAGATATTTTAAAGTTTGTAATATTTTCTTCAAGATTTCAATCTTCTTTGACAGTTCTATTATCTCATTTTATCAGAGTTTTGAAGAAACTCTTTGTATTTTCTAGCAATTTCTCTCTTGCAAATGTATACCAGGTTACTAGAGTTTTCTAAAATTTTCTTTTAAATCCTAGTATTTTCTACTAACTTGTCACATACAGATTTCTTCCAGATTTCTAAATTTTTCCAATATTTTCTTCTTTGAATTTCTAGTATTTTTTGAGATATTTCAAAACTTTCAACATTTGCAGTTTTGAAAAATCTGCTAGAATTTTCAAGCAATATTGGAAAAATCTAGGAACCTGGAAGAAATCTACAAGAGAGAAAATAACAGAAAATATTACTAGTTTCATAAAAACTCGTAAAAATGAAAATATTATAAATTCAAAGAAGAAAACATTAGAAAACTCTAAGAAGATATTTGCAAGAGAAAAAATAATAGGAGTTTTTTTTTCAAGACTCCGACAAAATGAAGCAATAAAATACTACAAAATTTTAGAAATTTAAAGAAGAAACATTTAGAAAACTCTAGAAACCCGGAAGTAATTTGCCCGAGAAAATACTACGAATTTCTTCAAACTCCGACTAAATTAGGAAATAGAACTACCGAAGACTAGACGAGATAGTAGAACTACCGAAGAAGATTGAAAAGTTTGAGAAACTGTAAAAAAATGCTGGAAAATTCTAGAAATTTAAAGAAGAAAACATTGGAAGTCTCTAGAAACCTGGAAGAAATATATAAGAGAGAAATTTTAGAAATCACTAGGAGTTTCTTTAAAATTCTCACAAAATAAGACAATAAAACTACCGAAGGATATTGAAATCTTGAAGAAAATGTTAAAAAATTGGAGATATCTCAAATATAAAGTAGTAAATGTTTTTTTTTCAAAACTCTGACAAAATTAGGTAATAGAACTACCGAAGAAGATTAAAGTCTTGAAGAAAACTTAAGATATCTTGAAAATAAATAGGCAATTCTGGAAATTTAAAGGAAAAAATATTGGAAAACCCTAGTAATCTGGAAGAAATCTGCAAGAGAGAAAATGCTAGGAGTTCTTTAAAACTTTAAAAATTGAAAAATTTGAGGTATATCGAAACAAAAAATTAGAAAATAATTGAAATTCAGAGAAGAAAGAAATAAAATTTTTAGAACCTGAAAGTAATCTGCAAGAAAGAAAATAGTAGGAATTTCTTCCGACCGGATGAGACAGTAGAACTACCGAAAAAGAGGTTGAGAAACTAAAAATTGATTTAAGTTGTGCAGTCCTCTAATAAATTATTTTAGAGATTTCTGGAATTTGTCAAACGTTTTTTTATCACATTCACTGATTGTTCCTCAAAGTTCTTAAGTTTTTTAGAAACTTTCATTGCATTTTCATTGAATTTCATATAAATTCTAGGATTGCAACTTTTATTTTAGAAATCTAGAAATTTCTCCAAGATTCAGCAAACTTAAAAAATATCTTCCTAATATTTTGACACCTCTATGGAAATATCTCCTTGAGAATCCTAGGATTTTTTTAATAACCACTTCCAAAAAAATCTGTTTCAAAAAATGTTCTAAAAATTCTAAAGATTCTAAAAATTTAATCATACTTCTTCTCAATAATTTTAGTTTTTTAGACTTATGCACTTCTCTAGGAGCATCCTTAGATTTTCTGAGAAATGTTCCTTTTCTTCCTCAAGAGTTTATAACTTGACTAAAGTTGTTCAGTCATCTAGTATTTTTTAAAATTTTTTAGAGGTTTCTAGAATTTGTTAGACGTGTCCCTTATCATCTTCACAAAATTCTCTTCAAAATTTTTAGGATTTCCTAGAAACTTTTATTGCATTTTTATAGTATTTCATAGAAATGTCATCTTCGGAATTCTAGGATTACAACTTTTTTCTAAACTGTAGAAATTTCTGTAAGATTCAGCAAACTTAAGAAATAACTTCTCTAGATTTTGAGAGCTTTACGGAAAGTTCTCCTTTGAGTATCCTAGGTTTTTTTTAATATCCTTTTTTTAAATTCCGTTTTAAAAAATATCTTCACAATAATTTCAGTTTTTTAGGATAATATACTTCTCTATGAGAATCCTCAGATTTTCTGAAAAATGTTCGTTTTCTTTCTCAAGAGTTTAAAATTTTACTTAAGTTGTTCAGTCCTTTGGTAAATTATTTTAGAGCTTTCTAGAATTTGTCAAACGTTTCCTTTACCATCTGCACTAAATTCTCTTCAAAGTGGTTAGGATTTTCTAGAAACTTTTATTACATTTTTATAGAATTTCATAGAAATGTCTTATTCGGAATTTTAGGAGTACAACTTTTCTTCTTGAATTCTAGTAATTTCTCTAAGATTCAGCAAACTTAACAAATAACTTCCCAAAATTTTGACATTTTTGTGGAATCTTCCCCTTGAGGATCCTAACAACCTCTTCTAAAAAATCTGTTTTAAAAATGTTACAAGATTCTAAAAATTTAAACTCACTTTTTCTTAATAATTTCAGTTTTTAGGATTATGAGGATTCTTAGATTTTCTGAAAAGTATTCCTTTTCTTTCTCAAGAGTTTAAAACTTCACTTAAGTTGTTCAGTCCTATAGTAAATTATTTTAAAGGTTTCTAGGATTTATCAAACATTTCCTTTATCATTTTCACTAAATTCTCTTTAAAGTTGATAGGATTTTCTAGACAGCTTTATTGCATTTTAATAGAATTTCATATTTTCCAGGATTCTAGTATTTTTTATAAACTTTTTTGTGAGGATATTAAGATTTTGCTTTTCATCCTCAAGAGTTTAGAGTTTTTTTAGTGTTGTTCAATAATCTAATAAATTGTTCTAAAGGTTTCTAGAATTTGCTAAACACTTCCTTTGTAAAGTTTTTTTTCTAAATATTTATATTGTATTTTTATAGAATTTTGTAGAAAATTTGCTGTCAGAATTCTGAGATTAGAACTCTAGAAACTTCTAGAAATGTCAACAAAATTCTGCAAATACAAATAAACAACCTTACACAATTCTGGGTTCTCTTTATAAAGTTCTCGTTTAGGATCGTAAAACTTTTTTTAAACCACTTTTAGAGGAATATTGGTTATTTGATAAAATTCTTACGTTATGCTCGATATTTTTTTGAAGATGTCTAATTATCGTTTCAGAAAATTTTCTCTATGTTTTTTGATTTATTTACTTTCTTCATTATTTTTTTTTTTCTCAAGGTTAATTGAATTTTCTTTTTTTATTTTATTTTCCACGGGAAAAATCCTAATTTTAGATTTTTCTGCTCTTCGGAAATGAGGAGAAGATGTTTTATGTATCATATTATTATTTCTAAATAAAAAGGATTTTTCTACATACTTCTCCTTAACTTTTCTATGAATTTGAAATTTTCTTATGTCGTTTAATCCCGTGGAAACTTTTTTTAGAGGTTTCCTCAATAATTTTACATTTCTTACCTATCCTTCGAGGTTCATAGAAACTAAAAAATCCTTATTTATCTTTATTAAATTCGAATCAAGATTTTTAAGAATTTTAAAATGTTTTAGTGCATGATTATACAAATTTCTACTATTTTCTTAATTTCCTCTATCAGGATTTTAGAAAATTCTAGAAACTTCTCCGGGGTCATAGATTTTTTTTAGAAATAAACTACTCTCAAACGTTATATTTTTATAACTTTTCATTTTCTGCTAAAGTTAATACTTTTTTCCAATTCCAATAATTCTATAGATAGTTTTCTCCAGGATTATATGATTTCAAAGAAAACTTTTCCTTCGGAATTCTAATACTTACTATAATTCTTCGAAGATTCTTGCACTTCTAGAATTTTCTTCTTCTTTTCTTTAAGAATTTTCAGATATTTACGAATTTAGAATTTTCTCAAACCTTATAGTTTTATAACTTTTTTTAGAGACTTATGTGGAAAGTATTTTCCAAAAACCTCTACTGCTTGATTATACAGTTTCTAGATAGTTTCATTGAGGATTCTATGATTTTTCTAAAAACTTTTCTTTCAGGTTTCTAAAATTTACTATAAATATTCGAGGATTCTTGCACTTCCTACAAAATTATTCATTTGGAATTTTGTTAAAGTTATTCAATTGACTTTTTCTAGCTTTTCCTTCCTTAACTTCACTAAATTCTTATCCTTGTTAGTAGGATTTTCTAAAATCTTCTTATGTTTGATTATAAAATATTTGTACCAGGTTTTTTGAATTTTCTTAGAAATTCTGTTTCCAAAAATTTTAACCTTAATATTTTTTTTTTAGAAATCTAAACACATTTCTTCTCAATAATTCTATTAGTTCTCGAAAATTTTCTTCTTCTTCCTCAAGAGTTTAGAGTTTTCCTTGGAATTTAAGATTGTTCTGCTTGTCGAACGAGAAGAGAAGAAGTTTTATGTATTCGACAAAAAAGGATTTTCTATATACTTCTCCTTAACTTTTCTATGAATTTCAAATATTCTTAAAGTTGTTTAATCCCGTGGTAACTTTTCTTAGAGGTTTCGCAAATAATTTTACATTTCTTTGCTAATTTTCAAGGTCCCTAGAAACTAACGTTTCCTAATTTATCTTTATTAAATTCGCATCAAGATTTTTAGTGCATGATTATATAAATTTCTACTATTTTTTCTAAACTTCTCTTCCAGGAATCTAGATAATTGTAGAAGCTTCTTCGGGATCTTAGGTTTTTTTTTTAGAAATTCTTCCTTACGATTCATTTTATTTATAAACTTTTCTTTAAAAGGTTACATATTTTAAGGAATTTAGAAGTTTCTCAAACCTTATTATAAGTTTACCTAGAGACTACTGCCAAACTTAACACTATTTTCCAGAAACTTTTACGCTATGATTATATAGTTTTCTTAGGATTCTATGATTTTTGGGAAATCTTTTCCTTCAGAATACTAAAATTTACTATAAATCTTTGAAGATTCGTGCACTTCCTACAAACTTCTCCAGGATTCTAGATTGTTTTCAGAAATTTCAGAATTTTCTTTTTCTTCTCTTTAAGAGTATTCAGATTTTTAGAAATTTGTACTTTTCTCAAACCTTATAGTTTTATAACTTTTTCTAGAGACATCTGCTACAGTTAACACCATTTTCCAGATTATACTTTCTTTAGATAGTTTCTTTCAGGATTCTATGGTTTTTCTAAAAACTTTGTCCTTCAGGATTCTAAAATTTATTACAAATCTTCGAAAATTCTTGCACTTCCGAAAAAATTCTCCGTTTGGAATTGTCTTAAAGTTATTCAATCAAATTTTCTTAGAGGTTTATACATTTCTTTTAACATTTCCTTCCTTAACTACACTAAATTCTTATTAAGGTTAATAGAATTTTCTATAAAGTTTAACTGTTTGATTAGAAAATATTTTGACAGGTATTTTTGGACTAGAAATTCTGTTTCCAAAAATGTCAACCCCAAGATTTTAGAAATATAAATCACTTCTTCTTAATAATTCGAGTAGTTTTTTTAAATAAACTTCTCCCTTAGGATATTTAGATTTTGCAGAAAACTTTCCTTTTCTTCCCCAAGAGTTTAGAGTTCTTCTAGAGTAATTCAATCTTCTACTAAATTGTTTTAAAGTTTTCTAGAATTTATCAAACACTTTCTGTTTTGTTTCTTGCCTTCTTCCAGAATTTCCTTCTTCTTCTCCTTAAGAGTTTATAGATTTTTAGAAATTTAGAATTTTCTCAAACCTTATAGTTTTATAACTTTTCCTAGAGACTGCTGCTAAAGTAAATAAATTGTTCTAAAGTTTTCTAGAATTTTCTCTAAATTCTCTTCCCATAAATTTTTATTGCACTTTTTTAAAGAATTTTATAGACATTTTTTGGAAGTTTAGGATTAGAGCTCTAGAAATTTCTAAAAACCTCTCTAAGATTCAGAGAAAGAAACAGCTTCCCAAAACTTTGGTACCGTTTCAGAAAGTTCTCATTTAGGATCCTCAGATTTTTTATAAACCTCTTCCAAAGGAATACTGGATATTTGATATTTGTCTAATCCTTCCTTTGATAAAATTTTCTTCAGGTTTTTAGATTTTTTCCTTATAAATTGAATTAAAAAAATCAATTTTTTCTTTTATATTCCACGAGAATAATCCTAAAGTTGTTCAATCCTCTAGTAATTTTTTCAAGAGGTTCTACAATTTTTCGAACCTAACCTTATCTTATAAATTCCTACTGTATGATTGTAGAATTTTCTAAATCTAATTTTCCTCCGAGATTGTGGATTCTTTCTACAAACTTCTCTTCTAAAATTTGAGATTTTTTTCTCCTCGGAAGAGAAGAGAAGAGAAGGAGTTTAGAATTTTCTTAAAGTTGTTCAATCCTCTAGTAAATTGCTTTCAAGGATTTGTCAAACACTTCATTTAAAATTTTCACTTCAAAGATGTATTTTAATGGTTTTTACAGAATTGTCACCTTCCGAATTCTCGGATTATAAATTTCTAGAAACTCCAAGATTATCTTCTAGAGGAATATTGTATCTTTGATAAAATTCTTTTGTTCTGTTACATTAATATATAGTTCTTGATGCAAATTTAATAAAGATACAGAAGGAAATATTTGTTTTCTAAAAACTAGAAGAATAGAAAAAAATAAATTATTAACAATATCTCTAGAGAAAGTTACTAACGGAATGAACACATTTAAGAAAATTCTAAATTAATAGAAAAGGTAAAAAAGAAGTCATTTTTATAATATGATGAACTGATTTTCAAATATTCTATAAAAAGTGCAGAAGTTTTACAGGTTATATGAGTTATAGAGTATTGAATACAAATTTCTTCTTACTTTTTCTACGAATTTATAATTTTCTTAAAGTTGTTCATTCCCCAAGTAACTGTTTCTAGAAATATTGTGAATAATTTAACAATTTTTTCTATTCTTCTAGTTTTTAGGAATCAAATATTTCCTTCTGTGTATTAAATTCGTATTGATTTTTAAGAATTTTTAAAACTTTTACTGCATGATTATAGAAATTTCTACTATTTTTTTAAACGTCTCTTCCAGGATTCTAGATAATTGTAGACACTTATTCAGAATACTAGAGTTTTTTTTAGAAATTCCTGAATATGTATTCTAATTTTTTTTATATAAACTTCTCTCTAAGAGTTTTCAGATTTTAAGGAGTTTAGAGTTTATCTGAAACTGTATAGCTTTATAACTTTTCCTAGAAATGTCTGCCAAAATTAACACTATTTTCCAAAAACTTCTACTGCATGAGTATACATTTTCTAGATAGTTTTTACTAGGATTCTATAATTTTTCTAAAAACGTTTCTTTCAGGATTCTAAAATTTATTATAATTCTTTAAAGATTCTTGTACTTCCTACAAAATTCTTTATTTGGAATTTTCATTAAGTTAATTAATCAACTTTTCTTAGAGGTTTATACATTTTTTAACATTTCCTTGCTTGCCTTCACTAAATTGTTATCAAGGTTAATAGGATTTTCTAGAAATTTCTCCTGTTTGATCAGTTTTCTTAATTTTCCTAGAAATTCTATTTTCAAAAATTTTACCTCTAAGATTCTAATTATTTAAACATACCTCTTTTTAATAATCTTAGTGGTTTTTAGAAAATTCTTATCAGTATTCTATGATTTCTTATAAACTTTCCCATGAGGATACTTAGATTTTCTAGAAAATGTTACTTTTCTTCATCAAAAACTCAGAGTTTTCTTAAAGTTAATCAATCCTCTAGTAAATTTCTGTCTAGGATTCACTTCATTATAATTTTCACAAAATTTTCTTTAAAAAGGTTAGTATTTTATTATTTTAATAATTTTTAAAGAAATTTTACTTTCTAAATTCTAAGATTATAAGTTTGTAGAAATTCTAAGACTAATTATTCAAACATCCCTGATTTCAATAATTTTAGTAGCTTTTATAAAATTCTATTTCAGTATTCCATGATTTCTTATAAACTTCCCCATGAGGATATTTAGATTTTCTAGAAAATGTTACTTTTCTTCATCAAGAGCTTAGAGGTTTCTTAAACTTATTCAATCCTCTAGGGTTTGTCAAACACTTCATTTATCATTTTCACTAAACTTTCTTCATTAATGCTGGAATTTTCTAGAACCTTCTATTTAATTTTAATGTGTTTTATAGAAATTTCACCTTCCGAATTTTAAGATTAGAAATTTCTAGAAACTCCAAAGATTATCTTCTAGAGGCATACTGTATCTTAGATAAAATTCTTTTGTTCTGTTCCATGAATTTATAATTTTCTTGGAGTTGTCCAATCCTTTCTTTGGTAAAATTTATTAGAGGTTGCTTGATAATTTCATTTCTTTCTTCATTCTTACAAAATTTTTCTTAAGGTTAAAAATTAAATGAAAAAAAATTCTATTCTTTTCTCCTTTTCTTTTTTACGATAATTATTCTATATTTTGTTCTAGAACATTTCCTTTACTTGCACTTAATTATCCTGAAGGTTTGTATGAACGCCAAGTGAATAATTATAGAATTTTTAGGAAAGTTCTTATCCACGATTAAAAAAATTTCTAGAACCTTCTCTTCTAGAATTTTAGATATTTCTACAAACAGCTTTTCAAATCTTCTATAGAAAGTGAAGAATTTTTACAGGACATATGGGTCACATAGTATTGAATAATTTCTTATAATAATAATTCTTTTCTTTTCTATTAAATTAGAATATTCTTAAAGTTGTTCATTCCCTAAAATTTTTAAAAAATTCTCGTCCACGATTGTAAAATTTTCCAGAAACTTTTCTTCTAGGAAGAATACTTTTACTTTTTTATACCACTTTAAGTTTTATTTTCAGTGTAAAGTGTTTTCATTATTCTTAATATTGAAATGTACCACCAAGTGAACGCCGTTAAGATCCAAGAATTAATTTATTCTAGGATTTTAGATACTTCTATAAACTGCTTTTCAAATATTCTATAGAAAATGCAGAAATTTTACAGGTCATATAGGTCATAGAGAATTGAATACAAATTTCTTCTCCATACTTTTTTCTACGAATTTATAATTTTCTTAAAGTTGTTAATTCCCTAAGTAACTGTTTCTATAAATATTGTGAATAATTGAACATTTTTTTATTATTATTTTATTTTTTAGAAAACAAATATTTCCTTCTGTATCTTTGTTAAATTTGCATCAAGATTTTTTAAATCGTTTAGTACATAATTACAGAAATTTCTACAAATGTTTTTTCAAATGTCTCTTCTATTATTCTAAAAACGACTCCAAGATTCTAGATTATTTTAGAAATTCTCCCTCACGAATTCTTTTTCTATGAGTTTAGTATTTTCAAAAATTACTAAAAATCAAAAAACCTGTTTTGGCAAAACTATAAGAGATTTCTTATAGTTTGGCCAAAACAGGTTTTTCGAAAAACTCCTACTGCATGATTACAGAATTTTCTAAATAGTTTCTTCTGGAATTATTCTTACACTTCCTAGTGTTTCCTTTTCTTAAAGTTATTCAATTAACTTTTTCTAAAGGTTTATACATTTATTTAACATTTCCTTTCTCTTATAGTTTTTTTCTGCATGATTTATAGAATTTTCGATGTAATTTCCTTAGCAATTCTATTATTTTTCTAAAAAAAATCCATCATGACTATAAAATATACTATAAATCTTTGAGAATTCTTGCACTACCCAGAAAATTCTTTTTCTAAAGGTTTATACATATTTTTAATATTTCCTTTCACTAAATTCTTATCAATGTTCATATAATTTTCTATATACTTCTATTTAATGATTATGAAATTTTCTAGAAAGCTTTTCTTTAAGATTATAAAATTTACTATAATTTATCGATCTCACGCTTATTAGAAAACTCTCCCTTTTGAATTTGTTTAAAGTTAACCAACTTTTCCTAGAGGTTAAAATAATTTTTAAACATTTCGTTTTTCACCGTCATTATTTTTTTCATGTAGGTTAATAGGATATTCTAAAAACATTAACTGTTTGATTATTAAATATTTTCGTCAGGATATTTTTGGATTTTGCTAGAAAATCTATTTAGAAATATTTCACCTCTATGATTCTAGAATTTTGAACACACTTTTAGTCAATATTCCTAGTAGATTTTTTAAATTTCTTTTTCAGTATTCCAGAATATTCTATAAAGTTCTCCTTGAGGATTCTTAGATTTTATAAAAAAAATCCTAAAGTTATTAAATCCTCTAGTAGATAATAATTATAATAATAATTTATTGGTGTCAATAACAATAAATTTTACACAAGTTATAAAATATATGAATATATGATTTAATATCAATAAATTTTGTTTTAACATTATAGCAGACCGCGTCTGGAAAACATGTCCTTCAAAATTTTTAGGATTTTTAAGAAACTTCTTGCATGAGTTGTAATTAAAATCGTGTTTTAATTACAACTCATTCAATATTGTTATAGTGGTAAAACAAAGTTATCGTGTTTTAATTACTACTCATTCAAGATGTACCACGAAGTAAACGCCTCTACTATCAAATATTTAAGAAACTTCTATTGAAATTTAAAAAAATTTCTTCTGCAGAATGTGTAGGAACTTCTCCATTCTGGAAAATTTTGGAAAGTTTTCCTTGAGGATTCTAGGAATTTGTATCAATCTCTTCTAAAGGAATATTATATTTTTGATTATAAAATAATAAAATCCTTCTCTTCTATATCATGAAGGTATTGTACAATCTGTAAAATATCTTACAAATTTTTAGGAAATTTTCATGAATTAGAAATTAAATTAAACAATTTTTTTGTCTTTTATTTTACATGAAGATTATCCTAAAGTTTTTAATTCCTCTAATAATTTTTGTAGGAGCTTTTAGAATGTTTAAACTCTTAACGATAAATATATATTTTTTAAATTTTCCTTGAGATTGATAGGCGTTAAATTAACTAACTTTCTCATTAATCCTTTAAATTTGAAAATCAAACGACAGCATTCGATATAGGTATTAATTACCAAATTCGATAAATTCAATATTTTAATACCTCGTCAACACCACAAATTATTATTTGGTGGCTGGAATCAATAACTGCATTCAGTAAACTTGTTAAAACATGACGTATGAGCGTGTTTAAATATTTTCCGCAGGGGTTTAAATAATATATTTACGCAATTAAATATTTAGTAATTGTATGATTAATATTTAATGATAAATTCGAAGAAACAATTATAAATGCTTTAAATAAATGCTTACTTTCCAGGAAGCTGTTATTTTAGGAAAACAACCTCAATAAAATACATTACAAATTATTGATCACATTTTTAGAATTTAATTTAAAAAAATATATACTTTTTAATCGCGACCAAAATATAAATTAGATAACCTATTTCGATTCGAAATCCATGTATTCGTATAATAGAGGGTTTAATTGATTTATTAATTAATATTATATACAATCATTAACTTAAAATCTTGAAAAAATTTTTCACCAACGCTAAGAATAAATTTTCTAACCTAAACTCTACGGTTTTCATCTTATTTTCAAAATTTAACCTCGTTAGTATGAGCATATTGTGATTTAATTAAATTAATACCATAATTTTCTTGTATCTCTTCAATTAGTTATTTGGTGCCTATTGATGGGTTTTCAGGAAAGGGAGAGTCGTGCTTGGAACACCGTCGTTCGGGCTTCCTGTGGGAAGTGAGGACGCATATTCGCAGGACAAGGGATGTGCACGGACGAGTTGGCGGAGGTGAGGCGTCGTCGTATAAAGTAGGAGAGCGTCGCTCCTGGCGTCGCATTTCGTAATAAACGTACCTGTTGAACAGAACCGATCCAGACGCGCAAACCGCACAGTACACGCAGAAAAGTTAAAGAGTTTTCAACGGTACTCGAAGCAACTGGTGGCCAGCAGCAACAAACGGGACACGTTTCTTCATTGGTTTTCTTAATTGAAATACAAAGGTAAGTGCGTTTTTTTTTATACAATAACTAAGTATTAAAATAATGTGAATAAATTTTAATAAATCAAAGTGAGAAAAGTGAAATAAATTTTGTGAGAGGGACATTAATATTTATTTAGATAATTACAGAATATATATTATAATCATATTATTTATACAAACAGATAAAATAGTTAATAGTATTTAAAAAATATATTCTTTCTTCCTTTTTTTAAATACTATTAATTAACTAATAATTTATTACTATGAATTAATACTCTTCACGTACTCGAATATATAATCAGAGATAAAATAATGTTGATTCATCTGGGTATTCCTACTCTGTCTTGAATCTACTGTTAAAAATGTAAAAACAAGTTTATTTGCTAACAAGTCGAAATTTTGTGATTTCATTTAATTTTTCTTTCGTTTTTTTAATAAAAAGAACAAAAATTAAATAAATCTATTGATGCAAATGAGAAACAAATTGCTGGCTAACCAAATTTTATGGTTATATCTAATTATAACATTAGATATTATTATAAAATTAAGTTAGCTAGCAAAGATTTTTTTTCTCATCTGCATCAATATGTTTAATTAATTGTTGTTAAATATTTATTCTAATAGTTAACAAAAATGTTTAAAGCTATATAAAATAATTTTATCTATATGTACTTAAATAAATAAATCATTATATTATTAATATATGAATATGTTATTGTTGTTAAGTAATTATTTAAACAATTTGATTCATGTGGATTTTCCAGTTTATTTTTTCTGCAAAATCACTTGGAAATATTTAAATATTGTAATTTTTAATGTGAATTAATCATTAAATGATATTAAAACATATTAACTGTAAGACAAATATGCAATTGATTAATAATAATAATATTATAATTAAATATAATAATTATATTATAATAAAATTAGAATGAAACGTTTCGACTTTTATATTAATTATTTTTTTCTGTATTTATCTTTCTGGACATTTTTATATGTAATATTTTATAAAGTTTCCAAAATATTTTTGCCCAGGCATAAAATTACCGCTCTTGAATTTACAACACCTGCAAAAATTTTCACCATAATAATTTAAGAAATTTAAACTTAACAGCCTTCTATTTTATAATCACAAATCATTTTAACATTTGAGGTGTAATTTGCTGAATTACATTTCGAATTTTTCGTTCTAACTCTCTAATAGTTCCTGGTGGCGATTTTGATAAATCCTCATGCAACTTATATTTCGTGTTAATCGAAATACGTTTTTAAAAAGATTTATTTTAATTATAATTATTAATAACAATTAATTAATACAATGATTATACGTGTGCACTTCGCGGAGCTGGAGATTCTGCATCAGCGTTCTGGGAGCTGACACCTAAGCATTTATTATTATAAAGGGTAGATTAGAGGTGGTGACATAACTCCTCCATCCCTAAATTGAAGCATATTCATGGAATGAAGAATGCTTGATTGTTCGTCGGGGTTTGTTCTTCAGTAAGTTCTTGCCCGGGGAATGATGTCTGGTTTCTTGGACACTTCCGTCGTACCAATCGATATGTGTAGTAAATTCTAACGATGATTATGATAGTGTAGATTATTATAATCCAATAATTTGTTGAGGATTCATTTTTGTATTTCAGCTCCATCAACTGCATCTTCTTTTGATCGCGTTGAATTTCGTGTATTTTATCGAGATCGACGTCTTCGATGGTGATCCTTGGAATTTGAAATGCAGGTGATATTTGGGGTACCTCGATTTCTGGTAGTAACAGGGGTTGTCCTCTTGTAACCGTTTTCTCGTTCATTAGGTTGTATTTTTCAGTCTTGAATTGGCATCCAACAGGTAGATTAATTAAGTAGTTTCCTTTGAGCGATGTCAAGTCGGTTCGCTTGCAAATTGTTTGGATTTTAGTCCTTTTTGGGAATATTACTATGTAGTTGGATTCGTCGATTTGCTGGACGATGTCTTTTGTGGTTTCAATTGGTATTTGCTCGCATTTGTTTGCGGATGAGGTTAATTTTAAAAGTTGAAAAATACAATCTTCTTTTTTTAATCCATCGATGAGGTCACCAACGGGGCAATAGTAATTGGGATGCAGATTGATGCATGGCATGGACATGTACTGATAGAAATCTTCGTTCATGGTGAGGTAGGTATTTTCGGGAATAATTGTAGTAGCGTTTTGGGTAGGTATTGAATATAGGTGGTAATAGTTAAATGTTTCAGGATGCACTAATGGGAAGTGAATTACAAAAACAATTTTAGTTCCGGAATAATAAGCTTCTACTTGCAATAGGTCATAATATTTGTAGGTGTTGTTTGTTGCAGGTGGAAAAATTAATTGATTAATTGAATTATGTTTCAAAATAATTTTTTGAATGTTTTCGAGTTCATTAATTTTTAATATACTGTTATGGAGTGTACCAAGTCTAGCAAATGTGATTGCGTTTTCAATATCGTTTAATAATTGAATAATTATGTTTACTGTTAATCGTATTTGATCCAAAATATGTTTTGTTTTAATGTAGTTTTCAAAATTGAAGGTAAAGTTATCTATTGAGGTACGAATATCGTTTAAGCCAGTAGCTATTGCTTTTTGGTTGTTTACTATTACTGTGATGGTTTTATTAAAGTTATCAATAATATCGGTTGTTAATGACATTTCTCGGTTTAATTTTTGAACAATGTTATGTTGATTATTCTTAAGGTCAAGAATAGCTTGATCGTAGTAAACTGCGTCATTTGCGTCTAAATTGCCTGAAATACTTTTGATTATTGTACCTAAGCCTTTTTTTACTCTGTATGTGGGAATCATGGAATTAATTTTTTGTTCCGCTAATTTTAATTGAAATAATAGTATATGATCAACTTTATTTAGTTCAACGAGGTATCCTTGACTTGATCCGTCTTTTATGCGTTTTGATAGATTTTCGTAATTTTGATTCAACGTTTTTAGTTCATTATTTATTGGAGTTAAGTCAAAGTAGTGAATAAACGTATGAAATTTAGATTTCATTTTTGCTGTGCCTAATTTATACGGGAGGATGCCGGGGTTCTTGTCCAGGTTCGTTATTTGAATTTCTTGGAGATTTGCTGTCGCTGACAGGATCAGGAGGATTGTATGAGTCCTGTAACAATTTGGTTGTGTCAGATTTTGGTCTTCTTAAATTTTGTTTATGTAACTGTCTGTTGGTGGTTTTAATATTTATACCTTTGTCTTCGATTACGTTTTGTTTTGAAAATTTTGGATTTAATTTATTTCGACTTGCTGTTGTAATTTTTCTGTAAGCGTTTGAGTCGGGTTCATAGTTGAGTGGTTCATGACGATTTTGCTTATGATATTCTATTGTTTGTACTTTTTTATTGTATAATTGCTCATTTAATTTTTTATAAATTTCTTTCGTTATATCGCGATGTTTTTGAATGTAGTTGTTCAATAATTGATGATTTAAATTGATATCAAAAGGGTCTTTAGTGTTTAGATGTCCGTTTATTATATCGATAGGTTTTTGTTTTGTCATCGAATGTATAGAGTTATTGTATCCTAAAATTGCGTAAGGCATATGATTTAAAATGTCAATTTTGTTATTATTTTTACTTTTAATTATTCTTAGATGTTCGACTATGGTCGAGTGAAATCTCTCAATTGGGCCGTTAGATTGTGGGTTATTGACTGTAATGTAATGAGTTTTAATTTTGTGTGTATTAAAGAATTCTTCTACAACTGTATTTTTTAATTCGGTTCCTCTGTCCATAACAACTAGTGAGGGGAGTCCGTGATGGGTCATAAAAATAAGGAATGATTTTACTATTTCTATACCTGACATACTGATTAGAGGATACGCTTGAGCGTATTTTGAAAATGTGTCAATTAATGTTAGAAATTTTTGTCCTTGAGCTTGAAAAGTATCTGCATGGATTATTTCGAATGGTCTTGATGGTGTGGGTGTAATCATTAATTTCTGTTTGGCAGGATTTCTGTCATATTTATTTGTTTGACAAATTTCGCATAAGTTTATATAATTAGTTACATCGTTTTTTATTCCTGGCCAATAATATGATCTTTTAATTCGTGATTCGGTTTCTAAGATTCCACGATGGTTTGTTTTGCCTTCATGAAAATTAGATATAATTTCGTTTTGTCTTTCTTTATTAATAACATCTTGCAATATAGTATTACACTTAATTAATTTGTACGCGTTATTTTTAAATGTTTTTCTTAAAATGTCGCAAAATTGTGGTACATGTATTTCGTTGTTAAAATTAATTGCGTGAGTAAATTTTGGATCTATATAATTTTTAAATAATTGAATTACGTCATTTTCCATATTATTTGTGGATACTTGAGCATATAATCGTTTTTTTGTGGGAAATATTTGTTCTATTTTTGGTTTCAAGGGGGAATGTAGAACAAAATTAATTTTTATTTGATGGTCGAATGAATTTAGGTTTTTTTCAGAAATTGGAATTTCTTGGATAGGGCTTTCTTGATTTGAATGAGCTGTGTTATCGTCGTCGTCATTATTTTCACCTATTTCATCTGCACTAATTGTTTCTTCTGTATCTGCTGATATTCTACGATTAATTTCTTCATTGTCTCTAATATCGCCTAACGGAATGTTTTCGCTTATATTCGCTATTATTGATTCATTATCATTATTTTCTTGTTGACGTTGTTCTCGTGATTGCATTAAATTATTGAATTGATTCATATATTCAAAAAAATCAAATGACTCTTTAGTGTGAATTTCGACACGTGATAAAGCATCTGCGTTCGTATTAAATTTGCCTTTTTTGTGTTCAATTTGGGTATAGGGGTCAATTTTTGTTTTAAATAAAATTGTTTGAGAAGTTTCTTGATATAAAATTGGTATTGTGCAATTGGGAGTAATTAATTTTGAGTTTACAAAATCTAATTGGGCACTTAATAGTTTTAAATTATCTAAGCCTATGAGTCCATCATAAACAGTAATTGAAACTTGAAAAGATAAAATTTGAGATTTATATTTTCTTTAAATTCTTTGAAAGCTGGAATTTCCGCACAATGATCGTGTGTTGATGATTGGAAAACTGTGGATACAGTGAATGGTTCATAAAAAATATTATTTTTGTAGTTTTTAGAAGCAATTTCTGGGTTTATAAAGGATTTTGTAGATCCAGTGTCGATTAATAGTTTTAAAGGGGGATTAGAAATTTGGATGTAGGGTAATTCTTTTTTATTAGTGGATAAATGATTTTCAATATTGATTAAGTTGCTTCGTCGAGATTCTGAACCTCGTGAAAATTTTCATGAAATTGGGATTCTTCGATATTTCCTTGTGAATTAGTCTGATCGTTTATTTCGGTGTTGAAAAGTTCTTCGGTAATGTATTTTGGTTTTCCGCCGTTATTTTGAAAATAGTTATTTGTGGGGTTTCTACGAAATTGTGAATTACCTTTCGTGGTTACACTCATTGGTGTAGGTCTGGGTTGTGGGTTGTTTGGGTTTGATTTCCAAACGTTTTGGGGTCTACCAAATACTTGTGAGTTTGTTGGGAATTTTCGTACTTGTTGATTATAATTTTGTTGTAAATTAATTGGTTTATTAGGAAATTAATTTGTATTATTATATTGATGTGGTCTATATTGTGCAAATTGTTGCTTTGCAAATTGTTGTTGTGCAGGTAATTGTTGATATCTTTGGGGTTGTTGCAAATGAAAATTGGTAGTTGTTCTTTTTATAGGAACATTATGTTGATTAGTTTTTTGATAGTATTTAATATTTTCTTCTTCTGTAATGAATTGTATAGCTTGTGCAAGTGAATCTGGTCGCATGGCACGTATTATCGGACCTAAAGGTTCTCTAAGACCTGCTAAGAATGTTTTCAACGCTTGTTTCTTGAAAAATTCGCGCTTAATTGGCTTTTCTGCGGCTAAGCAATGTAAATCTATGTAATTACAAATTGTATTAAGAATATGGATAACATTTTCATGAAATTGATATGGTGTTTCGTTCGGTTTTTGTTTTAAATTAACTAAATCCTGATTTAAACAATTTTCGTCTCTTTGATCACCGAAATTTTGTAAAAGTGCATTTTTTATATCATTCCAATTATTGGAATTGTTAATAGCAATAATTTCTTCCGCTCTACCTTCTAGTTTATTTAAAAAACCATTTAACAACAACGTATTTTGGAAGTTGTTCACGTTTTGTGCATCGAAGTAGTGAGTACGCACTGATTCGGATGCATTAATAAATCTAAATTATTGTGAATATTATTTATATTATTTTAGTATGTATTAGGTTATTTTGTTAGCACTGAATTAAAATAGATAAATACAAATACAAATATTCTATGCAATATATTGGGGTTCCCATCGAAATTTGGGATAATTGATAGGGTTTTCATAACTAGAACTGGTACTACTGGTACTCCATGTGGTTTTTGAAATATACCAATATACCAAAATAATTATTGTTTCCTATAAACAACAGCTACGGTCAGGTTTTTATTTATTTTGGATCTCATCAGTGTAGCGCAGTTGGAGCCAGGAAAGCGAGTTTTATTTAGGAGTATTGAATTCTACAAGGAAACCTTCACTCAAGATATTACCATTTATTGTCTAAGCATAGCACTAGATCCCTGTTTGAGTTCTTATGATTTGTCGGTGGTTATCCACTCAAGCAGGGATCTAGTGCAACGCTTAGACAGAAGATGGTGCCTTAATGGTAATGCTTGAAACTGTTTTGTAATCAAATAATGATAAGGTATTTTTATTGAAACTTCACTCCAGCAAATTTTGTAATAAAAAGAATGGGTTTGGACTTTATGGGATTACTTGAAATGCTGTTGCAATCAATACTTTGTGCTAGGAACTTCTAATATCCTTCAAGTTTCTGATTGGCCAAATTTCTATTTCATTTTTGGGAACCATTTAATGCAGAATTTTAATTCTTTAGTAATAATTATAGGTTTCAAATTTGTTTATTTGTTTCTATATTTCTAGAATTTTACGAATTTTTGTATTTAAAAAAAATCTGCATATTTCTTCAGGTTTAAAAAAAAAACAATAAAAATGAGGAAGTGAAGCTATTTTGCATTGCTATTTGGTATTTTTCCGAATGCGTATAGCCCAACCTCTCGCTGGTAATACTTGAACAAAATCAACCCACTCTATATATTCAATTTACTTTAACTGAAACAATGTATTTGAAGATATTTCCATCTATTGCATGTGATACCTGTTTGAGTCGATAAGGACCGACCATATTTTTCAATATTTAAGGTGTGTGGGTGGCCTCTATCCTACCCTCCAACCAATAAAGGATATACAAAATATTATTAAATTTAAATTTGGTGCAATAAAAAATCCTTCTAATATCTATCGAAGGCTTATATTCATTTTATTATGTCAAGATTTTCTTTGTGGCTAAAAAACTAATGATTAAATTATAATTTATGACCAACTTTTACACGACCTACAGGACTATAAAGTTTCCAAGCCGTGAGATTCTTTTGCTGATTCAAAATTTCGACTAAAAAATTTAATTCTACAATTATTTCTGATGCCCTCTAGAACACACTTCCCAAGATAACAAGGTGCACCGTTTCCTGAATGAGGGATGTATGATCAAGAGAAGCAGCTAATGTAGATTCAATAGAAATTACTGCTAGATTTGTAAGCTTTGACTGACTTATGGAATTGCGTAAATAGTGTTTTCATTCATTTTAATTGGGAAAAACTTCTTTCTCCACTTGCTACAGAGACAGGGAGTATTTATAGAATTCTTAGCGCTATACAGGTGTTAGCGTACAATGTGTTTAAATTATTTTAGTACAAGTAGTTAATAATATCGAGTGGTTTCATAAAATGTTGTAATATGCGATATACATCACGTAATTCCTCTTGAAGATCACTCCCAATTACATCTCTGAGTTAGTTTGAAGATGTAGAAAAATTGACAATTTTTGTTGTGGGTTTCCAAAAGGGTAAATCGTTTATTTTAGGAATTAAGTGTTATATCCGAAATATAATTGAAAAAGTTTATCTTATATTTTTATCTTCCTTCGTTAAGGGTTCATCCGCAGAGTTTTCGTCAAATTGACGTTTTTTCTTTCTAGCTTTAACTTCACTTTCAGCCGGAAAATAAGTGCTACACTCTCAGCAATTTCATTAGCAGCAATTCTCATATGTTCAAATCTGAGTTGCCTTTAACTTTTCACTTTTTCTATTGTTTCCGTTAGCATCCTTGTACAATTCGATATATTCATAGTTACAGACTGCAATAGCTTCCAGACTGAATTAAATTCAAATAAAATGTGATGCCAAAGAATTACACCGCATATAAACTTTTATTTTTTATACTTATTTCCAATCCTCTTACTTTAACTTTAATTTCTGCATCTCAAATGACGTCTTCTATTATTTCGAATAATGCATCATATATTTCACAAAGTTGATACTCCAAATTTGAAACATGTTTTTTTAGCATCTCCCAGCGCGTTGTAGAACCAAAAAAAATGCAGTTCTTGTACAACAGAATAAATGTTGTAGTTTCTGTAGAAGAAAATGCTGCATTATATTTACAACTAGGTTTAAAGTGTGACATGCACAAGGAACATAGAACGCCCGCAAATACTTATTCTTTTTGTACATCCTTCCTCACACCTTTCATATTCTCCATTGCCAAAGCTTTTTTTTTTCAAAAGAGACAAAATAAGTTCTGTTAAACCCTCTCCTGTTGAATTGGGTTGCAAATGACAACTCTTATTATTAATGAGAGCTGTTCAATAAGATTTACATCTGGGGTACAATCAGCAATTATAGATTGCCGTTATTGTTATTTCTACAATTTTACGTAAAATTTCATTTCCCATCAAAGTTTATCAGACTCTCGTTAACTCTTCTGACATGTTCTTCCATAACTGGATCAAACTCGAAAATTTCCGTTATTAGGTTGAAACAAATGTCTAATTATTACAATAATATTTTTTAGAAATCCTCTCCAGTGCTGAATTTCCAAATCCATAATTTTTAATATTTGGTATCAATTGTTTGGTTCTTTTTAAAACGACTGTCAACGTTTCGTCATTGTGAGCGCACGTATAAGATTTCCCCAGTCAGAATAATCATTTTTAGACCAATTATGGGAAGACGAATTATCCAAAATATGCAGCAAAACCAAAAAATGGCATTCTCCGTTTCTAGTGAATATTGCTTCATCCGTATAGAAACAATTTGAGTGGAGAATAAAGAAAAACCGTTTACTTTTTTATACCACCTTAAACTTTATAAATAAATAATTTAAATAAAGTTTAAAGTGGTATAAAAAAGTGTTTTTTTAATTCTTAATATTGAAATGTACCACGAAGTGAACGCCATTAAGATCCAAGAATTTGTGTGGAAGTTGGGTTGTTCTTGGATTCTAGCCAAAAACCAATTGCAAAAATTTATTCTTTGCATATAATCCCCATGTAATAAAGGTTGTACTTCACCTGTAAGAATATTGGTGATCAGCTTTTAAATTTTGATGAACTGTTTCATTACTGTTAATGTTAAGTAATCGTGCAATTTCTCTATTACTACTGCGAGGATTTTCAGTGATAGCATTTAGAATTGTTTGCTTTGGATGAGGTGTGCTTCGAGTTTGTGGTTACCAACCTGTCTTGTCCACTTTTCCTTAATCTTCTATTTAACATCGTTAGTACGTGTCTCTGAGGTCTTTTTATTTCACGTTTTGAACATTAAAGTAAATACACTTTCTAAGTTTTCAAAAAAACACTTTATTGCATTAAACTCGCAACAATTTTTTCAGGCGAAGAAATGGTTGAGGTATTGAAGTTGACAAGAACTTTATATATTTTTTTGATGAAATCATAACAGCCATTGAAAAAACTAAATTATTTCAATGTTTATGCACATTAACGTAAAATTTTTTACATTGATATAAACGTTTATTATTTAATGAAAATAATAAGACATAACTTAGTTAGTCGCTGCAATATGTTTCACCAAGTGATAGATGAATCAAAAGTTCGTAGTTTTATAACTTAGTTTAAACTGTAGAGAAAGTGATTACAAGTTATTTTATATTGCATCATCTTCACCTACCTTATCAATGAACTTTAAGAAATAATTTAACTGATGAAAGTAATGTAATAAACATTCAATCTGTATAAATTTTTGCTTAATTTAATTTTTTTAACCACGTCCTTTATTTAGTCGCAATTTTATTCCAGATTCACAAAATTTGCCGCGAATCTTTTATTCAAATTACGTGGTTTTTGTAGAATTGTAGAATTTTCAAGTTTTTCCATCAATTTTTATTCCATATCTTAAAGAATTATGAACTTGAACTTTTTACCATTTTTTACTTATTTTTCTGTAATTTTCATTCTAGATTGCTACAAATTTCCAAAGAGAGTCTACTCCATATTAAAAGTTCTGTACTTTTGGCAGTTTTTTATTTCTGCATTTTTAGCAATATTCATTCCATTTTCCATTTGGCACAAGTATGTCCATCAAACTATTTATTAATCTTAGCAGGTTTTATTAATTGTGCAACTTATATATTACTATTTGCCACGTCTGTTATAGAATTTTTTTTCTCTTTGACTTGATATATTATTAGCAGTAATAAATATTATTATTATAAATTCTAACGTATTTACATTTATTTATTCATTTACTGATTTTACTCTACGTATACACTAAAAATATATTGTAAAATGAATATAAATTTACAAAATATTTAACAATTAAATTCATTCAAGCCTCCTGCAATACTTTATCTTTTTACAATTTTTTTTTCTAGTACATCGAAAATTTAAAAATAAGATACAATATTTTGAAAAACTGTTATTAATTTATTTTTTAATTTTCGATAATTTTTGCAAGAATGTTTTAAATCTGAATTTTCAAGCTCTGGATTTTTAAAATATTTCTTTCATGTTTTAAAGATTCTTAAATTTAGCGTTCGAACAATTACATGATGTTAATTTTTATTTCTACTACTACTACTAAACTTCTTTATTTACAGAAAAAAAAATGTAATACTCATGATTGCTAATGTCTTGTTGGGTCAACTCTCTGTGTTCTTCAAACGCCATGATCGATAATGTCGTTGAGAAGTATTTCTATATATACAACATCTTTATTAAAGACGCTAACAATATTCAATAATAGATTGATTGTAATTATAAATATTAACAGATTGGGTTAGTACGTACCTGTCTGGGCTATCGACCATAAGTCTTTCTGCCCTGTCGTTACAAATAAAACATTTAACTATAGTAGACTAACTGTCGGGATGATGTGAACAAATGAATTGATGTAGTGTGATTGGAGGATAATGGCTTTTCGGTAGGATGTTGGGATTGCGAGGAGTACAATATTTATTCAGGAGGTTGTGATTATAGGGTTTAATTGAGAACTTTTCAGCAATGGCTAATATACGTTGGGAGATTGGGGTGATTTGGGTTTGTTCATATAGTTCTTCATTGGATGGATTGTAGAGTGGGTTATTAGGATGTCGGAGTTTGGTCAGGGTGCGAAGTGCGGATCTTTCTGCTACAAGGAAATGATGCCAATACGCCACTTGGAGAACCATATTTCAAGGGAATTTAATGATAATTGGAGGGATGAAAGTGCCAATTGTAGGGTAGGAGCATGCGATACTAAGGCAGTGTCGTCGGCGAATAGGAGTAAGTATAAGTCTGGATTAAAGAATTCAGGATTGGGATTGAAAATGTCTGAAGAGTATAAATTATAAAGGATGGGTGAAAGGGGGGAGCCTTGAGGGACACCTTGTTGTATTTCAAATGAATGGGAGTAAGACTGGCGGTTTTTTATTTTGCAGGAGCGGTTTGTTAGGAATAAGTGGATTAACATGATGAGGTGTCGGGGCATATTTAGTCGTAGACATTTATAAAGCAAACCTCGATGCCAAACAGAGTCAAACGCTTTTTTAATATCTAAGAAGGCAATGGCGGACGATTGACCTTCAAGGTGCTTTATTTGGATGTTGGACGCTAGGATAGTTAGAGGAAAAGTGGTTGATTTATTGGAGAGGAATCCAAATTGGTAGTTAGGGATGGAGGAAGTCGAGTATCTAAGGATTTTCAGTTTTATTAGTTCATGGACATTGGCAGGCAATTTTTAAGGATAGAACGCGGGATGTTGTCGTGGCCAGGAGCTGAGTTTTTACAAGAATTTAATATTGACATGTAGTCCGTTTCGTCAATTTAATCGTCGGTTGGAGGAATAACATGTCTCTTGTCGAATGTGTCGTACCAGTTATTTACTATGTCTTCAAATTTGCTGTCAAAGTTAGTGCTGTTTAGTTTTTGAAATAGAAATACTTAACTATTTTTTAAGAATTTTATTTTTTCATTATTTTCAATATCTTATCCCAGATTACGAGATTTTTTTACCATTTCTATAAATTAAATTCTTTTAAATCTTCTTGAAATACTATTTTCTTCTCAGAATTTCTAAATTTTTGTAACATCTATTCTTCATCTAGTTTTTTATTTATCAAAATTTTGTAGAAATATTTCTACCATTTTTGAGAATTTGTGTTTTTAATTTTCGTAAATTTTCCACCTTTTTCCTAATCATGTTAGGTTTTTGCTAAAATTTTAATTTTGATCAGAAATTTCAGTTTGTGGAAATTTAATAATGTATTGTTTCCATTTTATTGTATTGCTCAAAATTTTCTATTAATTTATTATTTCTCTTGATATATATTTCTAAGAATACTCTACTCAATTTTAGTAAATCTAATTTGAGACTTGACTAAACTATGTTTTGGTGTTTTTTTTTTAAAATATTTTAGAACCCTTTTTTTCTAAAAATTAAAAAATCCAAAAAATATATTTTAAAATAAAGTTATCTAATTTTTATCCTATTGTTATTGGTATTTTCTAGTGGACTTTATTATAGTTTCTGACAATTGATAACAATTTTGTGAAAGAAATAAAAGTTCCTGATGAGAATCAATAAATAAATAAATTGCTTTATTCAAAAAAATAACAAAAATAACGTCATTTTTTCATCGAGAATTAACCCCAGAAAACGGCCAGAGTTGTAAATTGAATTGTTACATCATTATTTAAAGTTAGTTCATGACAATGTCTTTGGTTTTGAAAATAATGAATGTTCTTTTACTTTAATTTAGTACTAGCTTATTATTAATTCATCATTTGCTTAATTGTTCTAAAGTAAAAGATAGCTCTTCTTTACATTTTTTGAGAAAGTCTGTTTTTCCGAAACAATCAATTCGCTCAATAATATGATTGCTCAAATCATTTAGTCCAAATTTAAATGAATATGGAAAAATTCCGAAAGTAAATGATCAATGATCTTAGAGGCTACAGATTTATAATTATTTTTTAAGCGTGTCATATTATAGTCATCTATAATTACAAATTCTTTAGTTTTATTATGTAATGTATATAATATTATAGACAATTTTTCCAGAAAACGATAAAAATGTCTTGATTTTGTACTGTATAAAACGTAAATTATTAGGTTTATAATTTTAGAGTCCACTTTTAACTCGACTCAGCAGCCCCGGGTTTAAATCATTCCTGTTCGGACATTTTATTTGTAAATTCAATTTTTTTTTGACGAAATATTTGCATCGACAAAAATTGTCGTTCTTCCAATTTATCTCAGAGTTCTGCAAAACACAGAAGATACGATATTCTACATAACGCAGAAATTAATTTAAATCCTTGCAGATTAATTAACTTTATATTGTCCTTTTGTCAGTGTTCAGTTATGCGAATAACTTTAATATTATATTCAAATGGTTTAAATAATTAATTTTTGGTTTTAACGATTTTATGAATTTTAAAACAATTTCCGCTTATTTGTTGCTTTGAGTTTTCCCCTCCCGCTGAAAATTATTAGTTAAATTGTTGATACCTCCGTTGTTAATGAGTTGATGTTTACGAGGTAAACGTATGTCCCCTTTGGCCAAAATTCCAGTGAAGTTAATTTTTCAATTAAAATGTATGGACTACCTACTTTGAAAACACCACCCATTGTTGTTGCTTGAAGTGTAAGCATCTTACACGAATACTCATGTTTTTCTACTTCTTTTAAACAATTTAATAAGCAAATAAAGAGAATGGTTGCGACCGTTACTACGTGATAATTCATACTTACACTGAATTGAAAAATTAAAACTTAGTGAATTTTTCAATTCACTGTAATTTAAAAGCCAGTATTTCCGTTTCACTACTTTTAAGTTGAAAAGCGATTACAACTGAACCCTTGGAGCAAAGCTTGTTCCGGGAATGAAATGTAGGGAGTAGAAGTTATTGATTTTGACTTTAAGGGATTTGTTTGAAAGCAATTGCTTGATAATAAAAATAATATGGGTAGAATTTTAAGGAGGTAACATTTGTACAACAAACCTTAGTGCCAGTCAGAGTCGAAAGCTTTTCGAATATCCAGCAATAGAATGGCTAACGATTTTCCTTCAAGGTGTGTTGTTTAGATATTTGAAGTAAGGATGGTCTTGTAATTTGTCCATCTTTTTATATCCACTGAGTTTTCTAATTTATGTCCAAAATTTCTTACCTCTTGATTCGTTCATTGATCCAAGTCTCAGTCTTATATTCTGTAATTAGTTTTTTAATGTCTTTATTCAGTTTGTTAAATTTTAGTCGACGTTCAAGAGTGTCCGTTAGTTGAATGTCTCTGTAGATTTGTCTTCTATATTTGATAGGTGAAGGATACAATTTAGAAGAGGATATTTATAGAATTGTTTCTTAATTTGAGGAGTATTTTGTTTAATTGATTTAATGGTGTTAAAATTTATGTAAGGAATTTTCTTTGTGTCACATTTCTTAAAATTATAAATTAGGCTAGGAATTTGATGTGGGAGATTAGATGGGACTTTTATTTGAAAGTTGTTGCCTAGATGATCTGAGAATAGATCGGGGACAAGGTTAGCAGAGTGAACAAGGTTTTGCATATTCTGGGAACAAAGTAGGACATCAAGACTAGTGGCTTATGAGTCATTCATGATAAAAGTGAGTAGAGTAGGGATTCGTACGAAGTTAGAGTTGGATAGGAAAGATAAAATAATAATAAGTGCCAATGATAATAGCATTATTAAACAATGAGGCTTTTATAAATATGGAGTCTTCAATAGGAAAATGAAGGTGAATGTATACAAGAAACAAATTAATTTGGAATGTGGAAAAGGCAATGGTGAAATGTAAACATTCATTTAGTAGGGTTTAATTTTTGAAGGACTTGCTTTGCCTACTTTAACAAAATGATGAGATGCAGCTATTGACCCCCCTCTGATGATTTCTTTCGTTTTCGTAACTGGAATCTAAATAAATTTTGAAAGGAGAATGGAGTTTTGGATTTGGTTTCAAAGGTGTGTAAGGTTGTTAGTATCTGCTATAACTTCAGTTTATTATTAGCTAAATACTTAGTTAATTTGTGGTTGTAGGAATGCAATGATACGCTTCGCTAGGCTGCTAACACAAAACTATTTATTTTCACAATATTCAGATATGAAATTGGGTACAAAAATGTATTCTCTCCCGCGCACACATAAAGCCGTTTTTTTTACACCTAAACATATTATTTTGCTAGAAACTTATTTTATAAAAATTCTAATATTTTCAAGCATTTTTATTTTATTAAATATTTCAAAGGTTTCTATTATTTTTAAAAAACTTCAATGAATTTTCCAAATTTTCCAAATATATGTATAATTTGCAATTTTTGATCATAGTTTTGCTTAATTATATACAATTTTTAAGCATTTTCTCCTTTAGATTTTTATAATATTTCTTCTTAAATTTACTTTCTTCTAGAGAGATAAACATTTTTAAAGGTTACATAATACATGTTTGAATACAAAACAATTTTTATAACTTCTTCATTTTTATCTTTGTCTTTAAGATTATCTTTCAACGTATTTCTTTCTATTTTTTGAGAATTTGAATTTTCACTAATTTATTTTTATTCCACATGACTATTTGTCGCGAATCTTTCATTCAAATTACGAGAATTTTTTACCATTTCTATTTTCATTCAAAAAATGTTTTTTTATCATTTCTCATTTTATCTTTTAAAATTTTGCAGAACGGTTTCTGCCATTTTTCGGAATTTGATTTTTAAATTAATATCTTTCATTTTGGTGGAACAGAATTGTATTACTATTTTGCAAAAAGATTTCTACCGTTTTGGAGAATTTGAGGATTCAAAAATTATATTCAAATCTTCGTATATTTTCCAATCATGTATTAAATTAATTTCTTATATTTTTCGAGAATTTTGTCACCAGTATTTTATCGCATATTCGCTTCTACAATCTCAAAATGTTTTCTTTTAAGTTTCTAGAATTTTTTTACGGAATTTGAGAATTTACAATTAATTTTTATTTTATATTTTTAGAATTGTCAGCATATTTCTACTAAACATCTTTATTTACAGAAAATAAATAAAATAAAATACATTACACGCCGGTGATGGCGCATTCAGTTGCGACAGAACTAGCGTTAGCGAGAGTCAAGCAACGTTAGTTCCGGTCAGCAGTTGGATGGGTGACCGGTACCATTCACCATTACTCACTACATTTAAAATTTTTAAGATATTTTGTTAACATTTTAGCTTTATTATAATAAATATTTTTTAAATATATAATAGTAGTTTAAATTCTTTACTTGTGCTAGATAATTAGTTACCACATAATTTATTTCGCCTAACAACTAGAAAAAATAACTCAGTTTATTATTTTTTTACTCATATTTTATATCTATCCCGAATGTTAGGAGGCATATCGAGCACAGAAACCCATGCAAAGTATCCATTTAGATGACTACTGTTCAGCCATCGCTGGCATAAATTCAATTTATTATGCGAGAAAGTGTACGCCGCACCCTCCACCCCGTACGCTCAACTAGTGTATCGCACTTAACTATAATCATAACACTGTTTATTTGTACAATAAACTACGTATACATCCACCGAGTCAAATTTATCTCCTAATATTGATTTTATTTAACAAGAAGGGAAAATCATAATTCGTTTGATATTCCGCTGAATAAAATTAATAATGCACGCAATTATTTAGATTTTAATTTATCGCCGATATTCTTCTTCCATGAAAAGGATCTTATTTTATCCTGAAATTAAAATGCGTTTCCGGAAATTTAGTTCTTTGGTTTATATTTACTGGGAATTATAATTAGTTCAATTCATTAATTTCATTCATTATTTCGTGATGGATTACACTAAAAAAGTAGATAATTTTCGGTTCTAGCAAGTAACTCTTTCCGAGATCAATTCATTCACCCATGGCTAATTGTCCCATTAATTCTTGTCCTATTAATTTTACCAAATTTATCTATGTATGTTTTTTGACCTATTGTTTTTGATTGACTAAAGAAAATGCTTTCCATTCGTCTAACTCGACCAACAAATTAGAAAAAAATATGCACAAACTTTCAAATTTTTTCCTTCATTAAATTTTGGATTAATATTTTGCAAAATCTTTCAAAAAATATATTTTTGGTACAACTATTCATACAGTAACCTATAATCAAAGAATATTTCTTAGATTATATGTATTAATTTAATGCGCTTACGTGTGATAAAACATTTTCAACGGTTGTATCGGGATTAAGTTTATAAATATATAAATGTGTCTTTTTAATAACACCTTTAATTAACGAGTCAACTGTTTCTGTCTCTCCTAGAATTTTACATTTCGGGATTCTTTTCTTCAGTACTGTGATCAACGGGTTTGTGTTGACGGGTTCCAGTTCCGATTCTGGTAGAGAAAATTTTAGACTTCGGAACGTTAAGTCTCTGAGGAGGAAATTTTTCTAGCTAAAGTTTAATCCCAGAGTAGATATTTTCACTTGAAGTTTCTAAAATAACCATAAATACTTGAGGAAAGTTTCTAAAAATTTCTAAAAGAAGAAAAGATGCAAAATATTTAAGAAGCCTAGAGAGTTTTTTTTTAAATACCCACAATTCCTGATAAAAGTGTTTAGAAAATCAATAAATTGTAGAGGAGAAATTTATAAAAACTAAACCTAAAACTCTATAAATCTGGAAAAAGAACTATTAAACCTCTAGAAAATGAACATTTTAAATACTGGAGAATAATTTTTAAGAAAATTCTAGAAAATTCAGTTCGAGTAATTTGAAAGAAAAGAAGACAAGAATTTCTAAAATATTCTAAAAAAACATATAAACATTTATGTCTAGAGGCATTAGTAAGTAGAAAACGTTCTATAAACTCAGTAATAAATAACTTCAAATATAATGTTATTAAGTAGGAATCAGAAAATAATAAAATTCTAAAATTTTAGAGGAGAAGCAATAAAACAATTTCAATAGTCAACGAATTTGGCGAAGTTTATAGAAAACCTAAAATAAGGTAAAGATATTCAAGAAAATGAAGAAAACCATTCTTAAATATTCCACAAATCATATCAATCTGGAAAAGTATTTTCTAAAATTTTGAACAAGAAATTTCTAAAAAGCTAGGAGAGAATATTCTAGATAAATGCTAATTCTAAGGTAGGTAGTTCTGAAAATTCTTGAATATTAGAAAATAAACAATTTTGAAATTTTAGACGAGAAGGGTCAGAAAACGATTGAAAGAAAAAATAAAAATTCAATAATTTAATTTGGAAGAATAATTTCTAAAACTCAGAACGAGAAGTTTCTAAAAATAGATAAGTTAGAAAGCTGAAAGAGAATCTAGATAAACAATTGCAAAGAAGATGTTTCTAAAAATTCCAGAATTCTAGAAAATAAATTTCTTCAGCCCTTAAAGAGGAGTTCCTAAAAAAATCCTTAAATACCGCAGTAAAATTTTCTAGAAACGTCTAGTAGTTTTGGAGAAAATTCAGTGTAAATTAGAAATAAATAATAGAAATATTTATTGCTTACATAAATTTTTAAAACCAAACTTGTTTGTTTGTGTATGTTTGTTTATTAGTTTTTAGCTTTCTTTCCAGAAAAAATAAATACATATGAATATACACAAATATATAACAAAACATACAAAATTTTGGATGGATGAATATGGGCGGAGTTCGTGCAGCTGCGACGTTCTTCCACTCTAACCATTGTTTTTGTCCATGATGTTGAGGGAGAAAATATCCTCTTGGACATCTGTATTCTTCTTTAAATACTTGTATTTACTTTTTTGTCCCCTTTTTGGCTGTTTATTCTTAAAATGGTTCCAAGAAAGTGAAGGAAAACTACTTAAAAATTCTATACATTTTTAAAAGGACCTTATAAATCTATAATAGAATTTTTTTAAATTCTGAACGAGAAGACTCTAAAATAAGTTTTAGATTATTGTAGAAACTTCTCGTTCAGAATTTAAAAAAATCCTATTCTAGATAAGCAGTTTTCCTTCACTTTCTTGGAACCATTTAAAGTAGTATTTTATGTTTGGACAATCTTTAATTTTGAAGTAGACGTTGCTGAAAATTAGAAAGCTGAAAGAAAACTTTCTGAATAAACAATCCTAAAGTAGATGAAAATTCCAGAAACCTAGAAAAGAAATTTTTATAGCCCTTAAATTAAAGATTCTAAAAAAAAACCTTGAATACTGAATGAAAATTTCTAGTAATTAAAAAAATTCTACAAACCTGGATGAAAATTCTGTTGGAAAGACTACAAGTTTTTTAGGTATTAAATTAAATGAAACACATAAAAACTAGTATCTGCCTATGCTTTGAATATTTTTGACAATAACTGTGATAAAATAACTTAAAATAAAGGTAGGAATGTCTATAGAATAAAACAATTTCTAGAAAAGTTTTAGTAAACTTAGAAGAAGCAATTAAATAGTCTAGAAATCGTGCATAATTTTTAGAAAACCTAAAATAAAGGATTCCAGAAAAATTCTATAAATCTAAGCAAGAAATTTCTTGAAAATTCTATTATATAAGTTTTTAAAAGATCCTGTTAATCTGTAAACGAAATTTTTAAAATTCTCAACTATAAGTTTCTTTAAAAACGTTCTGAGGAAGAAAGCTTCCTACCTAATCTTGAATCTCAAAGTAGATATCTTCAACTTTATAGTTAAGGTTTCTAAAATAACCTTGAATACTAGAGGAAAGCTTCTAGCAGTTTCTAGAAGAAAAAAAGATACAAAAAAAGTTTTAAATACCACCAATTCAAGAAAAACGTGTTTAGAAAATCAATAAATTCTAGAGGAGAATTTTATAAAAATAAAAATTATATAATTTTAATTTTAAATCTGGAAAATGAACTTTTAAACCTCTAAGCGAGGCAGTTTTTAAATACCGGAGAAATATTTTTAAGAATAATTTAAAAAAATAGAGACAAGAATTTCTAGAATTTATGTCTAGAGGCAAAAGTAAGTACAAAAAGTTAATTAAAATGAGCCATAAAATAATTTCAAATATAACTGTCTCTAGATAGAAAACAGAAAATAACTTAAATAAAACAATTTCTAGAGACATAAAAATAAAAATTCTATAATTTTAGATCAGAAAACCTGAAACTCTATAAATCTAGAAAAAGAATTTTTAAACCTCTAAGAGAGGAACTTTTTAAATACTGGAGAAGTATTTTTAATAAAATTCAGGAAAATAATTTCAAAAAACAGAGACAAGAATTTTTAGAAGAACATATAAATATTTACGTCTAAAGGCATGAGTGTAGAAAAATTTATCTTAAATGATCCAAAAAATAACTTCAAATATAAATGTCTCTAGATAGAAAACAGAAAATAATTAAAATAAAACAATTTCTAGAGACGTTTTAAAAATTCTAAAATCTTGGAGGAGAAGCAATGAAGCAATTTCAAAAGTCTATGAATTTGGTGAAGTATCTAGCAAACCTAAAATATGGTAAAGAGATTAAAGAAAATGAAAAAAAAATCTTCAATATTTTTTAAATCATATCAATCTAGAACTTTCGAACTTTTTAACTAGATTTAGATGCGTATATTAGAAATACTGAATTTCCACGGATTCATTCGATATTATGCACTTTTTTGGGAACGCTAGATCAACAGCAGATTGATAATTATCTAATGTATATTATCAGCAAAAATCAGAAAAAATAGCACAAATCTTCAATTTTTTTGCTTCATTAAAGTTTGACTGAAACTCTGCAAAATCTATCAAAGATATATCTTTAGCACAAATATTCCTTCATTGACTTATGAGCACAGAATATTTCTAAGATGATTAGTAATAATCTTATAATAATACTACTATATTTTATTTTCCAACAAGTAACTTTATAATGGAAATTTCTTATGATAACTACAATGTATTTACTCAATGTGTACAGTTTAAAAATAAGCTAAATTTCTTGAAAACCTAGAAAGTAATTGTAAAAAGACAGTAACATTAGGGTCAAAATAAAATTTAATTTAAAAATCCATGTAAAAATTAAACTTAAACATAAACGTAAAAACACATTAAAATATTTGTATAGATAAAACATTAAAACTAAATGTAAAAACACGTTAAAATGATTCTAAAGATAAAATGTTAAACAAAAGCAAACAACACATTAAAAATCAAGTAAAAATAAAACTTAAAAACTACATAAAAAAACATATTAATATTACTACAAAGGTAAACCTTTAAAATAAATGTAAAAACACGTTAAAATGCTGACACGGATTTAAAAAAAAGTATATAAAAGTACTTAGATAAAATCTAAATAAGACAATTCAAATAATTAGCAATAACATTAACTACATAAACAATAAATAACAGATTAAACACATCAAAAATATCCACAGAATGTTGTATAATATGATATGACTTTTAAAATTTTAATAATGGTGAATTAGTGTAATGGCATGTGCGAGGAGTAGAATATTCAATTGTTCGTGGGTTTCGAATATGTGTAGTAGGAACATGATATTTTACTTCTGATGTTAATATTTCATCATCAAACTCGTTGTGTAGTATTCTGTACAAACTAACCAAATTTATAATGTATAATAATTTCTCACAGATATCATGTTAAATTTGTCTAAAAGATATTTATATGGATACTGTTCTGCTTTTTTGTAATGTAGATATTTTAGAAATCCACGTTGAACATTTTCAATTTGTTTAAGGAGAAGATGGTAGCCAAATCAAAACACAGTAATCTAACCTACTCAAGGCTAAAGATTTTTGTAAAGTAAATAACGTATTAACGTTTTTAAATTCTCTTGTGGTTCTAATTATAAATCCTAATATTCTTGAGCAATCCTTCACTACTTTGTCAACATCAGGTTTAAATGTTAGTTTGTGGTCAACAATACCCAAATTTTTATTTCTTTTGACCTCTCAATGGATTGTCCATTTATATTATAATTATATATAATGTTATTTAATTTATTTGTAAGAGAAATAACAGAACATTTTTTTAACATTTAGTTCAAGGCCAATTTCACAACACCAAAAATGGTGATGGGGCCGTCATAGTACTTTCCCTATATTTTACTCGAAAACTATTAGGTTTATGCAAAAATGTTATTCTTAATAATTTGTGCACTTTTGAATTCTCTACAATTATTTGTTATATAAATTTTATGTAACTCCAACATTTTATTAGCAATTGACAAAAAATATCAAAATTTTTAATTTTTATTTTAACGATACAAATTTTCTTGTAAAACATCACAGTCACTGGTAGATTTGATGCAATTAAATAGTTTTGAATCAGTCAGTGTATATTAAAAAAAATCACATATTTATAAACAAAAGGTACAGCAACGTGCCTAAATTTGAACCTTGGGATACACCGCTTATAGCTGAATATTCTTTGGAGACGTGGTTTCCATGTTCTACATACGAATACGTTCTTTAAGATATGAGCCAATAACAAATATAATGTCATTAATATCATACTTCCTAAGTTCTGCGACTAGAGATTTATGTGGTAAGCGATCGAAAGCTTTAGTTAAGTCTGTATAGATTATCTCAGTCCTACGTTGGTCTTCCATATTTGTGTATAGTGTATGCAAAATGCTCTGACTTAAGTCCTTCGGAAATTAAGTGTCTCCAATTACGTCAAAATCCTAAGAGACGTATTAAATACATCTGCTTTGAAGGTGAGAAAGGGTTTCAGCAAATACCGAAACTCATTACATTAATTGATGAACTTAAGGCTGAAATTAATGAATTAAAGTCAAAAGTCTACACATCTAAGAATGTCACGCCCGTTGATAACTCAGAAGAAATGATTGTTGAGATCCAGGAACGTTCAAAACGATCAAAAAATATTAGTAGTATTATTTATGGCTCACCTGAAGATGGTAAATCTAAGCACCAACAGTCGGAACGTGGCGCTGTCTTTATTAAAAATATGCTGAGTAAATTAAATATACCTGATTCTCAAGTTTATTCACAACGTCTAGGAATATTTGAAGCTACTAAACGGAACTCTCAACCAATAAAACTTCGACTGAGTTCTGCTGATTCAGATCATCAAATAATTAAAAAAATTAAAAAAACTTCAAACTGATATGGATTACTCAAAAATCTCAGCGTCTTTTGATCGCACACCTAAGCAAATTGCTTATTACAAATTGGTGAAAAGTGAGTTAATAGATCGGGTGGATAAAGGCGAAACTAACCTAAAAATCAAATATAAAAATGGTATTTCAGTTATTCAGGAGGAAAACCAATAAGCTCCAACAGAATAGTTCACACAATTAAATTAAATTTTTTATAATAATTGTTGTAACTTAGACTCTGATCTTGTTCTGTTATCAGAAACATGGTTAAATGACTCTGTATGCAGTAGTGAATTATTTACTCATAATTTTAATGTCATTCGTTCAAATAGAAACTTTTTATTAGTTAATCGCTCAAAAGGATGTGGTGTTCTGTTTGCATCTAAAAATCACATCTCCGTTACTTTGATTGATACCACCGAAATTACAAACACTGTTTCACTCGTTGATTGTATTTTATGCAAATGTCATTTTGCCTCCAATACTATTATTATTGGGGTTGTTTATATTCCACCATCTTACAATAATTTTGAAATACTAACTTCACAATTGGAAGTTCTCCTAATGGATCAAAAATTTATAATTATTGGTGATTTTAATATTCCATCAATACAGTATGAACATATGTCCCCAAATTCTAAATCGTCTTGTTTTAAATATTTCACTGATATCCTTAACATAAAACAATACAACAATATTCATAACACATACAATTCGTTGTTAGATTTAGTGCTATGTAATTACGAAGTTGATCTGTCTGTTTCACATGCAGAGTTACCTCTTGTTCCTGAGGATAGCTTCCATACTGCTCTGGAAATTAATTTCTCAAACCATCCTAATGACTTTCTTTCACAATTTCCCAGTAACGACAACACAAGATTTAATTTTCGTAGGGCTAACTTTATACTTTGTACAACGAACTTTATAGCTTAGATTGGAGTATACTCAATTCGTTTAATAAGGTCGATAAAATGGTTACCAGGTTTTATGATATACTTTATTCTGTTCCCTGTATGTCCCTACATACAAATCTAACAAACAGAAACATCCACCATGGTTTTCGTCTGAAATTAAAGGTAATTTAAATTGCAAGTCTTATTATAAAAAGATGTAGCATAAAACCAAAAATCCACATTTTCTTCATGAATTTAAAAGATTACGTACTCTAATTAATCGTCAAATTTCTGAAGCATATTCCTGATTAATAAAGTGGACGAGTCTCAACTTATTATAATGTCACGCCTTCCAAATAAATTCACCGCGGGTGATGATAAAATTCCAAGTTTCTTAATTCGCTCCTGTAGATTCGCATTTGTCAGTACATTGTGTACGATTTTAAATTACTCAATCTTCTTGTCAATTCCCAAACATTTGGAAACGTGCTAGACGATGTCCTGTTTTCAAGAAAGGTCACAAATCCCATCTTTGTAATTATCGTCCAATATCGATCCTTTCTAACTTTGCAAAAATCTATGAAAGTGTATTGCATGATAACATATTTAAAGGAGTGGGTCCTTCATATCACCTTATCAACTTGGATTTATGCCTGCCAGATTGACAACAACAAATCTGGCAACAATTTCGCAATATCTAGCCGATTCTCTAGATGCTTGTGGTCAAGTTGACGTTATCTATACTTATTTTTCACGCGTGTTTGACTCAATTGACCATGATCTTCTAATTCATCAACTTAGTCATTTGGGTGCTGTTCCTGTGGTGATAAAATACTTTACTACATATGCAAAGTAATGATATTGATCGATAATTAAGTATATCAGATTTATCTCTTTTCTTGAAAATTGGTGTTATTTTTGCTCGCTTCCATATTAACGGGAATATGTCAGTACTTAATATTAAATTATAAATGTGGGTTAAGGTCTTAACAATTAAAATTGCTGTACCCATAATTTGCCTAGATTTTAATTGTTTCAATTTATTAAGAACTATGTTTCCAGAGATTATGAAATTTTCCTATTTTTCTGAAGTGGTAATTTATTTGTGTTATCACACGTTGATTGGGAGAACGAGTTACTAAAATAAGTGGCAAATTCATCAACAATTTCTTGCTCAAATACAAAATATTTTCGATCATGATTTCATTATTCCAAGAATTCTGCTTGTATTGTTCTTACTATTTACGAAGGACCATAGTTTCTTGGTTTTTTTCGCAAGCTTTGTTGTGCATCATTAATACAGTTGCTGTACATTTTGTTTATAGTAGATTTGATTTTAGCATCTAATTCTCTTCATAGTTTTTTATTTGAGGGTGTCTTATTTTTAAAATATTGACGTATATATCGACGTTTTAAAACGTAGATCAGTAATTATATCCTAATTAAACCATTTCATGCATTATCAACCAAAATATGAAACTGTATGCATAAGCCTTTCAATTTTAGTTTCATACATGTTTGGACTAAAATTTTGCAAAATCTAGCACAAATGTTCATCCACGATACAGCCTACGTCTAGAAAATATTGTGTGTATTAGTAAGAAAAACTAGAAGAATACTGCAATTTTGCATGATCTATCAAAGATATCTTTTGTAGTATTTTATCATAAATTTTATTTCAATTATAAATAAAATGGTGATGTGGCCATCATAGTATTTTCCCTTTAGTTTTCTCTAAAACTACGAGGTTTACGCAAAATCCTAATAAATTGCTCAATCACTTCTTATATAAATTTCATGTGACTCCTACAGTTTATTAGCAATAGGCAAAAAATATCAAAATTATTAATTTTTAATTTTTTTCTCGCAAGTTAACAACTTTATGAAAAATATGTTTCAATAAAACTTGTTCAGTTTCACATTCCCTTCAATTTTTGTATGAAAAGTTTTGTAATATTTTTCAAATTCAATATAGGGAAAATAAGAAAAATAGAGAATCTATCAACAATTAGTAATTAAAGTTATCATGAATGTATAGGGTAAGTGGGTGGGTGGCCTCTAACCCACCTTACAATCAGTACAACCTAAGCGAAGGTTTTAATTTAAAGTTGTAAGACGTAAATAAACATAGCATTATTGCAAAATATAATAGATTTATTCAAAAATAATTTTCAAATATTTTTTGATGATGTTTTACTGATTCGAGGGTGGGATAGAGGCCACCCACCCACCCTACATATACATATAAACTTTGATTCCTTATCGTCTAGAGGTTTCCAATAAAATTAATTACAAAACTTTTTGAATAAAAAAGAAATTTAAAAGGTAAATTTTTTGAGTGAGTAAATTAGTAAAAATTTAATTCATGATGGATGAGAGGCAGACTTTAAATCTAAATTAGATAAGATTAGCTATAGACAGTCATTTATATTTAAACTTAAATTTTGATTTTGTTAATTTTTTATTACATAAAGGGTTAGTGATTAGCAATTAAAGTTATCATGTATATGTAGGGTGGGTGGGTGGCCTCTATCCATCCTCCAATCAGTAAAACATAAGTGAGGGTTTTGGTTAAAAGTTGTAAAATGTAAACAAACACAAAATAATAGCAATTTTTAATTGATGTATTTATACAAATATTTCAAATGATTATTGATGATGTTTTATTAAAATTAATTTATTTATAATTTTAATTAAAAAATTTAAATAAAAGAAATTGACAAAGTCAATTTTTGTGTAAATAAATAAAAATTATATACATGATACGTGGAAAGACTTTAAATCAAGCTTAAATAAGACTAGCTATAGAAGGTTAATTATATTTAAACTTAAATTTGGGTTATGCTTTATTTTTTTATTACATACAAGGTTTTATTATTTTTTAAGCAGCAAAATCATAAACGATTAGTATTTGAAGTTATCATGTTCCATTTCAATATGATCATTCCTTTGAGATACAACGCCTACAGGCATTCCCATTCACGAAAAGATATTTTTCCCTATATATTCTAAAATGTATTAAAATCGTTTAGTTCGTTGTAGAAAATTAAATAATAAATTTAAAAATACGAAAACATTTCGTGAATCTACAACAGTGAGTATTACTAAGACTACAAAACAAATTAATTTGAAACAACTACTTCTCTTCCTAATACCGTTTTATTTTGTAGTCTTGGTAAAACTTACTGTTGTAGATTCACGAAATGTTTTCGTATTTTTAAATTTATTATATATTCTATATATAGAAATTAAAAATCGTTATGATATACATCTAAATATATCTTTAATATCGTGAAAGATCTCTTAGTTGATTAGCATTTTACAGAAATTACAAAGGTTACGTAAATATAAATTTCCAACTAAAGGATAATTATCTAACAAGTTCTGCTTTAATGATAGATAAATTAAAATATAAAAAGCAAACCCTGAGAATTTCGTAACTGACAGCTAATTGCAAAGCACAATATTTCCCTTAACACTGATTATTTTCACATAAATACAAGCACCATAAGAAATAATATGGTCGTATGCGCCCGGCGCATCCACCATAATATACCATAATATTTTTAAGCGAGCGTACGCGTTGTGTAGGTATAATATAAATGAATTTCTTGCGCAAAGTAAAACTGTAACACGCCCGTATTAACAGGTAGTGCACGTACAGCTATAACTGAGCGCGTACGTTCACATCAAAATTGCGAAATGAAAAACAGCGCTGTATTGAATCAAATTTAAACGCCTGTTATTACAATCAAATCCCGATTAATGTATACGCCGAATTCGTAAATACGATTTGATTACTTCAATTTCCTACTTTGTTAAAATTAATATTAAATATATATAGCGTAAATAATATGAAACGTATGGAAATGGCTTAACCATAGATTCATGAATATTTTAAAACTTTAGTTTTAGTCTCGTTTAGATGTAATACGTTTTTTTGCTGTTGCACCAAAATGAAATATATCTTCGTGTTTGTTCCTTTGATTGATTTACGTTAAAAACATAGTTGCCTATATTTAAAACGTACCATCAGCAACAAAAATAATCGCATGGGTATTCTTTAGATGTTGGGGTAAATCATTTATGTAAATGAGAAAACTAACTGGGCCTAATTATAATGTGTTATTGTTGATTATCAAGTAAATTAATATCATTATTTTAAATGTTTTTATGAAGAACAAGTTGCGACCGTTACTGCGTGGTAATCAATACTTATATTGAATTGACAAAATCACCAGGTTTTATTTAGCCACATATGTGTTAAAACTCCTTTTGTAGTAGTAGTAGTAGTAGTAGTGTTTGGCTATCGACTACGTGGTTCTTCCGCCCTGTAATTTGTGTACTTGTGTGTGTGTAAATCAGCTTGTTAATTTAAATGATCGCCCCCTTCACTCTATAGCAACACTAATTGCATCCCAACGGTGAATGGTACCGGTCACCCATCCAACTACTGACCCGAACCAACGTTGCTGCACGTTAGTTCGGGACCGCAACTGAATGCGCCACCATCGGCGCATAAAACTCTTTTATTTAATAAAAAATCTAAGAAATTATACATTTAGTATTTTATATCAAAATTAATTAATTATTATTAACATTAAAATTATTATTTACTAAAGTTTCACATAAAAGAACTAATTAAAAAATTTCAGCGAAAGTATTTTTACGATGTTGCAAACATCCTAATTTTCCTGCACATTTTCCATTGGGCCAAACCTATTACGACACCTTTTACAAGTACAGTTTGCAACTTTAATTTTTAAATTACCTTAAGTTTTCAATGTCCCATAAAAGGAATGTTCATAACAAAACGCATAAGAGACAGAGCAACGCCCCGGGGAAATCTTTTCGTTTCATAAAATTCATTCATTTTTTCCTTAATAAATGTAAATATATTTAAATTACGTCACCGTAAAACCAATCTGAAATGTTTTATCTTAAAATAAATAAATACGGTTAAATTATTATTTTATATATTATTCATATTTATGTAAATTTACTTAATGTTAAGGCAAGTACTGTACTGTAGGTAATTGTTTGCTTTTTTTAATTTATATGTCTCTATAAATAAAATGTCAGAAGTTGTTGGGAAATTATCCCTCGGCGGAAATTTATTTCGGTGTATTCTCTTTAATTTATGCAAAATTATCATCAGCTGGGAAGTCTTTCATGATATTACAGAGGATGTTCAGATGTATATCATAATATTCCTTTTGGAGTATAAGATATTCTGTAATTTAATTTATACTAATAAAAAAAATATTGATTCGATGTTAATTTAATTTCTATGAATAACATATTTATTTATTATAATACTAAACTTTTTGTTATATACAGGGTTCATTATAAAATTAATGCGCAATTTCAAGGAAAAATATATTACAAATGCTTATTTTTTTTAAATACTCTCCTTCAGTAACAATATACTTACAGAAAAGTGCCTGCAATCTGAAACATTTCAACGGGAATGTCTGTGACATGCTTTTATGGCCACGTGGCTGGGAGCATTGTCATAGTGGAGCATGATGTGTCTCAAACACATCAGGAATCGTGTCCAGTTACGACAGAGTTAAGAAAGTACGGCTCATTTCGAATCAAATCGAATAATTCTTGATAACGCGAAACTCTTCTTTCTAGTTTTCTGTAAAAACTTTTGATGTAAGCTTCTCGCAGACCACACGCATTTATAGATCCTCGATCACTATCAGATGTACTGCAAATGTGAACGTTATGGTGTCGGTTCTGGACGTTCTTGGACGTCTACTACGGGTACTACCTCCTTCCGGTCCTCTTTGAAACTCTTGTGCGGTCGTCTTTGAAGCATCTTGGATGTTTCCGTTGCATTCTTTCTAAGCCACTCACAAATCTTGATTGCGTATGGCTGTTCAAGCAAACGATCTATCGCACCGTTTTACAAAGTCGAATAACACACTTCACGCGGAACTAGATCTTTCCACTCAAGCTGCATTGACAGGGCAGACCCTTCTCCACATTTTCCGACACGTTTAACCCCACTGCGATGATAGTCGCGTCACAATAAAATTATGTTCATTACTTTAATAATAGACCCTGTAAAACAAGAAGTCGGTAAATAAAATTTAATTACTTTAGCAAATTAATAATTTAAAAAAATATATTAAAAAAATAAACATACATTATTTAAAAGTTGCAAATTAAACATAAATTTGGTGGACTATTCTAGAACTCTCAAAGAAAGTTGCTGCATATTCCATATGACTTTCTCTTTCAAATAGTGAAAACTTTCTTTGTGTTTTCCAGAATATTCCACTAATTTTTGAATAAGGTAGAAAAATGCTACAAAATTCTGAAATATTAGAAAACAATAACTTAAAAATTGTAGGACAATTCGAGGGTTCCCGAATATTAAACCAATTTTTTAAGAATGCAGAAAATGTAGTAAAAATATTTCTGGAAAATTTAAGAATACTCGAATGTTGGAAGGATATAGGAGAAAGCATTTTCCATTCATCTCGAATAATGAAATAAAATATGCTAAAATATTTGAATGAGAAATTGCTAATTAATACTCTTTACGAATATTTTAGAAGTTTGTAAATTCCCTGCATAATAGTAGAATGTTTAAAGAGGAATTTTATAGTAAGGATATTCTGAAAAATTTTAGAAAGCACGATGTGAATATTTTTAAACTCACATATAAAATTTTAAATTTTAAAGAGCAATTGATAAAACGTCCAAAAAAATCATTCCAGAACATAATTTTTGGGAAATTACAGAACCCTAGAATGTTGGAAAAAACTAAGTAAGAAATGATTAAAATTTCGAATATTGAAATAAAAATGCAGAAAATTATAGGCACTTCAATGAGAAATTGGTAAGAAATATTCTAGAAGTTTTTAAGAAAAATTGTTGAATAATATTAGAATTTTTATAGAGGTATCTAAAAATAAGACAGAATGTTCTGGAAAATTCTAGAAAGCAAGACAAAAATATTATGAAAACCATAAATAATACTTTTCTGTTTAGAAGAGCAATTCTTGGAAAAATTCAAATATTTTCTGGAAAATTTTAAAGCCTTCCAATGCTGGAAAATCCCGATAAGAATTAACATGAAATGGCTTGATTAATACACTTAGAAACCTTTTATTCACTAAAATGAATGGTTGCGACCGTTACTACGCGGTAATCCATAATTACACTGATTTGAAAAATTAAACTATGTTTAAACTACAAATATTTTCACTACTTTATTTGTAACCAGATGTACATTTTGGACACAAAGTGACAATTATCAATGGTTTGGTACTCACATAAAGTAGTGAAGAAAGGTTTCTATGTGTTTTAATTTTCACGTTACTCACTCAATCTAAAATATGAAATGGTAAAGTATTCTTGAATAGGAATGAAAAGTACAAACATTTGAATAAGAAATTGCTAAAAAATACTACAACGCTTTATGAATATTCTAGAAGAAACTTGCTGGATAATAGTAGAAATTTTAGAAAGCAGGATAAGAATATTTTCAAAGCCCAAAGAATATTTATCTTATTAAAATAAAATCCTCGCAATTTAGAAGAGAATCTTTAATGTTCCCATAAGATAAAGTAAGAAATTAAAAATGATGATGTGGTCATAATAGTACTTTCCCTATATTTTTCTGGAACGCTATGAGGTTTACGCAAAAATGCTATTTGCTCAATTTTTGTTTCTTTACTTACTTGTTATATAAATTTCATTTTTATGAGTGTTCACCAAAAGCTTTAAAAAACTTTCATCTCAATCGGATTATTCGTTTTTGAGATACAGCGCCGACAGACATACATATATTTATCTAAATTTGAAAAATATTACATAACTTTTCAAGCAAATATTAAAGGGAATGAGAAATTGATCAAGTTTTTTATTTTATTAGAATCCATCAACAATTAGTAATCATGTATGTTTAGGGTGGGAGGCTGGTCTATAATCCAGTAAAATATCATCAAAAATTATTTCAAAAATTTGTTTGAATAAATCTAGTAAAATTTGCAGTTACAGTGTTACAATTTGTAATTAAAATTTTCGCTTATGTTTTACTAATTGGAGGGTGGGATAGAGGCCACTCACCCACCTATATACATTTTAACTTTAATTACTAATCGCGTAGTGGTATGCAAAATTACAAAATTTGAAGACATTAAATCAAGCTTAGATAAGATTAGCTATAGAAGTTCATTTATATTTAAACTTAATTTTTTTTATTACATAGAAGATTTTTTGAAGCAAAATCATCAACAATTAGTATGTGAAGTTATCATGTACATAGTGGGTGGGTGGTTTTGCTTTATTATGTAGAGAATCGTGAATTAAAGGTATTTCCAACCAGAATTTAGATAATTTGAAGTTTATGTAAATACTCCAACATTCCAGATTATTTTTAAAATATATATAAAATAAAATATATAGAAAATACCTAATATCGTCATTTATGAAAAAATTCAAATATCTAAACTGTACAGTATAGTCCAGTAGTAAATATAAGAACTAATGAGTAACGTTAAAGCACATAACTATAATACCAGTTTTCGAAAAGGTACTAACAGTATATTTAATTAACCCGCGGTGAACATTTTTAACTATTTTGATTAGAACTAAAATTTTGTGAAACAAACCAAGTGTTTTTTAGTTCCAACCAAAATAGGTACTAACTGAGTTAGATTCTTTACCTGGTTTTTGCTTATTACTATACCAATATTATTATTATTCCGTGTAGAAGGTACGGAAAAATATTGTGATCGCAAACATATATTTCTTTTTAAATTTAGTAATTCAATTTTTTGTGTGTTTATTTGTATCTCAATGGGCTATATTAGATAATATACTACTCAATAATAAACGAAACGCCGTTCAGGAAAACTTTATATGTTTATGAATCTTTTATATGTAAAAGTTTATATCGATACTGTATAAAAAAGCTGAATAATTTGCTCGTTACTAGTTATATAAATTTAATAAAGGCCGATATTATTTGCGTCACCTGTGGGCCACAAATAAATAATACACATATGTATTATATATTACCTTATATTGTTGTTTTTGGATTTTAGTAGTTAGTATGTTAGTATATATCGTACATAATTAATTAATGGGAATAATTCTTGTAGATGAATATAAATTTAATACAATCATAATAATAAATATAACATTAACTCCCTTCTCCTACAATTAAAAATTTGTTTACAAAACTCCCTAAAATATTTTACTGGCTGGAGTATTAGTAACTATTCTAAATATTAATATTTTTTTCATGTATTTCACAAAAACAAACACCTATGTTAACGTTGAATTTTATGCTAAGGCAATAAATTATTTATTAGCATAGGTCTAGCAAATTAGATTAGATTGATACATGAAAGTAATGCTACAGGTCTATAATTTTTTATATCGTATGACCATTTTTATATATGTTTATAATTATAGCTTTCTTTAATCTTTCTAGGAATATGCCATTTTAAACGTTAGATTTATTAAATGTAAAAAATATTTAATTATGTAAGTAGCTGAAATTTTTACAAGAAAAATCTGTAATATTATCAAAACCACATGTTTTATTGTTTTTTAATTTGTTTATAATGAGTAATAATTCTTCTTCGTTATATGTTATGGTTGGTATAATAATAAAAAATGATTGTGATTAAGAAATCATATTAGGTCTTATTTCCATCAGATATATTTTTTACGATTAGTATTGGTTCGTTTTTGATAATCCGCTTGGTCTGTATTAAATACTTTTATTAATTTATTTTGATAGTATGTTTTTGTATTTGTTAATAAATGCGTGTGAAATTTTTTAGGCTCTGAGTCTCTGAGTTTTTGACTTGATTGCTTTAATTGATGGTTTACCCAGGACTTATCAGAAATTTGTTTAGTCTGCAGAGGAAAATGTTTTTCAAAATAGTGTGTAAAGATATTATGGAAAACGTCAATTTTTATGTTTGTATCTGTTTGGTTGAAAACATCTGCCCAATTTTCTGTATGTAATTCAGAGAGAAAATTGAAAAATCTTAAATTGACTATAATTTCTAACGTAATGTATTGGCCAAGTTTCGTTACAGATTAAATCGAATTTATAAAATATAATTTTGTGATCAGATATGATATTACCTTTCGTAAATGTGTTTCTAGAAGATACATTTGTATAGATCGAACCAAGTGGTACTAGCGTTTTCATTATTTATTTCCATTGCATTAAATGAAAGTAATAATAATTCATTAGAATTCTTAATACTTAATTGTGACAATACTAATAAAATGGTGATGTGGCCATCATAGTACTTTCCCTTTCGAAAACTATGAGGTTTACGCAAAAGGCTATTTGTTCACTTTTGAATCCTCTACAATTATTTGTTATATAAATTTCATGTAACTCTAATAGTTTATTAGCAATTAAAAAAACTTGCTTTAATAAAACTTGTTCAGTTTCCCATTCCCTTTAACTTTTGTCTGAAAAATGTTGTAATATAATAATAATATAATAATAATTTTTTATTATTGCCATCACAGAAATTGTTTACACACGTTAAAATTGTAACATTAAGGTAAAATAACAAAGCAGAATACAATGAACATATTAAAATTATTATAAAATGGTAGAAAAAAAATTTAATCTATAAACAAAACATTGAAACAAACAGATAATTTACCGACTCTGAAAAATGACATAAATAAGAATAAAAATAACATTCATTTACTTAACTAGTAAATTTAAATTAAGGAACTTTTCAGACAAGCACTCATTAAGACAATAATTTGCCTTTTTCGAGAGAAAAGCTTTAACTTTTGTTGTAAAGGTTATAACCGAGATATTTTTGATATTTGGAGGTAACTAATTTGAGGCCATAATAGTTGGTAGCAGATCGCGATTTTGATATTCGATGGTATGCCGGATAGATTAAACTGTTATTCCTTGTAGAATAGCAGTGTATTTGATCATGGGTAAGGTATGAGTCAATATGATTTTGAAAATAAATTCGATAGGATTCCAATATATAAATGGACCGAAGGGTTAGTACTCCTATTTTACTTTAAAAAATCTTACAGTTACTCAAATGGCACGACGTTGTAGAGCAAACAATCAGCAATGGAGAATGCCCCCATAATAATATCCCATAAGCTTTACGACTATGAAATATACCGAAATAAGCAGATTTTAGAACAGATTGAGGTAAGGAATTGGTAAGATTTTGTAATAAAAAAATGGCTGAGAAGAGTTTCATCGAAACACAATCTCCATGAGGATGCCAGGTTAATCTGGAATCCAGATGAATTCCCAGGAATTTTGTAGTGAGGTTATTTATGGCTTTTGTACTTAGTAAAAATATCTGATTTACAGTTTTATAGGAATTCAAAGATAGTTTATTGACTTTAAACCATTCGATAATCTCAAGGCTGACGTTGTTACTGCTATCTAGCAAATCTCGGTTCTTAGAGGATTGATTTATTACATTATACGTGCTATGGTAAAACATTTATATAGATCAGAAATCGCAATGGACTTAATATTGATCCTTGTAGTACACCGTGTATTATGTTTAACTCCGCTGATGGAGTACCATTAACTTTAACCCGTTGGCAAGATGCCAACGGCAAGATATGGTCCAATAAGACGACTGCTGCTAGGATGGAAGTTTAAGAAATAAAGCCTACGCAAAAAAATGTCACGCGACACAAAATCGAAAGTCTAACTAAGATCAAAATAAGATTCAAAATAAAATAAAATGTATAACTTTGTTCATATCACTTTTTTAATTATAAATAAGGTGCCATTGTCGATTTACTAGAGTTAAAGCCCTCAATTATCCAGTTAGGCGCCGACTGCATCGATTGCAAATATTCCTGTACGAAATCCAAATTGATTTGTATTAAGTATATTATATTTCTCAAGTCAGTCAACAATCTGCTTAAATAATATTTTTTTCAGTACCTTGGCTGCAATAGGTGATAATGAGATAGGTCTGTAATTATTAAGATCAGAGCTACAACCCTTCTTAAATACTAGGATGATGTACCCTATTTTCAGGCTATCTGGAAAAACAGAATATTTTATGCAATGATTAATTAATTTTGTGAGCGGTGATATAACTACATTAGTGATATTTTTTAGAAGCCCTGATGTCATGGCTTATATATCCTGTGCAAATGTATTTCTAATGTTCTGAATAATTTCCTTTACCTCACTCAGGCTAACCTCAGGAAAAATGAAATAATATCCGCACATATTGAGCTTCCAAACATCAATTTTATTGGGTCTTGAAGAGTCATTAGAGACTATCGATTATTTTTCCTGTAGCGATACTAAAAAACATTATTAGGCAATCAGGTAGTATGGGAATATTAGTATTATTATTTATTTATTATTAGTTTTAATAAGGGAGCAAAGAGTTTTAGTCATCTTATTCGATTTTTTGATAGAATTTTCATTAGTTATAATTCTAGTTGGGTTTGGGTTTCAATCCCCATGATCTGCCAAAGCGCCTGCGGAATATCGATAGTGCCGCTATAACTTTGCAGATTGTACAGCTGGCTTTGTAAACTGTCTGCAGTTTGTGTTTTCTTGGGATTCCACGAATGTTGAGCCTGGAAAGTGCTGTGAAAGCATCAGCTAAAGTGGTGGTTTGCCTTGATCTCTTGGAAAGTAGGCAGAGGCAACGACAACCTGCCTATTGCCTTTCTTTGTGAGATTTTTTACTAGGACTACTTCTAAGTGTGGTGAATTCTATAATGTATGTATTATGAATGTCTTTCCTGAGCATTACAACTGTCCTTGTAATGTAGTAGTAGTAATGCAATATGTTTTATACACCAGACTACAATTGTCTTGGGGTAGGCCCCTTGCCTGTTCGTTAATGATCCAAGGCTCCTGTAGGAATCCTATTTCAAATTTGGTTTTTTGAATATCAAATAAAAGGCACTTGATGGTGCTTTAGAGAGATGAAGATGACGTACGCCAGCCATTAAACTAAACTCTGTGTTTCAGGGTTTTTGTCTTTAGGGCTTCCTTTCTATCCGTTTCCATCGATCGAGTAAAGCTTTTATAGCCCTTGTTGTCATTGATAACGGATGTTTAAGATTAAGCTAGGGAAAGTAAAAGTTAAAGGATTCATTATAGCATAACACGGCCTTTGAAACTGGTGGTCACCTGCTACCCAGAATTAGCATAGATCACACTAAGCTTCCTCTTAATCATGCATCCATCGGGTTTATGCTGTTCCACCTTGGATTGAGGTATTTTTATGGTTTTCCTTTCACATGAATCCGGGCGGTGAAACCATTGACATCGATGAGTCCTATATGTCAGACCAGATGGTTATTGAACCCAAACAGACCTGGCCTCGTTAGCCCTAGTAAAAGTCTAAAGCCACGATACTACAGCTGGGCAGGGGTAAAGTAGAAACAGGTTTGTGGCCCTCTATCCCTCAAAACCTAATAGACTCGGTGGCCTAATATGGCCAAGCTAGGCCGAAGAGTTTATTCAGTGGAGACAGATCACAAACGGAATAAATAGTGGCTATATCGAAGGGAAACTTTTACTACAAATTGTAATGAGTCCCAGAAACTCCTAGCCGTAGGCCCAGGATGATCCCAAAGTGATTTACACTCTATTGGATTCTAGTGGTTCACTGAGTCTTCATACACAAGGTGCATTCATTTGTAAGGGTCTCTAACATAATCGTAACGTATGTCAGTATTGAGGGTAGGACTAGTAAACTCGACTGCGCAGATTCTGAGGTCTCTTCTCGTCTACTATTAGTACTTTTTTTTAATTTTTGACCAACTTCTATACCAACAAGGTATCTGAAAGCTCGGGTTAGAAGTCAGTTAACTTCATAATATCCTAAAATTTTTCTTTTATTCGCTTCTCATGTTTTTGCACTGTCTTTCCATAAGGGAATTGTATTGTTTATGGTTCAACGAGATGATTTTTTGTCGCTCATCATCAGTTTTTTTGTCGTAGAGGATTATAGTATCTGCTGATTCAGAATCAAAATAAGCCAAAAGCAGTTAAACTTACTTTTATTTTTTTTTTCAACTTGTTACTAGGTTTTTTTTGTAGTCTGTTGCATTTGGAATCATCCAGTGGCAAATATTTATATTTATTCACATGAAAAATTGGTCAGACATTCAAAAAATAATTTTCAAATCATGGTTTTTGCTGTTTTACACCAGAATAATAATTAATACTAGTAAAAGTAAGAATCCTAAGAAACTTTAGTAATTCTAACATAGTAACAGGTTCTATAATTATAAAGTTCTTTTGAAAAGGATATTTTCTCACTTGTTTATAAGAAATTTTAACATTTCTTCATTGAAAAGTAAAGAAAAACTGAAAAAACTGAAAAACCAGGTTTCACATGAAGAATTTCGAGTGGAATATGGTGTACCCTTCAAAGGATTTTCGCATTGTCTTGTTAAAGAAGGATGCATCTTCAGCATTTGGTTTACCTTATTTTTCCGAAGACTTCTGACAAAAAAATGGTTGTATACTATTCAAAATTCATCGTGGAGGTTGTATAAAGTTATATTTGCGACATGTCTTTTTTTTGAAAAATATAGGCGACCATTTTTTTCGTAAGCGCACAACTTTTGTTGGAGTGGGATAATCTTAAAAAATTCCGTATATTATCGATAAATAGTGGTTTATGCTGGTGGTACATGTATCGATGTATTGTTGTAGAAAAAATCTATGTCATGACCTAATTTTCCATGTCACTACAAAGAAAATAAATGGGGCATCAAAATGTATTGAGCAGCTTTATTGATGAAAAGTCAAACTTCACGTTTAAGACGTCGGTTGTCATATGGCAGCACTTGGATGATCAATTCCCGAAATATAATAAACAAGCCTCGTACATTATTGTCTATTAATAAATAAAGCTTAAATCAAGTTTATCTTCACGAAACTCACAAAATCAAACTAATCGTCCATTTAAGTATTAGTAAATACAAATAGCATGAATTTAAAAATATCGTCTGATAATATAATATATTTTATTTCTTAAATCAACATTACTAGGTTATTAGTTTATTTACACATAAGGAAAAGATATTCTTCGCATTTAATGGAATTAAGGATGTCCTTACGTTATGCAATTTTAACTCCATAAATCAACTATAATAATAACTTTCAGCGTCTGCTAGCAGTACTTTCTGATATTTATGACATTTCACGCTGAAGCGGTTTGATTAAAATTTTGGAAAGTCCGCTGTGATATTACAGTATTTAATTTTCTTCTAGATTACATCAGTGGGCGTGTTTATTGTGAGTGCATTTCGCCATTATTCAACTTTAATTTTCGTTATTTAATATTGCATAATTTCATTAACCAAGCCAAGAGTCCAGTCGAGGTTTTACAACTGAGGTTGTAATTACGTTTTCACATTAATAACAATATTTTTATTATAAAGCCGCAAATTTACTTTTGTAAGCTATTAGAAAGGTGTGTAGGATTCACACAATTTATTCCTCTTTAAATATATATACAATTACTTCCATTTTAATAATATCTAATTACTTTCAATTACAATAATTACTTAAACGATTATTGTTTATAAAGTGAATGCTAATTAAGTCACAATTATTAGCTCTCTATTAATTTTTAATAATTTTTATTGAATAAAAGAACGCTGCAAATCTTGATCATTATATAGAAATATGTAGATTTAAGGAAAAGGAATATAAATATAAGAAAAGTTGTTTCCTGCAGTTTAATCTTAAGCGCTCTCGTATTTATCTATATGCTTACGAAGTGGAATCTTACGTTATCCTGAAACAAAGCTGTAACTCTATATGATAAACCTTATGACTTCGCTTTCAATTTAAACTACTAATAATACTTATTTTATATTATTTATTCCGCTTTTATTTATATTCTTAATAACCAGTCAAAATAAAAGTGTTATTGTTGTTATTGATTAATCATTTCGTATAATTGAAAAAAAAACATTCATATAATTTAATTATTTATGTATTTTTATTTGATCCTGTTTTATTAAGTATTTAATACCCAAATTTATTTAACTGTCTTTAAATGTTATGTATACATTATAATTTAATTAGGGCAAGCTTACTAATTTGAAGTTTATATAAAGCACTTGTTGGACCAGATGTAAAAAGTCTTTACCAGCAAAAATGTACTGGTGTCCTTAATTAAATTTAAATTTGACAATGCAATTAAAAATTACTACGCTGCTTTACGCACTGCTAACCTGACCAGTTCATCTGTGCGTTTTGTTTATTTGCAATTCTAGTTTCACATTTCGCGTTGCGTTTACATAAATTAGTGATGAATATTTGGATGCATCAATATATCTGCGAATAAACTGACAAAGGTCAGAACTACATTATCATCACTGAGTTGATTATAATCGAATCGCAATCGCATTCATTATAGATTATTAGTAACTGCGTCAATTGCTACAGTAAAATATGTTGGATGTTTATATTGAAGATATTTACGAAATAAAATGGATTTTAATTAATCGTGTTATGTAACCTAATTGCTTTATAAATAAATATGTAGTGTTTTTAAAATTTATTTTACAATCCATATAGCTGATTTTTCTTGACTTAAATATTTCATCTTAAATGATAAGATTTACAATATCTCTTTGTACAGAAAATACTCATAAATTAAATTAATAATTTGTACTCTAATAATTATTTTATTTTATTTTTATTATTAATATAATCTTTACATAACTCAAGAATACATACATCATATGTGCTCTATATTAAAGTAAACTGAAAAGTGAAGTAAAATTGAAAAAAATTTCAATTATTGATATATTTATTCTATTAATTTTTATAAATGCAAAATATTACTATTTATTTGCTATTAAAGACTATAAATAGTAAAATTTTGTTATTAATATAAATATTTCTGAAAATATCACGATCACCTTGAATCAGACATACTTTTAAGAAATATAATAAGGCGGAGGTTGTTATCGCAACATAAAATAATACATAATTTTTACTTGATATTTAAGAAGATGCAGTAATAATATTCCTCATTAAATATTCCGACAGAGCATCGAATATTCTCCCCAATTATAAGTTTAAGATCCTCATTTTTTTAGTATCTTTAATATTCCATGAATGGAAATAACTTGCAGTTAAAATGAAATAATATCACCGAATTTATAAATTATAAAAAACGGTAATGAGACCAGCACACTAATGCGGAGAGATTATTCCTTGCATTTTCTCGTTTTACCCTTACCCTTTATAATTACACATACAGGGTGAGTTTTTTAGATGTTCTCTATGGGAATCTCGGAAACTATAAGCGATAGAAATACGGTTAAATGAGGAATGAAATGTAGTTTTAAGGGAAGAATAAAACTGTATTTCCACGGTTTTCAAAAAAGTCAAGGGTAACTAGATATTTTGAAAAAAGTAAAAACTGTCATTTTTTCAAATCAATAAATCTCGTTTATTATCATAGATAGACAAAACTGTAAAAGTCAAAGTTGTTGATAATTCTATGCAGATTAATGAAATATATGTAGAAATTTACGAGATATGATGCAAACTTACATTTTTTTAAATAAAAACCATTCGATAGATTACTTTTTCTCTTTAATCATATATCACATATGAAATAGTTCTTTCTAAAAATAAGTGAGTTACAGTAATTTTAAGTTTTATCGTAAATTAAAAAAACAGTTAGCCATGAAAAAGTTAAAAGTAAAACAATTGCAGTTGTTTATAATAATAGCAACACTGTAATTATTATTAGACAATTACCGTTTCCATTTAAAAATATGTAAGTTGGAGTAATATCTCTCATAAATACTTTATCTTTTACATTTTTTTCTTTTTATTCGAGGAATTAAATTCTAACTTAATCCGTAGTAAAAAATGTTTATATTAAAACACTTGGTGTCTAATTAACCTTCAAATTTTTTTTTCTATATGTCAAAATAATCGAGATATATATATTTGAAAAAATGGCATAACGGGTGTCCAACAATTATTGCAGTCCCGGGTGGCGTTGGAATAAAAAACGTAGGTCGATTCTTACATGTTGCAAATAAATGAACTGACATTTTAATTGTCAAACATAACTTAAATGTGCATTAAAAATGTCAGTTCATTTATTTGCAACATGTAAGAATCGACCTACGTTTTTTATTCCAACGCCACCCGGGACTGCAATAATTGTTGGACACCCGTTATTTTACCTTTTACAAAATTTTTGGAAACGTTGAATTTTAATCGTTTCGTAAATTTACACTTGTACAGTATAATAAACAGTTGTGGGAAATTACGTAGAGGACATGTTATTCAGCTTGGGTGCACAACTTTTGGAGGTGAATCCAGTGTCAGGTCACCAGTTCCACGCACGAGAAGAAAACAAGAACTACAGTTTTCGTGAAAGGAAATAAGTACTTTTTGGGGCATAACACATTCCAACATCCTATTGCAATATCCGTAATCTTCAAAGCTATGGGTGTGACTAGTGATCAAAAAATTTGTCAAATGGTTGGTTTATCAGATTTGAGAAAATTCACTTCCACTTTAGAGGAGTGTCACAATTTGAAGAGGCAGCACTTAAGTATTTATCCTCTAAACTAGTAGTTAAAAGATATGTCACATCAGCTAGCAAAATTAAGACCCCCTCAGAGGAAGCCACCACAGTCCTTGCCCATGTTCTAGTAGTCGAGTATAATTTTAAGATGAAGGCCGTTTACCTTTCTTTAATGGCGAAAAGAGTTATAGAAGCTCAGGGTGATAAGAAACTTTTGGATGATAGGGCTTACTACGAAAACAAAAACCTGAAATTGGCTAGTTCCCTGCTGTCTCTCATGTTTGAAGACGTGTTTAAGAGATTTAATTTTGACCCGAAGGCCATAGCTGAGAAGACGATACCAAAAATCAGGGCAACTCAATTCGATGTTATAAAGTATATGAGATCTGATCTTATTACGAATTGCCTTGTGTTTGCTATTTCAACAGGAAATTGGACAATCAAAAGATACAGAATATAACGTCAGGGCGTTACTCAAGTTTTATCTAGGCTGAGCTATATTTCTGCACTTGGCATGATGACTCGACTAAACTCCCTGTTTGAGAAAACTAGGAAGGTTTCTGGCCCTAGATCCCTTCAGCCCAGCCAATGGGAAATGTTGTGCCCCAGTGACACCCCCGAAGGAGAGGCCTGTGGTTTAGTGAAAAACTTGGCCCTCATGACCCACATAACCACTGAAGGTGATGACTATCCTTTAATACGATTAGCAAATAATACCGGTGTATTAGACATCAACACCGTGGGTGGAGAATTTATCAGTTCCCCTGGAGTGTACATAGTGTTTCTAAACGGTAACATAATTGGAGCAATTCGTCATTACAGAGAACTTATAAACATGTTTAGGCTGATGAGGCGGAACGGCTACATTTCCGGATATGTGTCGATCTATCCGAATCACCACCAATCAAGGTTGTGCAGGCCGTATATTATCGTCACGAAAGGGCGCCCTCTAGTGACAGAACATTAAGGAATTGGAGAAGGGGATTAGGAGTTTCGAGGATTTCTTACATGATGGTTTGATTGAATTCCTTGATGTAAATGAAGAAAATGACAGTTTCATAGCCTGCTACGAAAAATACATCACACCACACACTACACATTTAGAAATAGCTACCTTCACATTATTAGGAGTGTATGTCGGTTTAGTTCCTTACCCTCACCATAACCAATCACCTAGGAATACCTATCAATGTGCTATGGGCAAACAAGCAATGGGTACTATCGGTCACAATCAAAAAAAACGTATGGACACACTGTTGTACAACTTGGTGTACCCTCAGGCTTTGATGGTGAAATCAAAAACCATCGAGCTCACGAATTTCGACAAACTACCCGCCGGAGAGAACGCTACGATTGCCGTGATGAGCTACATCGGTTACGATATAGAGGACGCCCTCATCATCAACAAGTTTATGTCTGGTTTATAAAAATACCAAATGCATTATGAAACGGTACGCCAATCAGACCTTCGATAGGATCCAAGTTCCAATGATTGACACAGTTACCAATAAACCGATTTGGAAACATGGGACTTTAGATTCTGACGGTATTGTAGCTCCAGGAGAACTTGTCGAAAATAGACAGACTTTAATTAATAAATCAGTGCCTGTAATATCGTCTGTGCCGGGCCGCGCCTAAAATAGTGTAGAATATCGAGATGTTCCAGTTTCGTATAAAAATGTAGAGCCTAGTTATGTGGAGAAGGTAATGGTCTCCACCAATGAGGAGGATTCCGGTTTGATAAAAATATTGTTGAGACAAGTTCAGTTCCAGGCATGAACAGAAGTGTGTTGTAGGTCTAGTAGTTGATCAAGAAGATATGCCTTTCAATGAATATGAAATATGTCTTGATATTATTATGAACCCCCATGGTTTCCTATCTAGAATGACAGTTGGAAAACTAATTGAGCTGTTATCTGGCAAAGCAGGTCTTTTAGAAGGTAAATTTTATTATGGAACAGCCTTTGGGGGATCCAAGGTACAAGATTTTAGTGAGGAACTGATATTACATTTTCTGTGATACAAAAAGATGAAATAATAACAAATATCTTTATTTACATGTTTTTTTTTCTTTTACAATATAATATTACATTTGAGCTTTAATTGTGAACGGGCTATCGACTATTGGTCTTTTTGCCCAGCCTAAAATATGAATCGCTCTTTTATTTAATTATCAAATGTTCGGGGAATTTCAATGATTTTATATAGGGTTTTTTGGGGAATTTAAATTTGAAGGAAATACTAGGGTTGCGTTTCAAAACGATGATTATCATTGATTCTCTCATTTTTTATTCTTTACAATCCTTTTTGAACAGTGTTAAGTGTTTCTTTTATTCCTAAATATTTTTTTTAAATTTAAAGATAAACAATTTTTTGTAGAAATTAGTTTTAGAAAATTTCAATTAGAATTATTTTTAAACAAAAATTTTTAGTAAAATTTAATTCTTAGTTTGATAAAATTATATGGATTTTTAAGTAATATCGTAAATGTTTTATCTTAATTTTGTACTATTCCTTTTATAAATGTTTTTGAATCTTTTTTTTTTTAATTATATTAGATTTCAAACATTTTCAACTGTCTAAAACAAATCTTTTCGAAAAATTTTTCGTTACCGAAATAGATCTTGTAATTGAAAACAATTTTAACTACTTATTCTTAATATATGGTATATATAAAACTAAAAGGTTTTTGGTAAATTTTAGTTTTCAGAACCGAAAATTATTAATGTAAACAAATTTTTGCATGTACTTGTTGATTTCTGAGAGAAAATTTAAAACATATAATATATAAGAAATTAATAACTTTCTAGTAAAATTCACAGTTTTGAAGAAAAACACAAGGAGACTACAATAATTTTTTAATTGTTTTTAATAATTTTTGTAACTTTTTATTGCTAAAATTGCTGTTTGCTTGTATTTATTTTTTTAGAACTATATTTTAAGTTATTTAAGCGAAATAAATTTTTTTTTTTATTTAGACTATATTGAGTTCTTTTAATATGTTTTTTTCTAAATCATTTGCTCTTCTTTTTTAGACTTTTAGAAATTTTCTTCTTTATGTGTAAAAATTAATTAATTAAAGTTTTCAGTTGTTTTTAACGATAATTAAATTTCAACTGTTTCTCCTTTTATAAAATTTCCACCATTTCAAACATATTAAAAATTCACATTAAAATATTTTGAGCTGTTTGTTTAATTTATTATATTTTCATTTGTTTTTCTTTAGGATTTTTTTAAATGAAAATAAAAACTTGTTTGCTTCCATATATTTAATTAGAATTTTAAATAATTTTAGTAAATTTTAATTGTTTTATTTCTTGTGTTGTTAAAATTGCAACAACTTTAATTTTGTATTGTAAAACTTCAATTGTTTTAAGTGAATCATTTATTCGTCAATATCAATTCAAATTTTTTCTGTTCCCTATTATTAATTGCCATTTTTTTGTGTTAAATTTTAAATATTTTAAAGCCGTTTAACAACGTCTTCAATTGATTTTCAACAAAAAATCAACTTAATTATTTTTAAACATAGTGTTGACAACTGGTTTTGTAAAATTTCAACTGTTATGAGAGAGTAAATTGTAATTGTAATTAAAGTATTAGCACTTTCTGAATGAATGTCATTTTAACTATTGATAAAGAACACTTCGTGTTTCGAAATGTACATCTAGTCAATAAAAACAATTTGTGAAGAAAGTGATAATACTTTAATTACAATTTACTACATAATAATCTTCACGTAACTTAAAAATATATATTTCTGTTATGAGAGAATTTTAAAATTGGTTTTTGGGATATTTTCAGCTGCTTTTTAGATTTTCGTTTGCTCTTTCTAAACTATTTGTTTTTTAGTAAGATTTTAACTATTCTTTTCCAGAAAATTTGAATTTTTATAAAAATAGAAATAATAACTCTTTTGCTAATATTTCCCCTATTTTCAAAATTTCAACTCTTTTTTTTGTTAAAATTTCATTTAATCTGTTACTAAAGTTTATTTAGGAATTTTCAAATCATTTTTATAGTAAAATTTCAAATGTTTAAAAATGATTTATATTCAGTTTTTTTTCTAAACCTTTTCTTCTTCTTTGACAAATGTTTAGATGTATTTTTAGAATATTTAGAATATTTATTTTAGCATAAAATAAAAACTTTCTTGCTGATTTTGTTAAAAATGCCATCAATTGTGATAATTTCAACTTTTTTTATTGCAAAAGTTTAACAGTTTTGAGCATTAGAAAAACAAGAAAATAGTTTTTTTCTAAATTATTTGTTTTTCTTTGGTAAATATTTACTGTTTTTATATACAAGGTGGCACTAAAGTAATGTCATAGTTTGAATTGGCTGCTATTTTGTTATTTGAAAGTGTATTATTGGTTACATTACTTGGAAAAAAGTATATCGCTCAAATGGTCACCTCCTGAGTTGATGCATAATTGTGCTCGTTTTACGGAATATTGAATTGTTGCTCGCTAAATATCTGTCTCCAAATTGGCGATTTCTTCTTCAATGTTAGCTTTCAAGCCTTGCACGGTTCGTAATTTTTTTATGGCAAACGCGAGATTTTAAAAAGTTCCAAAGGAAGAAGTCTGGTGCTGTTAGATCTGGCGATCTGGACGGCCAGTTCAAATCTCCAAAACGAGAGATCACTCTACTTGGAAATTAGTATCTCAAAATCTCCATAGTTATCCGAGCTGCGTGACTGGTTGATCTGTCCTGTTGAAACCAACAATGATCGAGACCCAATCGTTTAGTATCTGCCTATAAAGCTCGCCATTTACGGTTACGGCGTCATCGGCGTCTTCAAAAAAAAAATAAGGATCAATCATTTTTTCACTGCAAATGTCGCACTAAACAGTCACTTTATGGGGTTGCAATGGATCTTCTTGCATTAAATGTGGATTCTCTGTGCCTCATAAACAGGGAAAACGACGACGAAATTTACGTTGCGTTAGAACAACAGACTTAAAATTTGTCAAAGAAGCAGTGACAATAAATCCACGATATTGAGGTGTGTGGCTTGTTGACAACTAATTCTCTATATATCTACATCATACATGTCAAAGCATACTGACATTTGGCGCCATCTGCAAAAATGGCGGCCAGGAAACCAAACGGGTATTCTGGGATGTGTATTTTAGATTATTGAAGAAGTTTTAGTTTGAGGAGGGATTAGAAAAATTTACCAATTACCGGGAGGAGTGTAGTGGGACGATAGCTGGATACTAGTGTGGGATCAATGTCGGGTTTGGGAATGCAAATTGTGATGTCTTGTTTCCATTCAGCAGGAAAGTGTTGTTGCAAATAAAAATAATTGAAAACTTCTAATATAAAATTTTTTTGAGAAGTAAACGCGGAATTTTGCCAAGGCCATGGGAGGAATTTTTACCAGAGTTCAAATGTGTGAAATAATTTGTCTCGTCTATTGAATAGCCGGTTGGAGGGGGTAGAGAAGTTTTTTCGAAAGAATTAAACCAGTAATTTACTGTTCTCTAACATTCGTTGCTGTGTGAGTGTTGAAACGTCTTTTCTAACTGTTCTGCAATTAATGTCTCGTCTGTCAGCGTTGATCCGTCGGTTGGGTCTTTTATATTGGCAAGGTGGTCATAGTTTTATACTACTACTAAACATCTTTATTTACAGAAAAAATAAAATATAATACATATAATGGAAAAATAAATTCTGATATAAGACATTGGTTTCATTTTTCTGCTCAACGGCTGTCAACCAGTGGTCTTTCAGCCCTATTTTTATATTTCGTTAGTTGTTTAATTTCGTTCCAATTTCTAAATTATTTATTCGTCAATTTCAATCCAAATTTTTATCTGTTCCATATTTTCATTTTTTTGTTTAATTTTAAATATTTAAGAGCTGCTCAATAATGTCTTCAATTGATTCTCAAAAAAAATCAATTTAATTATTTTTAACCATAGTGTTTAAAAATGTTTGTTTTTGTAAAATTTCAACTGTTATGAGAAAATTTTAAAATTGGTTTTTGGGATATTTTTAGCTGCCTTTTAAAAGATTTTCATTTGCTTTTTCTAAATCATAAATAATAGATAATTTAATTATAAAACAACAAAACAACAACCACAAGAAATTTTTATATGCATGCCCAAAAGTTGAAAATAAAACGTTCAAGTCATTAACATGGTTCTTTGGTGAAGTCAGCCTAAAAATTCGAAATATATTTAAAAAACATGATATTAATGTAGCATTAAAACCAACTAATAAAATTTGTAATTCAATTTTTAATTCTAAACCCCCGATAGATAAATTAGACAGATCAGGTATTTACAAGCTAACGTGTAAAAATTGTAAAGGAATTTACGGAGGTAAAACTGGTCATAACTTCAATATTAGATTAAAAGAACATCTTAGATCCTTCAGATTAAAACATACAAATTCCACATTCGCGAATCACCTAATAGAAAACCGACATTCTTTTGATGAAGATGTACTCGAGATAATCCATTTTGTCGAAAAAGGGTTCAAAATGGATTTACTCGAGTCACTAGAAATTCATAAAGCCAAGAGTAATCCGTAAATCCCAGTAATTAATGACCAGGTAGACCTAGTATTTTCCTACTTATTTCATTCTGTATAAATAAGTGTTTTGTCGTAGATTAATTTTCTTTAAGTTTGATAATGATCAGTTAATGATCTAAACTCGAGTCACTTAAAAATAAAGTGTGATATCAACAAAGTAAACGTTTTTGTTTAATTTTCCAAGATGTATCACGAAGTTAACGCCTCAACCATTAATCAATTAAATCATTTGTTTTTTAGTATAATTTTTTAAGTGTTCTTTTCTAGGAAATGTTTTTATATAAAATTAAAAAAATAACCTTTCTGCTAAAATTCTATCTAGTTTCAAAATTTCAAAAGTTCTTTTGTTAAAATTTCCGTTTAATCTGTTACTAAAGTTCTTTTTTATTGTAAAATTTGCTTGAGCATGTTTAAAAAAGATATTCGCTTTTTATAAATCTCTTCTTCTTTTTTGGCAAATATTTAGATGTATTTTTACAATATTTTTTAGTTATTTTATGATAGATTTTAATTTCTACATCACTTTTTTTATAAAATTTTCATTTTTGCAATAGTCCGAATAAAAACTTTTTTTTTTGCTGAAGTTCCATTTAGTTTATTAGAATTTTGAAAGTTTTTAACAAATTTAAATTGTTTTAAAAAATGCTATCAATTTTAATAAACTTTTTTTTTAATTTTAAAAATTCAACTGTGTTTTCTAAATCATTTGGTTTTTTTGAAAATTTTCACAGTTTTTAATTAGAAGAAATTTTTTTTTTTTTGTAAAAATGACAGTATAAATTACTTTTTATTTTTTAGTAGATATCTTTTTTAATTTAATTTTTTTTTTTAGTTTAATTTATCAATTGTTTATATTTTGATTAAATTATAATTGGTTTTTGTTTTGACTATTTTTCAATTTTAAGGTTAAACATTTTTATTTGGATTTTTTTTTTAACAAACCATTTTAAAGCAAAAAAGTAAACCATTTTTGAAAAGAAAATAAATCTTAATAATTGACTATGCTTTTAGCAAATTTCAATTTGTTTTTTTAAATAAAATTTTATCAATTTTTATAAAGCATTGACATTTTTAGCAAATTGTTGTATTACAAAAATTTCTTTTTTTTCTCAATCATTTGTATTATTATTGTAGTATTAATAGTTTTTTTCTTTTTACAAAAGTTTAATTGTTTTTTTTGTTCAAGTTCCTACAGTTTATTTTATTCTCATTAATTTTTATTGAAAGTTTTAAATATTAATTTTTTTAAATCATTTTTTAAGGCCATTTTTAAGCAAATATTTAAGTTTCTTCTGTACTTTTGTTTTTAAGTGAAATTTAATTGTTATGGTAAAATTATAGTTAGAGATTTTCAAATAAATTTAAAAATGTGTTTTTAAATTACTTTTTCTATAAAATTCCAATAATTTTTGTTTGTAATGGTTTTTACCATTTCTAACCATATAACTCTTTAGATTGTTAAAATTGTAAAATTTTACGAACTGAAATTTTGAATGTGTTTTGTGGTAAATAAACAATTAAGATGAAGATAAAACATATAAACTCGTTGATTTTTAAAGAGGATTTAAAACAAAATTTATATAACAAATACTTTTTACCAATAAAAATTAGTAACTTTTTAGACAAAAAAAATACAAGATAATTACTGTGATTTTTTTTAACAAATTTCAATTATTTTTTTTAAATTCAATGTATTTCTTCAATTGATTAAAACAAAAACAGTTTTAAGTGAATTTTAAAATGCATATATTTAGAATATTTTCAGCGTTTGTGCAGATTTTTATTGTTTATTTTTTTAAAATCATTAAATTTCCTTTTCTAGGAAATTAAATTTGTTTTTGTAAACATCAAAATAATAACTTTTTTTTCTAAAACTACATCTGTTTAAGTTTTTAGTTACTATTTTTGGCAAATTTCAGTTGTTTTTATTGTAAAGTTTAATCTTATTTGGGCGGTTTGTTTAAAATATTATCATCTGTTTTTCTTTGGCATTTTTTTCACTGTTTCTTACATATAAATTTCCACTTTTTGTAAATATTAACGTGATTGAATTCAATGAGTAACTTAAAAAAAAAATCATAGATTACAAGAAAAGTATTATAATGTTTTACCTGTTTTACCAAATTTCAATTAATCTATGTTTTGTTAAAGTTTTCGCATATTTCAATGTTTTTTTTCAAATGTTTTGAGCGAATTCGAAATTAAAATGAATTTTTAGAATATTTTCAGTTGATTATTTAGAATGTTTCCTATTTCCACATGTTTTTTTCTAAATCGTTTGTCTTTCTTCGGAAATTTTTATTTATTTATTTATTTTACTTACTTTACAAATTCTTAGATAATATACGTTTTGAAGTTGTTTGAAACAATTTTAACTACTTTTTTAAAAAATATAAAGAAATGAAAAGCTTTTGATACAATTTGGTTTTCACAAAACTTTACAAAGAATAATAATGAATTAATTAAAACATGGTTTTATATATAAACTCGCTTAGCTTTGAAAGAAGATTTAAAAAGAAAAAGTTATATATCAAATAATTGCAACCAATAAAACGTAAATAACTTTCTAAACTAATCCACAGTTAATAAAATATATAAGTCCTTTACGTTGTAGATAATTCACTAATAAATAGAAAAAACACGAAAATATATTCGTAAAATCTACAACAAATGAATCTTATTAAGACTACAAGAACAAATACACAGTTTTTGAGAAAAGCTGAAGAAAAGTACTGTGATGGTTCCATCTCCATTAAATATAGTTCCTCAACGCTAGTCTCGAATATATCATTAATTTTTTCATCTAACTCAAAAATGAGAATCTTTTAAATTTAATATTTCTGTGAAAGTTTGTAGAATTTTACCACTATCCCTTCCTTCAGTCTATGAAACACTAACAAAAGTTTAATTAAATGAATTAAAAATTTTAAAAAAAGCTTGATTTCATATTTAAATATTCTTTTCATAACAATGTACTTCTTGATAAACCATTGTTTATGTTTTACGGGTTGGAGGGTGGGATAGTCGCCACCCACCCACCCTACGTATGCATTGAATCTTAATCTAAAACATTGGCTTTAATGTTAACAACATCATCACCAATTACACTGATGTGTTTTTGGTAATTATGAAAGTAAAGATTGTTGATGAAAAAATAAATATGTAAGATAAGTGGGTAGCTACAATCCCACCCTCTACTTCTTATAATATACACAATGTTTAATTTTATTTTTGAATAATATTGTTAAAACAATTGTTTTCTTGATAAACGATCGTTTATATTTTATTGGTAGGATTGTAGAATAGTGGCAACCTAAACAATTTATTTCATGATAATCCCTTGTTTACATTCTAGGGATTAGAAGGCCGGATAGTGGATACCCACCCACCCTACATAAAGCATTAAAACTTAAACTAAAACACTACATTTAAATTTCACAAAACCATCACCAAAAACACTGCTGTAATTTCTTACACATTATATACTGACGGTATTTTATGAAAATATGTATATGTAGGGTGGGTGGGTGGCCACTATCCCGTCCTCCAACCCGTATAACACTCCCAAAAGTTTAATAAAACGAAATCAAAATTTTAAAATATTTCATATTTAAATATTCTTTTTTAAAAAACGTTCTTCTTGATAAACCCTTGTTTATGTTTTAAGGGTTGGAGGGTGGGATAGTGGCCACCCACCCACCCTACATATGCATTGAAATTTAATTTAAAACACTGGCTTTAATGTTAACAACATAATCATCAATTACAGTGCTGATTTTTATGGAATTATAAAATTAAAGATTGCTGATGTAAAAAAACATATGTAAGATGGGTGGGTAGCCACTATCACACCCTCTAGTTCTTAAAACACGCACACAGTTTAATTTTATAATTGAATATTCTCTTTAAAGCAATTGTTTTGGAGATAATCTCTCGTTAATATTTTATTGGTTGGATTGTGGAATACCGGCAATCCAAACCATTTATTTATTGGTAAACCCTTGTTTACATTTCACGGATTAAAGAGTGGTATAGTGAACACCCACCTGCCCTATATAAAGTATTAAAACTTAAGCTAAAGCATTGTCTTTAAATTTCACAACACCATCACCAAAAATTCTCCTGTGATTTCTTAAAAATCATACAGTGACGATTCATGATGTAAGAATGTATATGTAGGGTGAGTGGATGGCCACTATCACCCTCCAGTCCCTAAAACACTCCCAAAAGTTTAAATAAATTAATAAAAACTTTTAATATCCTCAATTTCATATTTAAATAATCTGTTTAAAACAATTTTCTTCTTTGTAAACCCTTGTTGATGTTTTACGGGTTGGAGGGTGGGATAGTGGCCACCCACCCACTTTACATATGCATTGAAATTTAATTTATAACACTGGCTTTAATGTTAACAACATCATCACCAACTACATTGCTGTGTTTTTGGTAATTATAAAATTAATAGTTGTTGATGTAAAAGCACATGTGTAAGGTAGATGGGTGGCCACTATCACACCCTCTAGTTCTTAAATACATACACAGTTTGATTTTATATTTGAATATTCTTTTTAAAACAATTGTTTCCTTGATAAACCCTCGTTTATTTTTATTGCTTCAATTGTAGAATTGTGTCAACCTAAACAATTTATTACCTAATAAACCCTTGTTTACATTTTACCTGTTGGAGGATGGGATAGTGGCCACCCGCCCACCCTACATAAAGCATTCAAACTTAAGCCAAAACTCTGCTTTTAAATTTAACAACACAATCACCAAAAACACTGCTGTAATTTCTTACACATTATATACTGACGGTAGTTGATGTAATGATCTATATGTATGGTGGGTTGGTGGCCACTATCCCACCCTCCAATCCCTAAAACACTCCCAGAATATATCAAATACGACTGCGCCAATTACACCTTTTTAGAAGACGTTTTTCTTTTACTAACACATGTGACTGTTTAACTGGCAACTTGGCCAATATCCATTAAAAAAAAACAATAAAAAAATCGATTTTTACAAAACAATGTGGCTATTTTAAATTGCTTCTTTATTGCATATTCAATAAGTTTCTTCATTTTTAAATGTTATGATTTGCATTTGATAGGAATACATTAACTTCACCAATTTTACTTTTTATTTTTCATTTTATATATAATACCGTTATAGTCTTTTATAACATATTTAGTAACTGCATTAATACGAATATTAAGGCTTTATCCGCATGTATAATATTTATGTAATACAATAAAATTATTTTAATTTTATAAAACAGTGCGTTCTTAATAATTTTTCTCGAAACTGGTGATATTTTTCCTACAAATTATACCTGGTGTAATAAAGCTCATAAAACGTTTCAAAGTTTTTATGGATCCAATTTCAGTCAGAAAATTGTGAAACATGTTTTAAAATTATATTATCTTTACATTAAACGGTCGCGTTTCTTAAATTACGTCGATGAGACCTATAAGAAAGTAAAACGAAATAAAAATATTTTATGCGAATGTATACGTTTTATGATATGATTTTTTAACGTATGAATTTTAATAATGTATACATGTAATATTACTAAATATAGAAAAGAGTGTTGGGTGACCTTATTTAACAGATAAAACAGACACAAATATATATTCTAGATAATGTTTCACCAAGATATAGTGAGAAAATTTTAGATATACTAAAATAAAATCGATTAAAAATTAAAATATATAAGTCCTTACGTTGTAGAAAATTCACTAATAATTAGAAAAAACACGAAACGTTTTTTCTGATTAAAAATTATATTTATTTAAATTTATTTTAATTGGGTAATTCAACGACAGCATTAAATTTTATATAATAATGACCAATATGTCTCAATAATACACTATTTTTTTTAGTAAACTCAATGATTCACCAAATAGTATTTTTATCGATACAGGTATACGAGCGTTGATAAACTAGATTATGGTACCTTTTAGACGATGCGTGTTTCCAGTACATTGATGCTTTCCATTGGCTTCGAATTGAATTTAAATTTTTTATACAGTAGCCTTATTGAGTGCAGAGCTTCTGCAGAGCAAAGCAGACAAGTTTAATTTTTTTATATCCATATATTCCCGTATATTCATTCATTCATTTTCGTAATTGTTTAAAGGAAATATAATTACGTAATATTAAACCATTAATTAGTGGACCTAAGTTTTATAATCAAACACGTCGAGTATTAATTACATTATAATTTTCGAAAATCGTGATAATCCAATAATATGTAAACACGGCAGGGTGAAGTGATGATGTAACATTTGCATGTGCTCAAAAGCTAACTGTATTGCATGTAATTAATTTAACCAATTCCGCTAATTTCTGTCCCACAGCTAATTAACTGATTATGTGCTGGCACTTTTATATGAATTTAGGCACGCCACTCGATTGTCACAACGATGGATTATCACAAATGTATGCCAATAAAATCATGATAGAAAAGTAAACAATTAATTTGAGATAGTTATCCAATATACAACAAGATTTTATTACCTCACGTATTATTAAATATAATTTTATTTAAATAATATTAGTAGTAATTAGTAAACTAAAATTATTAGGTAAATTAAAAAAATACTATTGCGTTAATTGACAATCCGAAAGAAAATATTTTATCATATAGGTGTTATACCATCCACTACTTAGCTTTTCCTCTCTCTCTCTCTCTTTTTTTTCAGTTACTTCTCTTTCAATTTTTTTAGTAAATTTTTCCAAAAATTTATTTTCGAAATTTTTTTGTAATTTCTCTTCTTCTGTAAAAATTACCTAAAGCATTTTAGAATTTTGCAGCAATTTCTCTTTCATACTGTGAAAATTTTCTCCGAGCGCTTTGGAACCTTTTAGCAAAATCTCTTCAACTTTTCAGAAATTTTACAGCAAGCTCTCTTCTAAACTGCAAATATTTTCTTCAATCATTCAAGAATTACCATTACTATTTTTTCCGTGCACTTTGGAATCTTTAAGCAATGTCTTGCAAATTTTCTGAAATTTTCTCTTCTAAACTGCAAATATTTCATATTGGGAGAAGTAATACTGCAAATATTTTCTTCACTCATTCTAGAATTACCATTTTTTTTGAAAACTGCGATTATGTTTTCTGAGTGTTCTAGGTTTTTTTCAGCAATATTTCTCTTTCAAACTACGATATGTTCTTTCAAGCATTCTAAAATCTTCTTCGTATGTTTAATAAATTTCAAGCATGTTTTCTTTCAATCTGCGAGAATTTTTCTTCGAGCGTTCTGATATTTTTTACAATATTTTTTTCTAGCAATTTCTTCGATTATTCTAAAATTGTCTTCCAACTGTTCTTTCAATCCGCGATAATTTTCTTCATGTATTCTAGAAATTTTCCAGCAATTTTTGTACTAAGGTGTAAAAAAAATTCTCCTAGGTTTTTATAATTTTTCATCAATTTATTTTCCAACTTGCGAGAATTTTCTTCAAGCATTCTAAAATTTTATAGGAATTTATTTATCTCAACTTCAAGAATCATTTCCGAATGTTTTATAATTTTCAAGTAATTTTCTTAAAACGTTGTGGAATTTTTCAGCAATTTTTCTTGAAATTTTATGGAAATTTTTCATCGAAATCTCTTTCAAAATGCAAGATATACCTTTAAGCATTCTAGCATTTTTCAGCTTAGATAAACAAATCTCTTTTAATTTCCTGGAAATATTCAGCAATTATATTGTGCGATTTTTTTTGTAATTTCTCTTCTAAACTGTAAAAGTTTTCTTTAGGCAATTTAAAATTTCCCAGCAATTTCTCTTTCATACTGTGAAAATTTCTTCGAGCACTTTGGAACCTTTTAGCAATTTCTCTTCAAATTTTCTAAAATTTTACAGCTAAACTGAAAATATTTTTCAAACTGCGAACTTTTTTTGGAATTTCTCTTCTAAACTGTAAAAAATTTCTTTAAGCAATTTAGAATTTTCCAGCAATTTCTCTTTCTTTAGCATTTTTCAGCAAATTCTTTTTTAATTTTCTCCAAAATTTTAGCAATTGAAAAATTTTGTAGTGTAGTGAGTAAATTTTTCCAAAAATGTATCTTCGATTTTTTTTGTAATTTGTCTTTTAAACTGCAAAAGTTTTCTTTAAGCATTTTAGAATTTTCTAGCAATTTCTCTTTCATACTGTGAAAATTTCTTCGAGCGTTTTGGAATCTTTTAGCAATTTCTCTTCAAATTTTCTGAAATTTTACACTAAGCTCTCTTCTAAACTGCAAATATTTTTTAAACTGCGATTATTTTCTCTTAGCGTTCTATGTTTTTAAGCAATATGTTCTTTCAAGCATTCTTAAATCTTCTTTAGATGTTTAATAAATTTATTTATTTTTTTCAAACTGCGAGAATTTTCTCTGGGCATTCTAATAATTTTTAACAATATCTTTTCCAAAGTGCGTGAAATTTTTTGGAGCATTTTCTAGCAATTTCTCCGATCATTCTAAAATTGTCTCTCAATTGTTCTTTCAATCCGCGATAATTTTTTTCATGCATTCTAGAAATTTATCAGCAATTTTTGTTCTAAGCTGTAAAAAAATTCTCCGAGTCATTTATAATTTTTCATCAATTTATTTTCCAACCTGCGAGAAATGTTTTCTTCAAGCAAAATTTTATAGGAATTTATTTATCTAAACTGCAAGAATCTTTTCCGAATGTTTTATAATTTTTAGATAATTTCCTTAAAGGATTCGGTAATTTTTTAGCAATTTTCCTTGAAATCTTATGGAAATTTTCAGCGAAATCTCTTTCAAAGTGGAAGAATTTCCTTTAAGCATTCTAGCAATTTTCAGCTTAGGAAGACAAATCTTTTTTAATTTTCTAAAAATATTCAGCAATTCTATTGTGCGAATATTTTTTTGTAATTTCTCTTTTTCAAGCAATTTAGAATTTTCTAGCAGTTTCTCTTTCATACTGTGAAAATTTCTCCGAGCGCTTTGTAACCTTTTAGCAATTTCTCTTCAACTTTTCAGAAATTTTACAGCAAGCTCTCTTCTAAACTGAAAATATTTTTTTCAATCGATTTTTTTTTGTAATTTCTCTTCTAAACTGTAAAAATTTTCTTTAAGCAATTTAGAATTTCCCAGCAATTTCTCTTTCTTTAGCATTTTTCAGCAAATTCTTTTTTTAATTTTCTCCAAAATTTTAGCAATTGAAAATATTTCTAGTGTAGTGTAGTAGATTTTTCGAAAAATGTATCTTCGATTTTTTTTGTAATTTGTCTTCTAAACTGCAAAAGTTTTCTTTAAGCATTTTAGAATTTTCCAGCAATTTCTCTTTCATATTGTGAAAATTTCCTCGAGCGCTTTGGAATCTTTTAGAAATTTCTCTTCAAATTTTCTCAAATTTTACAGTAAGCTCTCTCCTAAACTGAAATTTTTTTAAACTGCGATTATTTTCTCTTAGCGTTCTAAGTTTTTTAGCAATATGTTCTTTCAAGCATTCTTAAATCTTTTTTAGATGTTTAATATTTTTTTTTTTTTCAAACTGCGAGAATTTTCTCTGGGCATTCTAATAATTTTTAACAATATCTTTTCCAAAGTGCGTGAAATTTCTTTATCAAAACTTCAAGAATCTCTTCCGAATGTTTTATAATTAATAAAAAATTTCTTTAAAGTATTCTGGAATTTTTTAGCAAATTTCATTAAAATTTTATAGAAATTTTCAGCGAAATCTCTTTCAAAGTGCAAGAATTTCTTTTTAGCATTCTAGAATTTTTCAAAGACAAATATATTTTAATTTTCTTGAAATATTCAGCAATTCCATTGTGCGAGGATTTCCTTTAAGCATTTTAGAATTTTACAGCAAGTACTTTTTTAAACTGCGAAGATTTTTTTCAAGCATTTTAGAATTTTTAGGATTTTTTTCCAAACTGCTCCGAGAGCTTTATAATTTTCCAGCAATTCCTCTTCCAAACTGCAAGAATTTTCTCCGAGCGTTCTGGAATCTTTTAGTAATTTCTCTTTCAATTTGCTGAACTTCCAAAGTACGAGAATTTTCTTCAAGCATTTTAGCATTTTTCAGCAAATTTTCTTTTAATTGTCTGGAAATTTTTAGCAATCCAAAGTTTGTGAAGTAATCTACTGTAATATATTTTTCCAGCAATTTTTTGAAATTTTTTGTAATTCCTTTTCTATACTGTGACAATTTTCCTTAAGCATTTTTTAGCAAATACTCCTATATTTTATACTGCAAGAATTTTCTCCGAGTGCTTTACAATCTTTCAACAGTTTTTCTTTGAATTTTCTGTAATTCTTTCAGCAATTTCTTTTCTAAACTGCGAAAATTTTATAGTTTTCTCTTTTTCCGTCAAATCATCAATAACTCCTCTAACTAGAATTCCGTTGCCTATCTCAGGATAGGCATGGATAGAAGTTTCCTTTACATTTTTTTGAATGACACTCCCCCTTTTGTTTTTAAATATTCCCCATTTCTACTACACTTCTACATATTCTTAATTCTTTACTCATTCTTTCCAGTGCATGTACATTTTTCCTTTCACATATACTACTAAACCTAATTCTAGCTGCTGTCACATACTTCTCTTCCCCACTGCTCAGTATGGAATCTACCATTTACTTTTGTATGTCAACATTCTTCATCGAACTAAGTACCTGGGGCTCAGATCAAAACAAATCCAAAGTTTAGCAGCTCTCTCACATTTTTCCATGTTTCCCTTCACTTTTCTTTCGCGTCTCATTATAACATCCTCAAACACTTCCATTGTTCCAACGTCATCTTACTGAACCTTCTCTAAACTTTTCCTTCATATTCTTAATAACATGTTCACCACTCTCCAATTTCTCACATACTTTTGTTTCAATCATAATGATGGTGGCGACCGTTACTACGTGTTAATTCATAATGAACACTGAATCACTTACTATGTTTTTAACCACTATAATTATAGTATATACTATGTTTTTAAACACTGTAATTATAATGGTTAAAAACATAGTAAGTGTTTTATTCAGTGTTCAGTTTTGCTTCACTTCCTTAGCATCTATATCTCTACTCTACTATGGTCCGATCCCAGTACTTTTTCTACTTTCATTCTTTTTACTTTTTTCCTTGAAAAGACCACGATGACTATGTTATCAATCACTGTTGATCCGTGTTGCACAATGTATGTTTTACCTTCCTAATACCCATCTGTGCATTTATTTAATATCTCCTATCCCTCTTTTATCACCCACTTCTTTACCTTCTTGTCCTTGCTGATTAACTACTTATCCTGAGACTTTAGTTTGTGCTAATTCTGCTCAGGTTTTCCATTTGCATGTTTTCTTCTCTCTACCTAGCAACTTAAGCGTTATGACTGTAAACTTCTATTCTTGTTTCTGCCAAAGTATCAATAGTTTGGGACGCAGTATGGTTCAATCACTAGAATCAATAGGTAAAATTTGTATACTAATTGAAAAACAAGATATTTTGGAAAACTTCTAATGCCCTCATTTTACTCAAAAGCATGTATTCACTGAATAATTACGAAGCATGTTTTCCATATGAGACAAATTGGCTAATTCTTGCTTTTCTCCACAAAACATCTTCTAAAAATGTACAGGGTTAAATTTTCAAAAATATCTGGCTTGTTCAATTGTTTGATGAACTTCTTAACCAAGAATAGTCCAATTATATGCATGTTTTTATTCCTACTCTGATGAGTCGTAGGAAGACAACTTTAGAATACAAATATTTCATGTCATATAATGTCTACCTGTCATTGCACTCGAAGAAAATTTTAGCTGAAACATGCAAGATTTGATTCTTTTTTCCCGTCTTGTTCATTGGTTTATTGAGTATATGTAGATTGGCACTCCCTATAAATTTGAGTAAAGGTTCACCCCTTGTACACGTGTTAGTACTTATATATTACAAGGTAGACGATTGCCTCAGAACCTAAGAAACAGATGTTAGTTTGACAATATTTGATCACTTCTATCATTTAGAATAGCTTTAAACTATGTTCTCTTAAAGTTTTCTAATCCATATATTTTATTCTGTATTAGGACTAAAGTATATTCACTGCTATAGAGGAAACCACTTTCTTTGTTTGAATAGACTCGTTGCAATGTTGTACATTAATTTAAATAATATTTTATTCTTTTTCTTTTATAATGTTCAGTTCAAAGTTACGTTTTATGGAAAGTTTATTCTATATAAGTAAATTATAATAGAATAATTATAAAATAACAAAATCACAACTTACACAGAGGAGCTGCTCATTGGACTGGTGTTTCTTTTACCAACAGCGAAACTATTACTCTGTTTGCCACTTCTTCTTCTTCTTCCAGTTTCATCCTCAGAGTTTCTAATACTGCATGTCTGTTCTTGGGTTTTGTTTTGGTTTGAAAAAACACACTATTATTCAAGAGTAATTTTCCTATTTTGTCCAGTCATGAGGTTTATTATAAAATTAACTGCGTAGCCATAGTATAGTAGTCAACATTTTGTCCTTTTCTAAGGTGAAACTAGTTCTTAGTTAGCCACTCCAGTAAGGGTTAATTCGCGCACATAATCCTGAACCCTGAAGTACAACTACTAATCAAAGATAGGATTAAACTTCCAAGAAAAAAAAATCATCAATTTAGAGATGGAAGCCCCATCTTAGGTATCAATTGGCTCCTACGGAAGTTTTCCCAGGACATTCTGGCCGCCACTAAAATGCTACTTGAAAGTGCCAGTCTCCTTTTGGGTAGGTCATTTAAGTTAGAATCATTTAAGAAATCCAGTCACACTGTGACTAGAACGATGTAAAAATCATAAAAAGGCTGAATTTCCTAGCTGATAAAGGTAATATTTTGTCTGAATTTTATGATTAAAAGTTATCACAATTCTTGGTTAATGAAGAAGATTTTTCTTCCGAATATAGATGATAATTCAAATAAAATAATGAAATTTAATTTATATCTAAGTTTGTATTGATTACCAGGATTATATCCGGTACAAAATGTTAAATACGAGGGCCATCCGAATAGTAGTACCCATTTTGGAATATAAAAAAAAAACTAGTATGTATTAATAAATATTGGCGTTTTAATTATATTGACGAAACTTATATAATATATTGAAATAAAATAAACATACACAGTTTTGAGGGTTTCACTTTTTATTGTTGAACACTGCAACATGTTTCACTACACAGTGGCTTCATCAGGTAGATGAATACTGTATTTTTGAAAAATTCTGCAAACATAGCATCAACTTGACTTCAACAGGTACTAATAACATATTAACCTACCTTTTAAAAAGCCGCAATGCTAATTGAGATTTAAAAAAACTTCACATAACCTGTTTTAACACAATATCTCTATTTTTGTAATTTATCACATCTATCATTTTTATGCCATCTGTCATCTCTTTTCTGTTCTCTATTATCTGCTATCTATCACCTGCCTATTTGTTAGTTGCTATATATCATCTTTCATCTATTATTTTTCATCTATAATCTGTCACCTGCCTTCAATTATCTCTCCTATATTCTCGGTTATCTATAATCTGCATGCCTGTTGGCTGTAATTTATCATCTGTCATCTATTATTTGTTATCAACCAAATGGGATTGGTAAAATATCACCTATCATTTTTCATCTACCATCTGTCAACTGCTACCTTTTATCTGTCAACTGTCATTTGATATTCATTATTTGTGATCTACCGTTAGTAATGTATTAATTAGCGAGTTTAACTTTTTTCTTAGATCAACTTTATTTAATTAAATATATTCTCTAGCATTTATCATCTTTCAGTCAGCTACCATTTCCATTTATTTTTTTTATCTCGTATCTGTCATCATTCAATTGCAATATGTCATTTATTGACTGTTGTATATAAACAGCATTTGTCGTTTAGTATTTGTGATCTGTCATTTACCATTTGTCATTTATTATCATTAATTTTTTGTTATTATTAATTTGTATTAAAAGTCAACTGTCTAAAAATCTATACTAAAATCTTACAATTCATCCGTATATTAATTACCTGTCATTTGAACATTATTATCTTTTATTTATCATCTTTCATCCGTTATTCTCTACCTGTCATTTTTCCCCTGCCACTATCAACTGTCTCCTGTCATCCAATAATTGTTATCTGTTATCTGTCATCTGCAATTATCAACTGTTATCAGCAATCTATCAACAGTCTGCCGTCTTTTCTGACTTTTGTCATTTGTCATCCACCATCATGTTATTTGTCATCTATCTTCTAACAATCAGTATCTTTTATCCGTTATCTATCATAAACAAAAAAAAAGGTATATCATTTTGACGTCAAAGTAAAAATATAATGAATGCAATTCAGTCGCTAAATAATGTTTTTTGAAGCTAACTCACTTTTTTGAGTATTTTCCTGAAAAAATAATTAAAACTTATAATCAAATCAAATTAAATGGTTTAAAATTTCAAAAGCCACGGGGAATAAAACGAGAATGGTGCGAATTATAACAGCGTCGCTTAGCTCTTACACAAAACTGCTACAGCAACACTTCAAATATATGTGCAAAGTATATCCTGTCGAGGAAAGCCTCGCCCCACAGCCCTTGCCTGCACCCCGCCACAAATGCAGTAAATTTGATCACGTCACAACGGACTGCAAGGAAAAAGTCACCTGCGCCAAATGTAGCGGCGAGCACTTAACTTCCTCTTGCACCACCCAACTGCTACCAAAATGCTCATCGTGTGTAAAGGAAGACCACGGTGCCTGGTCCTCTAAGTGCTCCAACCGCCCCAGCAGCCAATCCAGAGAAAACTTGAAAATTTACTGTACAAATAAATAATCAGCAGACATTGATGACATTACTATTAAACAGACTCGAGTTCACAAACCCATCACCCTTCACGACCACATTCTAGATACCTATGTAACAGCAATAAATAACCCGACTAACACCGACCGCCAAGCTCTCATTAAAAAACTAAAAGAACGCTTTATAGATTCATATCAAATCGAAACGCATGCGTCATTTACAGGCAACCAAATGCTCCTAGTAATGTTCGATCTAAAATCTTCCGATACCGCCAATCTTTCTTTCATTTATTCCAACATAAATTCTCTCAATAACAAATCCCACATCATATTCAATCACCTCAATACTAACCCGACACACGCATGTTTGTTTGTAGAAATTAAATCCAAGAAACCCTTCTCCTTCTCCAACTGGAACCATATCCAAATCCCTTCCACTATCCACAATAAAAATTATAGGGGAGGTTCACTTGCAACAACTCACCTTAGTTTGAAAATTACTAAAAGCAACCCCCAAAAATTAATAATTCCCTCAACGAATGTCTGCACTTTATCCTAACACAACAATCCATATATTCCTTGTTTATATCCATCCTAACTCTCCTATTGATGACACCATATTCACTAAAGCATCCCTATATCCAAATACTATTATTATAGGGGACTTTAACATAACTAAAATATAATCCAGTCACCTACCCTCTTTTATTCCCAATTCTAATTTCGTACGTATCCATACTCCCCCAACGTTTATAATGAATCAACACCAATCCACTACACCCGATCTACTCTACTCTACTTTGCACCCAAAATATCCAGTCCCTTATACATGACGTAAACCTTATTCCTGGTCCCTGTTCTGACCATCTATCCATAACCTTTAAAATGAAATCTAACCAGCCAGTCCTTCAGCCTTCTCCTACCCTCATATATGACTTCAAAAACCAAGTTTCCCTAGATATATCCTTCCTCACACATCAAATACCTTGGATTTACTTTCGACACAAAGCTCAAATTCAAGAAACATTAAAAATAAAATAACAACCAGAGCAAAACTTTTCAGAAGCCTAACCTACAAGCAGGCAGGTATAAACAATAAAGCAGCAGTTTTAATATATAAAATGATCTGTCGCCCCCTAATTGACTATGCATCCATCCTATTTTCCACAATCCAGAATCCCACACTACACCATATCCAGGTCAGTGAGCGAGCCTCCCTTAGGACCCTTCTCAAACTCCGACATATTATGAAAGATATATAAATAAAATAATTGATAATATAAAAAGAAATTTAAAAACTCACTAAAACTATAATATGCATGATTTACCAAGAATGTTTTCACCCTATTCTGAATCTTATTATAATTAAGATGTTGAATATCATTTGGTAATTTATTTAAAAAATTGGGACTGTAGTAAATATTTCCAACTTGAGATCTTGTCAGTCGTAATTGACACAAATTTTCACAAAATCGTGTATGCTTCATCAAGTTTATAGGATATTTGGAAATATTTTTTTAACATATTTTAAACATTCAAAGATGTATAGACTGGGTAATGTAAGTATTCGCAATACTATAAATTTTTGGCGACAATCATCTTGATAACCTAGGCCGGTGATTATTCGCACTGCTCTACGCTGGAGACCAAATATTCTGTGTCGAGCAGTGGAATGACCCCATACAACAATTCCATACGTTAAGTGTGAATGGCATAATGCGAAGTATGCATTTTTAATACCTGCATCGGAAATGTTTTCCGTCAAGTTTCGCAAAATAAATATTGATTTATTTATCTTCTTGACCAGTGCATTGCCTTGAGCCTCCCATAATAAGTGAGAATTCAGTTAAAGCCCGAGAAATTTAGTTTCACCTGTATTTTGATTCAATTGTATACGATTTAATGTTTAAATTCTTTACTATGGTTTTGTTTTCATTCATAATGAGCCAAAAAACCACTCATTGGCCTTACTTAAAGCTTCTACATTGGCCTGGGAAGCACATTGTAGATTTGTTGCTGTTGAAATTAAAGTGGCATCATCTGCAAATTGTACCATATCTGATGAGATTATAAAATCAGGAAAATCATTTATAAATATTAAAAATAGTAAAGGTCCTAGTATTGATCCCTGTGGCACATCAAGCCTCGCTCGAGTATTTATTATTATATATCACACGTTGTCTTCGATGTTTCAAATACGAAAATATTAAATTACAGCTAATCTGATCAAAGTTATAACATTTTAGTTTGTTTATTAGAATTTCGTGATTAATTAAATCGAAAGCTCTACTCAGATCAATAAAAGTTGCTACAGCAAAATTTCTCTTTTCATATGTATCAATAACTATATTAATAAAACCAATAATTGCATCGATAGTAGATCTATTCTCCCTGAAACCGTATTGGCAATATTTAAATAAACTGTTCTCGTTAAAAAAAACTGAGTATTTAAAGAAACAAAATTCTTTCAATAATTTTGGAAATTATGGGGAGGAGCGAAATTGATATCATTTGCATCGCCCTTTTTATATGTAGGGATAACTTTTGCTAATTTTAGTGCACTAGGATAACTATTCGTTTCAATGATCCTGTTTATTAGTTTGGTCAATGGTACTACCAACAAATCAATGATATCCTTAATAATGTTAATTGATAGATTATAAATATCACAGCTATTATTTGACAGACGATACAGTTTTAAATGAAAATTTTGGAATATCACAGTATAGGGGTTGTGTGAATATCACAGAACTATTATCACATCTTTCTAAATCATCTAATAAATTTCTGGCAATTTCAAAGAAATACTTATTAAAGTCATTAGCAGTAACTTTGGAATCAATATGAATGGACTGCGAATTACAATTTCTGTTTGTATTTATTATCTTCCACATGGCTTTGGCACTATTTGATGAACTGCGTATGTATCTATCATTTGCTATCTTTTTTGCCTTTTCAATTGCATTTCTATATTCGTTTCTCTTAATTTGCTTTTTGCCTGGTGAAAAGCGGGATCATTATTTTTCCTACAAACTTCATCGACAAAAGACAAATTTTCACTCAAGCATTTTATATCTTCATTAAACAATTTAACTTTTATTCCACTACCAGTGTCACTTCTGATTTAGGAAGGAAAAGCTCTATTGAAGTAAGTCAAATTATTAATAATAAAATTACATATTAATTCTGGATCATCACTTGGTAAAAGATCCTACTTTATTTCACTAATTAGTTGAAAAAAGGTGGACTTTCCAATAGCAGTTATAGGTCTATAGCTCTTATAATCGACCTTTAATTCTTTTTCCATAATACCGGTAAAATATATACCATCATGATCGGAAAACGATGTTACTACTGGCTGAACTGTTAATCGAGATGTATTAATATTGGTGTAAATATTATCAATACATGAACGACCTCAAGTTGGAAAAGTAACAGTAACAAAGAGACCGAAACTATTTAGTAAATCATGCAGTAAATCTGCGTTAAATATGTTAAAATTACCTTAGGGGCTCTATATATGGTTAAAATAATTAAATTAAAATCAATCATTAATGTTCCACAAATCTCAAAATCAAATTCGATACAACTACCTACATTAATATTTTTAAATGTTAAGTCTTCTTTAACAAGAGTTAAAACACCACCATGAATATGTTCTAAGCGGCTGAAAGATGCGGCAACATTGAAACCTTCTATATGCAATAATTCAGCTTCATTGTGACTCAACCAATGTTCCGATAAACAAATGATATTGAACCCGTATAATTTATACCCATATATATTATTAGATGACTATGTAAAATTTCCATCATTGCGAGCTCAATGCAAGGATCTCCACGACAGGATTTATGTTGAGTACCTACAGGACATTGAAGACAGGATAAAAATTAACTCAAGATCTTTTTGGAAGTATGTGAACGAGTCAAGGAAATCTGGCGGTTATCATAAATGTATGCTCTTTACTGGAAAATGTAGTAACTCGGGACAAGGCTGTGTAAATTTGTTTGCGAAATACTTTTCTGAAGTGTATGTTAAGTCAAAAGATTCTCATGCGAGCTTTCATTCAAAAAGCAGTATCGACTTTAACAATTTCACTGTTAATGTTGCTTATATTTTTAATGCCATGCAGTTATTGCCCGATTCGTGTAATTCAGGACCAGATAATTTACCTGCTTACTTTATAATATACTCCATTTGCACTCCTTTATATATACTATATAACTTCGTTAAATTAAACGGTTACATATCTGAAGCAATTTCTGTAATATCGGGGGTTCCTCAAGGATCCCATTGTGGCCCAATATTATTTTTATTGTTCATCAATGACATTACCACATATGTTGCTCATTGCAAATTACTTTTATTTGCTGATGCGCTAAAAATGTTTCCATCTGACCATATCCTACTGCAGACTGACATTGACAATTTAAATCGTTGGTGCTATGACAATCATTTATCTCTTAATATCAGTAAATGTTATGCAATTTCATTTAGCAGAGGTCATATATCTGAATATAATTATTTTATTAATGAGATATTGCTATCGTCAGTCAAGTACATTAAAGACCTTGGTGTAACATTTGATTATCGCCTAACTTTCACTAAGCATATTGATACAATTTGTTGTAAAGCCATGCAAACTTTAGGTTTTATCTTTCGGTATGGTAGAAGATTCTCTATTAGTACACAAAAACTACTTTATATTACCCTGGTACAGTCTCAATTAGAGTATGCATACCCCATTTGGTATCCATTTTATTCAAATTCTATAGTACAGCTCCAACGAATTTAAAACAAATTTTTGTTAAATATAAGTTACAACTCGGAATAAATAGAATAAATTACAGTCGCACTCAAATGTTCGCTATGACCAATTTAACCACTCTAGAAGTTAGGCGCATTTATAACTATTTTTGTTTTCTTTATAAAGTTATTAACAGCATAATAATTTCGCATGAGTTACTGAGTAATATTCATTTCAACATTCCCACTAATACAAAGACCCATTTAACATTTCGAGAGAATTTTCATCGATCAAATTATGGCCAAAACAGTCCATTAAGTAGAATGATGCGAAACTACTATATCGTTCAAGGTAACCATAATATCTCTGACAAAGAATTCGAGCATAATTCACTATGCTGATGATACGAACTTAACTAACGAGGCTAATAAAACTAGGCCAGATAAACAGGTAGCACGCAGAAACACTTTAAAATGGCTTCAAGTTGGTTCATTAGTAACCGAGTTAAGCTAAACGATACTCTATTCGCCAGCGCTCCGCACGATGCCTGCTACTTTCCTACTATCCCTTGTAATTCTCTTACGTTACGCTATTTTGTTAGAATAATTAACATACATACTATACGTGTGAGATTAGTTGAAGAATAAAACAATTTCTGGTAATTATAATACAGAAAATATTTCATTCATTAAAAATAAACATTTTATGATTGAAATATTGCATAGTAGTAATAAGTTTGACAAACACTCATTGAATAATTTACGGCAAAGGGTTTAATAATCATCGTTTGAGAATGTAGTGCACGGTTTCATTTAATCAGTTCATTAATCGCCGACGATGTACGCGGACCAATTCGCACATGCCATTAACTGGATGTTAATTAAATTTTCTCGAATACAGAAATAAACGTTGAACGTCGAGTAATTCCAGGAGTCTTCTAGGTAGACTTCATTCTCTCATAATTATGACAACAAGAGGACTAACAGGATACCGGAGGCGGGGATCCCTCCACGCAAACAGTTTAATACCATTTGTCAGACCTCTTTTGTATGTAAGATGCACGATAAAACAATAATACAAGCATTATTTTGCCTCCTGTTCACATAACTACAAGATAATTAACATTGAGCCCTTTGTACGGACCGACTGTTTTACGAATGCGGCATCGCTGGGTTTATGCGAAAACGTATGCACTACCTGTAATTAGGTAGTTTTTATACTGTGTTTATTTTTTACTACTGCTATACATATTTAATATTTTATTTCTTTGTATGATGATTTTTTTAAATTATTATAATTAATAAGAAAATAACTTCGTTAAGTTTAGTAGATACTTTGTTCACTGCAATCTTGATGAAACGACATTATGTCAACAATACAAATTTTTATTGACAAAGTTTACATTTTGATAATAAATAATAAATAATTAGTTAGTGTATTCATCTATCAAAAGGCTATCAACCCGAGGTTGCCTATATGTTTGAATTTTTTCTACCAATGGGAACATTTTCGGAAATAATTAAGTTTAGACCTGAATAGTTAAGTTAATCAAATAGATCTAAGCATTTTATACTGCTGATGTATTGTACTTTCATTTGGACAATTAATGTAATGAAGTGAAATTAAATTAGTAAACTATTTTAATGTTAATATAATACATTATATAATCGTTAAAATTGTTTAATGCATATTTTAAAAGCTCCCGATAAAATTATTAAAAAAATTGCCACAATACGGTAGCTGAAAAGGGCAGCGTTTAATAAGATAACTTATAAATGGCACTTGCGGGATGCCTTAATGAATAATTTACAATGAAAAATAATCTTAGAATGAAACGAAATGTTTAGTACGCAAAAGATTATTAAATAGTTAGGTTTCATTACTTTCCTGTTTTTTTCTTTTTCATTATATACACAATATAATTTAAATATAGTTTGAGTATAAATTCTGCTGTATAAATAATCGCTTATATGGACATAATTATGATTGTTAAAGCGGTTTAAATTAATCGAATTTCTAAAATTACATCAACTACGCCCACACAATTTATATACTTACGCTGCGTTAATTAAAATATGATATCCATTAAAATCATTTTTCATAGATAATTTTTATAATTTCCATATTTTGTTGCTCTTTCGAAACAATTGTAGCGAGCAGCAAATTAAATATTTAAAAGTGTTATCGTATTTGATTTACGGAAAATTACCAAAGTGAATTTCTATATTAGATTTTGTTTTTATGCTGACTTATTATGCGTAGAATATTGTAATTAAAATGTAAATATTAATATTTCTATTGAAATTGTATTGTAAGCATATTAGCAATGATAATATGAATTTAAGTTAATACGTACAATTAAAGTATTAATTATATTTTGCTTACAATTAGATATAATTGTGAGAGACAGAGACCATTAAAATATTACCAATTTAGCACAGATGTGAAAGTAACCATTTATCCCACAAATTAATATTATTATGAACACCTGCCCTTAATTGTATATCATCAAAGAGATATGATAATACTTTATACTTGATGAGCGTATGGAAGAAGCTTGATGTCTTTAACTTTACTTTGTGGTGTAAATATGTGTAATATATTATCGTATTTATTAATATTATATAAGTGTCCTTTTTTGTTTAACTCGATGAGTTGCATATAGATAATCTTACTTTATAATAAAAACATTTTTTACATTTTTATGTAATACAGAATGTTTTGAAGTTTGTCAAATGCTTTTTTATATAAAGTATGCATCTATATATGTATATACAAGGGAATATTAAAATATCGTTATCAATAAAAATATTCTTGCAAGATTCTGTCGGCTTAAGATTAAAAAAAAAGAGTCGTATATTACGTTTTTGACTAATTAAAACTCTAGAGCTATTTGTAAAATTTCCGCATAGTATATGACATTGCGAAATATGAATTAAGTAATGTTGCTCTAGAAAGTTCATGCTTCAATTTTTAGAGTGCATAGTAGCCACTATTAAGTTTGTTGCAAACTTGACTCTCTTGCTTCTCCCACGAAAGTTTAGAATGCGTAATTACACGAAGCTTACACGAATCTTGAGATTCTTTAATATTAGAATTTATATTTTCGTAGAATTCGTCAGGAACACTTTTACGATTATAAAAGTTTATGCAGACCGTTTGCACATACAAGCTAAATTGATTTAGAATCCTGTTTAATTTATGCTGAATTTCCTCTAGGAATTCTGATACACTTATAACCGAAGTATCATCAGCAAACATCACTATGTGATCTGGATGCAGAAAATTTGGTAAATCATTTTTGAAGATAAGAAAGATTAAAGATACTAAGGCTGAACCCTGTGGTACCCCTATATTTGTATTGGAGTCGATTTAATTATTTGTTTCAATTTTTTTGGAATGCAAAAATAAAAAATTGAATTCTTTTAGAAGATCATGATATGAAATGTCAAAACTATAAGTCCCACGTTTAGTAAAATAAATGTATCTCAAAAATCTTTTTTGAACATTTTCAAGAAAATTCATATATAGTTAAGTTTCACAAATTGTGAAATATGTTTTTAAAAAGTTTTATTTTACTATTCGCTAATATATTACAACATGTTTATTTTACAAGAGCAAGTATTATACTGAATTAATTATGAGAGCACAAAATGTAGCGTTAGGAAAACTGCAGAGACAAGATGCGGCGCAGCTGCCCTGGAATCCGCTTATTCAGCTTCGTGGATGACACGTGCGGGATATAATTCCTCCCTCCTTAGGTTTGAACGTCTACGTTCAATTTGGCAAAGGGTGGATATTTTGAGTGTCCTCTTGATTTGGATGAGCCATCTCGATTCGAATGATTTTTCTTGGTTTGCAGAAAAGGTCGATTATGCGGCTTCTGAATTTGATGATCATGATAATGACACTAACGACAAAATTGCAAAGCTTGTAAATCCATAATGAATGATGTGAACCAGTGGTTCCAAATGTATGGGTTGCCGTTCCAGCTCCTCGGCTTCTTGTTCGAGAATTGCTGGGTTTTTAAGGTCCCTCAGCAGAAGTTTTGTTTCCTGGTGAAATTCCAATGTTTTGTATGGAATGCGGTATATCGGTATCTCGTATGTAGGTATAGTGTTCGCGTATATTCATTTGCCCATTATAATTCTGCAAGATGAACTGACGATATTTGTTCAATCTTCAATTATTTCTTGTTTCTTCTTCATTAGGGTCAATAATTGTCTATTTCGTAGCACAGAGACAATTTGATAGTCATTAACAATTTTTGTAGTTTGGCACTTGTCAATGTTCGATGGGGTACAGTCTTCTAGTTCCGGTTGTTGTAGACATACGGTAATGGTATGGAATGTTTGGCAGTCCTCATTGGTCCAGTAATTTAAATCATTGATTTCGATTAAAAATGATTTTGGTGGAATGATTGCAATATCTTGGTAATTAGGTATAGAATAGATTTGAGAATAATTTGCAGAGAATGGTTTCAGGATGGGTATTTTGAGTAGGAACGTAATTGCTTCATCTGTCCCTATTGCAATTAATTTTGATAACTCTAGAATTTTTAGTAAGTGAGTGTTGTCAATAGGCAATAATTGCGTTGGATTGTAAGTAATTTTGGACGTTTAAAAGTTCATCGACATTTAATAGTTCTAAATTAGATATTTGTTTCCATGCCAAACTGATTGCTCTTTCAAGCATTTGTAATGTTTTTAATAAACGTTCTGATTGATATACCTCATTTTGTAAGAGAGTTCTGGTGTCTTCAATGAATTTTAGATTTTCAAGAAAGAGTTTTGTTTTAATTATATTTGACATTAAAATTTCTAAGTCAGAAGAATATCTTTTTGATAAGTGATTTGCAAAAGTAGTTAATTTATTTATTTGCTCTAGTTCAGAATTTTGGTTGTTATGTAATTTTTGTAAATTGTCATTAATATTATGTAGGTCGTCTTCATCAAGATTTCCGGTAATGAATTTGATTGTTTTCCCTAGAATGCTAACCAATGCTCTTTTAGATTTATAATTGAATTTTCTAAATAACAATTCGATTTCTTTACAGTTTGATAGAAGTTGTTTATGAATTTTAAGAGTTAGTTTATCGATAGAGGCTTCGTTTTGAAAGGTTTCAGCGTTTGCTAGTAGTTGCTCAAATCCTATTTCTAATTGTGTTGTGTTTATAAAAAATAGAAAATTATGGTAATGATCAAGAATTTTCACTGGCCCGATATGTTCTTGAATATAGCCGTTGTTATCAATCGGTTTGACCTGAAGGGCCTGGTTGTGGGGAACTTCGGTCATCAGAATTAGGAATCTGTAAAGAAGATGATTTTCTTAGCCGTTTTAGTTTTTGAACATGAGATGTAGTATTTCTGGATTTTTGAGTTTTTCCAAATATCTTATTCGATTCTTGTTTTTCAACTGTTACTTTTTCGTATTTGGGGTCAACTTTGCTAGGCTTGTTTCGGTTTACGTAAACGTCGCTATTTTCTACATTAGGTGGATCGAGTTTCGTTGCGTTTTTCTAAAATGTTTTGTGCTGATTGTTTATTCTTTTGGTATACCTGATCGTAAAATGGTAAAATTTCTTGTTTTCTCTTTTCTGTTCGTAAACAGTCATATCTAGATCGAATTCTGGATTTTTTTCATAAGGTCCGTATAGTAAGTAGAAGGGTGAAAATCTAGTAGATGAATGAATTGATTGATTATAAATTGAAACTGCTGAAATCATTAAATTTGACGGAATTTCGTTATGGTTTTTAAGTTTTAAAATTTTTCTAATATGGTTGAATGAAATCTTTCTACGGGAGAATTGGAACTTGGATTATTTACGGTCGTAAAGTGAAGTTTTATTTTATTCATTTTACAAAATTCTTTGAAAGTATTGTTTTAAAATTCGTGCCCCTCATCACACACTATTCTTTGTGGAATATTATGGTGAGAGATGTAATGTCCTTATTTGTTTAAAACTGTTAAGCTAGTACCATTTTTTATCCAATACGCTTGTCCGTATCGTGAGAATAAATCGATGATCGTAAGAAATTTAGAATTTTGGAAAGAAAACGTGTTTATGTGTAAAACTTATAATTGTAAACAGACTTCGCATTTATTTATTACATCGGATATAGTTTGCTTCATGTTTGGCCAGAAGTATTTTTCTTTTAAATGATTGTAAGACTCATTGTGATTTGGTATTCCATAACAATATCCTTTTGTTGTTCGTCGTTTATAACGTCGATAGAGCGTTTGTTGCAAATGAAGAATTTAACACTGTCATTAAAATTATTTTTACAAAGATTTTCGAATGGTCGTCAAGGTTGTTTATCAACGAAATAAATTGCATAGTTTGAATTTGGTTTTAAGGTTTCTTTCATGAATGTCAAAAGATCTTGATTAATTGAATTTGCCGTGATAGTTACTCTGTAGTTATTTTTATTAAATGGTTTGGTAAAGCGATTTTTGTAGGTTTCGCCTATATCAAAAATGATTCGATTAGAAAATATATTTAAAGATTGTTCTGAAATTGGAATTGTTTTGTCGTTATCGCCGTCGGTTGAATGTACAATACCACTTTTTTTCAGTTAATGATGATTCTAAATTTTCGAGTATTTCTGAATATTCATTTAGGTTTTCTACTTGGGAATTGATAATACGTTCAATGTCTTCTTCGTTAATAGCGGGTAATTCATTGATGATTGCGATTACGGATTCGTTATCGTCTTCAGTGTTATGGATCTCTATTCTAGATAGAGCGTCTGCTACTTGATTTTCTTTACCTTTTTTGTAAATTATTGTAAAAACGAACTCTTCTAACTTTAACTTCCATCGTACAAGTCTCGAATTGGGTTCTTTAATTTTATAAAGCGAAACTAGCGGGTTGTGATCGGTTTCGATAATGAATTTTTGTCCAAAAAGATAAGGTCTAAAATGTTTGGTTGAGTCTAGAATTGCTAAGAGTTCTCTTTCGATTGTTGAGTAATTTTTTTCGGCGGAATTTAGAGTTCTAGAGTAATAAGCAATTGGTCGGTTTAATTGAGTTAAAACTCCTCCTATTGATAAATTTGAGGCATCGGTCGTTAATTTAAATTGTTTATTAAAGTCAGGATATGCAAGAATAGGTGCACTACAAAGTAGTTCTTTGCATAATTCAAAAGCTTGAATATATTCTGGATCTGAAATATTGATTTTGGAACCTTTTTTCAAACATTTAGTTAATGGGGATACGACTTTGGAATAATTACAGATACATTTTCGGTAATACCCTGTTAATCCTAAGAATGACTTGATTTCTTTGATAGTTTTTGGTAATGGGTAGTTTGTTACAGCTTCTGTTTTTGATGGGTTAGGTTTAATACCATCTGGTGTGATAATTTTCCTTGCATTATTAATTGTTTTGGTTTCTAATGTATGTTTATTGAATCATTTCTATTTTAGTTTATACAATTCTTGCAAGTTATGATCTTTCAAATTGTTATACAGTAAGAGTAGATTTTTTAAATCAGCAGACATTCTCCTTATTTCATGTGTGAGCTAGCTTTTGAGTTTAGCTTTTAGGTTAACTACATTAATTTTCTTAAAAGGACATGTATAGAAGTGCTAATTTTAGATGATTTTTTAATATTTCAAAGCCTCATCCATACTTATTTTCAGTCCTCCTTAGCTATTGATTTCATAAATTGGTACCCTGAAGTGTCATTATGGACCGTACGTATTGTTTAGTGTTGCCTATTTTCTATAAAAAGCTACTAATCAATACAGCTGGCTTGATATTTCCATCATTTTTTCGGTTGTTTATATTTGGATAGTTTGTATCGTTCTTTACATTACTATTCTCGGGATGAGGTCAGCGATAGATTTAATTTATTACCTTTTTTACCTTGATGCGAAGACTTTTATTTGTCCTTTTCTTAGTGTTGTTAAAAGAAAATGTTGTTAAGGTTAATAACTACATTAATTACCAGAATTTAACAATAAAATAAAGAAAATAGGGTATAATGAAAAACAACAAGGTAGTTAATTAAAAAATCACTTGGTGTGTTTCACTTTATTTTTGATGAATAATTTATTTATTATTATATGATTTGATAGCATTGTACAACGAAAAGTATACATGAAAAGATAATTTTAGACGGCTTTCTGAGTATCTCATTATTGATAATTTAGTACTAAACATTTAAACTTAAGCCTTTATTCTGCATCGAAAGAACTGAAATGCTTTTGGCAAAATTCGTGATTCGAAAATTATTTTCAGAATTTTCTTTCAAGAAAGTAAATTTTAGAAAATGTTTCAAATAAAAGTTTTAAATAATAAAAGGACTGAATAAGTATTATTTCAATAGAATTTTACGTAACTAGTTTTTCAAGAAAAAGAAAATAAAAATTGCAAATTTACAATTCTTATATTTTATTCGATTAAAATAAATAAATAAATAATTAAATAAAATAGTAAAATAATATAATTTGAATTGATTCCAAATTAACTTATTACTTTAATATTTCTTGTGCTAAAATTTTAACTCAAATGATGCAAATTAGAATTGATTCTAATATTAAATTTTAAGTAAATTATTTATTACTTTAAAACATTTTCACTTTTTTATTATCTATATTATTTTGAGAATGTTTTTAACCCTTTTATTTTTTCGTAAATTTTCAACTGTTTTTCTTTTATTTCCAGTATTTATTTATAAATTTTTATTTGTTTTATATCAAGTTTTCAACTGTTTTTTTTTTTCTTGAAAACTTTAAAGAGTTTTTTAAGGCAGCTATCAACTTTACTTTTAGTAATTTATAATTGTTTTTATTTATATAATTTAAAATGTATTTATAAAAAAAATTAAATTATTTTTCGCAATTTTTGGTCAAACTATGTTTTAGTTTTTCTCATTGGTTTTTTATTACAAATTGCTAATTATTTTTTAGTTTTTAATTATTTTTTTAAATAAATCATTTCATTATGAAAATGTTTTATTAGATTTTTATAAAATGCAAACGATTTTTTTAATTTCGACTGATTTTTTTTACAAAGTTAACATTGTCTTTTATTAATTAGTTCATTTAATGATTTATTAATTCAATTATTTACCTACCCTCAATTTTTTTCGGTTGAATTCTTAGCCTACTTAATGAATCTATTATTCATTGTGCTAACGTTTTATTAAATGTATTATCATTTGTTTTCAACTACCTTCATATTTTACGATTTCAATCCAGCGTACTCATGACCTACCTCAAGAATCCATTCCTTTCGCTAGCGTACTCCTATGCGTTAACCCAGCGTACTCTTGACCTACCACAATAAACTGTATCTTGACCTAGCGTACTCCTAACCTGCGTTAATACACAATCTATTGAGGTAGGTCAAGAGTACGCTAGGTAAGGCAAATTTTTAATCTATTGCGACTTTTAGAATAGAATACTAGGTTAATTTATTACATAATGAAGTAGGTAATGGATTAGTTATGTTAAAACCATATAAACTTTATTCTGATAGGTTATGTAAAAGTAATGCTTGCTTAAAAAATGTTTAACTTTTCAAATACAATTGATATTTGTTATGAGAAAATATTTGTGGATCGGCTTGAATGAATTTAAAATTGTATCAAACAACAATTAAAATTTCGTTAAGAAAATTTTATATATAAAACACTTTAAAATAATCAAAAAGTGACCTTTTATGAAAAAAATAAAAATCATGTTTCATAATAGTAAATAGTTAAAAAATAATAAGAATATGCAGTTCATGTTGAAATTATTTACCAAAATTACAAAATTTAAGTAGAAATTTTACTTCAAATTTACAACAATTTTCTTTGTTCTAAAATTTTCCAAAATATTATTTCCCGACTTCTAGCATGTTTTTTAAAAAAAATATATATAAAAATTTGTAAATTCTAATTGAAAATTATTATAATAAGAATCTAAAAAATCTATAAATTCGAAGAAAACCATGAGGAAAAGCTTAAAACATCTAAAAGGAAAATTATTTAAAGTTTAAAATGATGATTTGGAGATTCTGTTTAGAATTTCTACTAAATTCTTCATAATTTACAAGGTTTCTAAAAATTTCGTACATAAAATTGCGGAAAGCATTAAAAACCTAAAAGAAAATTTATTATTATTAGGATTATTAAAAAAAATTCCTGAAATTTTGAGGAAAAAATTATTAAAAACTTAAGAAATCTAATAGGTAAATTATTTGAAGATTAAAATTATGATTTGTAGAATTGTTTATAAGAGTTTTTACTAAATTAGTGATCATTGAAGAACTTTCTAAAAATTTCAAAAAAGTTTTGTTTTTAAATATTCTGGAATTTTCGAAAACATTCCTTCCTGATTTCTTGCATGTTTTTTTTTTAATATTGCAAGAATTTTTATTTCGGGTTTCAAAAATCTACCAATTTTTCATACAGATTTCTATATTTATCCACAATTTATTCCCATTTTCTCGAAATGCAAAAAATTGTCTTTTACCATAAGTTACAGGCATTTTTCAAATGAAATATTTTATCAGAATTTTTCTACAAACTTTCAAGAATTCAGTTTTTTGAGATTTTTAGTATTTTTCAGTAATATTTTAAGTAAATTTTAAGATCATTTTAAAAAATCTAGACATTTTGTGGGTAAAATGATGGAAAAAATAATAGCAAAATTATGATTTGGGATTTTTTTACTTGGTATAAACGAAAAGAAATTTCTTGTTTAATAAAGTTTCTATAAATTTTGAAGAAGAAAACTTGAAATTCTAATAGATAAATTATTATTATAAGAATCCCAAAATTTTAAGAAAACTATGAAAGAAAGCTTAAAAAATCTAAAAGACAAATTACTTAAAGTTTAAAATGAATATTCCGAGAATTTTTTAAAATTCTTACTAAATTCTTGATAATTTAAAAGGTTTCTAGAAATTTCGTACATAAAATTGCAGAAAGCATTAAAAAGCTAAAAGAAAATTTATTATCAGTAGGATGATTAAAGAAATATCCTGAAATTTTGAGAAAAAATTAGTAAAACCTTAAGAAATCTAATAGGTAAATTATTTGAAGATTAAAATTATGTTCATTTTGAAGAAATTTCAAAAAAGTCTTGTTTTTAAATATTCTAGAATTTTCGAAAATATTCCTTCCTGATTTCTTGCATGTTTTTCTTATCTTATTCCTAGAATTTTTATTCCGGATTTTAAAATTTCTACCAATTTTTCATACTGATTTCTATATTTACTCACAATTTCTTTCAATTTATTTCTATTTTCTCGAAATGCAACAATTGTCTTTTAAGTTACAAGCATTTTTCAGAGGAAATGTTTTATCAAGATTTTTCTACAATCTTTCAAAAATTCAGTTTTCTTTGGATTTTTCGAATTTGTCAGTAATATTTTTAGTAAATTTTAAGATCAATTTAAAAAATCTAGAAATTTTATAGATAAAATGATAGAAAAAAATTAAAAATCTAATAGAAAATTTTGGATTTTTTAATTATACCAAATTCTTGATTAATAAAGTTTTCTGAAATTTTAAATGATTATTATATAATCTGAGAAAAATTCTATAAATTTTAAGGAAGACAAGTCGGAAAGCTTAAGAAATCTAAAAGGGAAATTATTTCAAGTTAGAAATGGTGATTTGAAGAATTTTTCTACTAAATTCTTGGTAATTCAAAAGGTCTCTAGAAATTTCGAAGATAAAATTATGGAAAGCTTTAAAGACCTTAAAAGAAAATTATTGTACTTAGGATGATTAAAGAAGTTTCTAGAAGTTTTGAAGAAAAACTTAAGAAATCTAATAGAAGATTAGTAAAAATTCTTATAAACAACTCTCTAAATCATCATTTTAGATTTAGAGAATTGTTTATAAGAGTTTTTACTAAATTACTGATCATTTAATAACATTCTAAAAACGTTCGAAAAAGTCTTACTTTTAAATATTCTGGAATTTTCGCAAATTTTTGTAAGTTTTGTTTTATATTTGTGTATATTCATATGTATTTATATTTTTGGAAAAAAACTAAAGCTTAATAAACATAAACATAAACATTTCTTTCTGATTTCTAACATGTTTTCTTTAAATTCTGAAATTATAAAAAAAACTGAGTTTTTAAAAGTTTTTAGAAAATAAATCCTGATAAAATATTTCATTTGAAAAATGATTGAAATATAAAAGAAAATCTTTGTTGTATTTCGAGAAAATAGAAATAAATTGTAAGAAATTGTGGTTAAATATAGAAATCTGTACAAAAATTTGGAGGAATTTTTAGAACCTGGAATAAATGTTTTATTTACTTTCTCTGCATAAATACATAAAATATATATTTTTAGGAAAAATAGCAAAACAATGACTTATTAAAAGAATTAACTTGTTTAATTGGATGAATTCACTAATAATAAATATGTATTAAAGTCCTTTAAGTTGTTAAAAAAACACGAAAACATTGCGTAAATCTGCAATAATGAGTCTTACTAAGCCTACAAACAAATCACTTGTTAAAACAACTACTTCTCAAGCTTTGAATGATACGAAAGTAATTTGCGTGTTATAGAAAAACTATCAAAGCAACACCAGTTTGAACGTATTTATTTCTGTCAAATAAACTTATTATTTATCGTTCCGTGTTAAGCAGTAATTCGGCTTAGTAATTCTAAGAAAGATCTTACTAAAGTATCTTATTACCTTCGTTTGCCCATTCAAGAACTATTGTATAATAGAACTGATTAAATCCTATTAATACTTACTGTGGTATTCAACACATTTTTAAATTTAAGCTAATGCAATTATAAGTAGATTTTTTTTGCAACCTTTGTTTTCCTATGGTGAGGTTAGTTTTAAATACAGTTATATTGAAAAATTCCATAACGTACCGCAAATACAGGCATTTAATTCATGAAAAATAATAATTGTTTATTATTGATCTAATATAGAACTGTATAACCAGACAATATATATAAATGCATAATAAAATGTATATTTATTAATAACAGTGAACATGCTGTAAACAAAAAGTGTGTGCATCAGCTGCATTTGGCAATAGTATTTAAAACTATAAAATGTATAATTTTTGTTTAAAATATCACTAACTAAAATAACAATAACAAATAATAACGCTCTTTAATAACAGGTTAAAAACATGAAATTTAAAAAAAGTTTTATTAGATTAGTAAAATTTTTACAATCTCTATAAATATTACATTCCTTTAATAGCTTGCACCATCTGATGTGTTAACTATAATATATAAAAACACATACGTTATATTATTTAATTATGTAATTTAACTCCCATTTGTCATGGTTCATTTATAATACAACACCGTTGTTTGAAACTTTATAATCCTAGGATTAGCAAATTTTTCAATAAGCTTTGATGATAAATTTCCACAATAAATCGTATATTGGTAATTAATTATACATATGTTTGGAAAGTTAATTATACTATATAGTTCAAAACAAATATAATCCCGTCTGTGAAAAAGGCAATATTTTATATAAGATAAACAATATGTAGAAGGTTTAGGATATATAATCTTTCTTTATATATAACATATAAGCATACAAGTTTTTACTATCAATATATAGTTAATATAAGAATACGGACAAATAACTTTATGATGTATACATTCGGTTATTAGTTCAACGAATAAGTGCATGACCATTTTTACGAGTAAGCAAATATATGGCGCGTACTCTAAGCAACACACAACTAATATTGCAGCGTTTTATAGTTATTGGTAAATATAAGTTCCATGTTATTTATATATACACACCTTATAATGTAATGTCTGACAGAAATGACATCAGATAATATTTAATAAATAACTATTGACACACTAACTTTAATGTCATCCTAAATTATAACAGCAATACAAGTTTTAAATAAAATAATTATTTTAAATAATTTGCGCAATAAATTTTCACAAATAATTTAAAATAACGGAAACATTTCCTAAATCTAAAACATTCTTACAAAACTAATCAGTTATTGAATCATAATTGAATCTTAACAGATATTGAATTATATAAAAGACATTTAGCATTATTAGATCAAATTGCCAGTTTTTAAATAGAGTATTTAAATTTCGATATAATCAAGTTGGCGTGGGGTCCCTCAATTTATGCCTGAATTAAGATCACAAGCGTGAAATGTTGTTTGCAGTCTGTCGATACTCCTGTTCATTTTCTTTTTTCTTGTTTAGCGTACTTATTTCTCTTTCTTTGTTTACAATTTACAGTGGTTACAATATTTTGTGTATTGACTCATGCGTTCTTGTGAATCCTTCTGCTTGAGGATCCTTTAACTGGAGGTGCCATTTTAGATCAGCATGGTCGATTCTTAATAAGAATTTTCTTTGACATAGTTTTATTAATATGCTTAACCAACGTCACTCTGGTTATGACATGGTCCTATTATTATTCGTAATAAGATTCATTATCATTATTTGCATCGGTATTCGAAATGAATTTTTTATTTGACAATGGATAACTTAAAACTGGCAGAAACACTGAAAAATGAATTTAATGCATTTGAAAAAAAAACTTGTTTTTCTTCGATGAGAGGAATTGGCGATTTAGCAACTTTGGATAAATCCCACAACATACTATCAATAATATTTGCACGAACCATAAAAATTTACGAAGTTGATATAAATCTAACTTTTGAAATCTTTTGCACTTTTACTTCAACACCTTTGATAAAGATAAAGTTTTTTTTGACATTATGATATTTACTTGTTGAGTTGGTTGAGTTTCAATCCGAAATCTCGCAATACCTCATCCAAATTCTTTATTTGGTATCCCAAGGACTTCCAGGATACTCTTATTAATATCTTCTTCCTTAATCTTGAATATCACAGTGACATTATGTAAATCAAACAGCATAAAATTCCCTTAATCTTGTAATACTATAAAAGCTGCATTTTTCGGTCTTTAGGAGCTACCTCTATTTTCCAATAACCATATTTAAAGATACGCGTAGAGAAAATAGGAGATGTAGTACATGTGTTCAAGTTGTCGTCGATTTGTTTTACTCACATTATTTTGGTCTAATTAATCCATCCTAAAAGGACTGACCAAGACCATTCCCTGTATGATCCTATTTCATTCCACTTTCTCGCTGTCTGCCTATATGGTCGAACATTTTTACTTTCTCTATATAGTATATACAGGGTGTCCCATTTTAATCCGCCAGTAGCGATAATTCTGAAACATTGCATTGAATCAAAAAGTGTTCCAAATGAAAAGTTAATGGTTCGGAGGGGGACATCTGATGCCGTAGACTTTGCCCCCCCCCAGCCCCCCAAGGGGGGCGGGAACAGGGGGCAACTTTAAAATCTTAAATGGAAACCCCTATTTTTTATTGCAGATTCTGATAGAGGGTTAAAAAGTATGTAAGTTTTATCCGAAACATTTTTTTTATTGGTCGAGAGATGGCGCTGCAAATGTAAAAGTTAGGTTTTTTGTCAATTAAATTGCGAAAATCGTCACGTAATTAACTGTTATTATTACTTAAAACTTACTCACAACCTTACAAGGTTGTTTTTTTCTCAGCCTGCCCAAATACTACCCCCCCTACAAAGACGTAAAGTACTAAAGATTAATTAAAAGAATTTAAAAAAATATTAATCTAACAAGTTTTGAAGATTTATATCGCTGGTTTTAAATTTTTCAAAAATTTCTTTTCTGCTTTTGACATTTTTTTCAGCCTTTTCTAAAATTTCTTTTAACAATTTGTAGCAATTCTTCTTTAATATTTCTGTTTTCTATCAAAAATTCTTCTAGATTTTAAAAATTTTTCAGCAATTTGTTTCAAAATTTCTACAAATGTTAAGTAAATTGCGAAGACATTTCCATAAATTTCTCTTTATTTGGTTAAGAATTTCTTCTTTCATACTTTCAATTAAAAATTGCAAGATTATTATTTTAAGGACGCTAGTTTTTTCTGGGTTTGTAGCATTTGTTGTCTATAATTTTGTTTAGCATTTTAAAGCAATTTTTATTCCAAACTTTAAAATTTTTAGAATTTTTGGTAAGATTTCTATAAATTCCTAGCATTTTTTTCAATATTTCTAAAAATTTTAAAGTTTGGAATAAAAATTGCTTTTCTTGATTTTTCTAAAAATGATATTGTTAGGAATTTGAATTTATTAAGAATTTTCTTTTAATTTCTGTCCCCTTCCACATTTTTCCCCAAGATATCTAGAATTTTCCAGCAATTATTTTCAATATATATATTCTACAAATTCCTAGAGATATATCTTTTTTGCTAAGAATTTTCTAGCAACTGCTCTTACAAGTTTTTTTCTGGGTTTCTAGAATTCTTCAACAATTATTCCTGGATTCATAGAATTTTTTAGAACAATTTTTTCTAACAATGTTTATTCTGGATTTTTAGAATTTCTCCAGAATTTCTCTTCCAAATTTCGAAAACTGTCTCTAAGAATTTATTTAGCATTTTAAAACCATTTTTTATCCCTTTTTCAATATTTCTCACAAATTTAATCCCTATTTCCTAGAAGTTTCTTCAAAAAGAAATTTTTAATTTTTTGTTCTCCAGAAATTTCTCTTCTCTTCCAAATTGTAAAAACTTTCTAGAGATTTCTTGATTTTTCCAAAAATTCTGTTTTAATTTATTGCAATTTTTTAAGCAATTTCATTTCAAATTTTCATTTAGATTTCTAGTGAATTTTCGGATATCTCTTCTCTTCGAAATTGTTAAATATTTCCAAGTATTTTCCAGCACTTTTGCTTAATATTTCTACAAATTTTCACCGTTTTTTCTTTAGTCGTTAATAAATTAAAACAATAATTTAGATAATGTAATTGCAGGGTCGCATAGTCGCCACCCATCCTACATATAACTACAAATAATTTTAAACACAGCTTAAGTTTGTTAACACCATTAACATATTTTTTTTCTTATAATGCTGGAAACTAAAACACTGTCAGTAATTGTAGTTTAATTGTATATGTAGGGTGGGTGGGTGGCCACTATCCCACACCATAAACCAGAGTTTCTTTAAGTTATTTCCGAAATTAATTACTTCAACGTAATTAGAAATTAATAAACAATAATCGTCGAAATTTGAATGTTGAAAATTTACACGTCTGCATAGCTTTGAACGTAATGATAAATTTTAAAAAACCTTTGCAACCTGGCATGGATTGGAGGGTGGGATAGAGGACACCCACCCACCCTAGATATACAATGAAATTTCTAACAGTGTCACGGTTTTAGTTTCTTGAAAAATAAAAATTAAATCAGAGTTTCATGTTGCAGTTTTAAATAAATATGTAGAGTGGGTGGGTGTCCACTATCAGACCCTCCAATTTTATAACATAAACATTGTTTTTAATCGATAAATGCAATATTTATTATAATAATTTTATATTTTAGTTAAATTTAAAATTTTTAATTGGGAAGAAATTTAAAAGAATTGGAGAGTTTCTAAAATTATTACTCTAACGTAATTAGAAATTAAGAAACATTAATCGTTGAAATTTGAATGTTGAAAATTTAAACGTCTGCAAAGCTTTGAACGTAATGATAAATTCAAAAAAAAAATTTATGATGTTGCATGGATTGGAGGGTGGAATAGTGGCCACCCACTAGATATATAATTTTACATCAACCAATGACACTGTTTTAAATTCTTGAAAACTACAACAGTATCAATGTTGGTTTGGCCTAAAAATTAAATCAGAGTTTTAGTTGATGTTCATATGTATATGTAGGGTGGGTGGGTGGCCTCTATCGTACCCTCCAATCACTACACCATAAACCAGAGTTTATTTAGGTTATTTCCGAAATTCGTTACTCTAAGGTAATTAGAAATTAAGAAACATTAATCGTCGAAATTTGATTGTTGAAAATTTATACGTCTGTAAAGTTTTGAACGTAACTACAAATTAAAAAAAAACTTTTGCTATGATGCATGAATTGAAAGGTAAGATAGAGGCCACCCACCCACCCTATATATATATAATTTACTTCAACCACTGACACTGTTTTAGATTCCTGAAAACTACAACTGCATTACTGTTGGTGTGGCCCAAAAATAAATTAAATCATAGCTTTTAGTTAAAGTTTAAATGTTTATGTTGGGTGGGTGGATGGCCACTATTCCAACCTCCAATTTTATAACATAGATAACAATTTTTTTAAATAGATAAATACAATATTTACAGGATTATTAAAATTGAAATTATTTTATATTTTAGTCAAATTAAAAAAAAAATTATCTAAAAAAAAGATATTAAGAACAGCCTTTTTGCGTAAACCTCATAGTTTTCGAGAAAAATATAGGGAAAGTACTATGATGGTCTCATCACCATTTTTAATATTATATTTATGATAAACGATGTTGGTTAATTAATATCACTGTAAAATACATCTTGGAATTTTATGATTAATATGATCAACTCGTTTAATTTTTAATTTGGCTGCACTTGGATTATATTACATTATTGACAAGTCAAAGAGCACAAATATTTCATTAATAATCGTTAACCTTCTGTTTATAACCAATAAAGGATTATTCTGTCAATTCTTCTTCTTTCTTCTTCCTCAATTGTCTAGATAACATTCTTTAAATCTGTATATAGTGTATATTCTAAGTATCAATTTATCTTCTATATCAGCTACTATAAGTTGGTATTACGTGACACTTTTGATATCCATAGCGTCTATTCCGAGTATCAATTTATAGTCTAGGAGAAGTTATGTGCGCTCTACTAAAAAAAGTCACTTAAAGTGGTATATTAAAACAGTTTTTAATGAAAATGAACTTATTTTATGGGGCTTGATAATAATAGCAATACAGTAGATGTATCAGATAAGTACACATAATTTAAATCGTCGTGTAAAATTTTTACAAAGTGAATGGGGGACTGGAAGTTTAATGAAGAACTTGTGGCTTCCCATCCAGGAAAACTAAAATCTAAGTTAACAATTGGATTTGATCAAATTCCTAGTTTTCTATTAAAAGACTGCGCTTTAGAGCAATCGAAGTATACATTTATTTGAAGGTCAATAACCGGCGTATAGTTTCGGACGTCAGGGTAGTGATCATAGAGGAATGGGAAACATAAGCAAGCAGAAGGAGCGTAAAGAGGTAGAGGAATGGGAGAGGGGGGAGGAGGAATTTGGAAGAAGGGCGGCGTTTGAGAGGAGCGAAAAGACGAGGAGATCTCCGCAACAGGCGGAGAGATATGATGCGACCGTAAAGCTTAAGATTACAGAAACGTCGTTCGAGGAAGAGGGAGAAAAGAAAAGAGATGAAAGAGGATGCAACGGAGGGTGCAGGGAGCTACTAGAGGCTTTTATGGGGGAGAGGAGTAAGGAAAGGGAGATGTGGAAGGTGGAAAGGGAAATTTGGAAGGAGGCAATAGAGAAAACAAGAAGGATGTGGAAAGAGGACGTAAAAGAGATTAAAGAGATGTGGAAAGAGGAGGTAGAGGAGAAGAAGGAGATGTGGATAGAGGAACGGGAGGAACTAAGAGCTAAGATAAAGGTGTTAGAAGAGGAAGGAGAGAAAAGGGAAAAGAGGGAAAGAAGAAATAACGTCCTCATAAGGGGGAAGGATTTTCAAGACAACGGAGAAATAAAAAAATTCCTGAAGGAGGTTGTTGTAGAAGTTAAGGATTATGTCCAACCGGAGGGGGGAAATAAGTTAACTGTGGTGAAGTTGGGAGGGAAAGAGGATAAAATCAAAGTGAAGCTGAAAAAAAAATTCGAAAAACAGGAGAAATGATATTTATAGATGATGATATGACAAAGAGGGAGAGGGAAATAAAAAAGAAAATTAGAGAGAAGGCAAAGAGCGAACGGAAAAAGGGGCGAATGACAAGAATAGGTTACCAGAAGCTGACAATAGACGGGAAAGTATGGAGATGGGAAATGAAGGCGGCAAGAAATAGGCGGTGAAGGGAAGAGCGAAGGGGGTTTGATTGAGAAGAGATTGATGAGAAGGATACGTGGGATGGGTGAGATGTGGTAGGGGAAAGAGAGATTTAACATTAGGGATGGTATACGTAAACAAGAATTGGGGAGATATTAGCAAGGAGATTGAGGAGAGGACAAAAGACGGAGGAAGATATATAGTTGGATGTGGATTTCAACACTAGACTAGGAGAATTAGAGGGGCGGATAAATCAGGAAGGAGAAGGGATCAAGAGGAGGTCACAAGATAAGTACGTGAATGCCGAGGGAAGGAGGTTGCTAGAATGGGCGTTGGGGAGGGGTGGAAGGTGTTAAACGGATGTACGTAAGGAGATTGAGAAGAAGAAAAAGGGAGTGCAACAAGAAGTGACGAGGCATGAGAGCGGGGAAACGGCGATAAGAAGGATGAGGGAGAGGTTGAAGGGGATCGTGTGATGAAGGTAGATGTTTACTGTCAATTTTGACAGTGGGTATGGTTGTTAACATGAATTTTGGAGGTGTATAAAGAGTGTGCATAAAGTTGATTTACCGCCAAAATGTTGATTTTGTCAACTAAGAATTTGGTCGCAGAATAGATGTCACGTACTTTGGGGCGATGGGAGGACAATGGGTCAACAATGACCCCGCGGCAAAACACACCCACACAACGGTTTTCGTTGTTCGCTTCTTCCGCATATCAGTATTTTTCTTTAGCTATGTCGTTATGGTCCATAGAGGCAATGGAGGAAGTAATAAAGAGTTGGGGTCGGAGTAAGAAAGTAAGAGGGGGAGCAAAGGAGGAGTGGTTTGATGAGGAGTGCAAAGAAGGGTAAAGGCAGAGATGAGGAGAGTGAGAAACAAATACAAGGAAGGAAACGGCGAAGAGGGAAAACTATGGGAAGCAAAGAAAACGTACGAAAAGATGTGTGAAGAGAAGAAGAGAAGGGTGATAGAAAAAAAGGTAGAAGAACTAAAGTCATGTAAGAACGAGGCAGAGATGTGGAGGATACTAAAAAGAGGGGAAGGGGCAAAGCAAACGGGGATAGAGGTAAAAGAGTGGGTGGATAAATGCAGAAAAGAAAGTGGAGATCCAGTGGAGCTAGCGGGCGAAGGAGTAAGGTGAGAAGTAGCAGAATTCTCGGAAGAGGAGGTGGAGAGAGCTTTTGAGGAACTAAAAAAGGGAAAAGCGGCGGGACCGAACGGACTAAAAGCGGAAATGTGGAGAGAAATAGGAAGGGAAGGAATGGATAGGTTTAGAACCCTCATGAACCAAATCTGGAAAGGGGAGGAGATTCATGGAAGGTGGGGGCGGTGTGCCCGGTCCACAAAGGAGGTGATATTAACGAAATAGATAATTACCGAGGAATAACGATAATAAACATAGGATGCAAGTTAGCAATGCTGTTAGTTAAGAAGAGGCTCGAGAAGGAATCGGAGGAGAAAAACTTATTGACGAAGCGCAGGGAGGGTTTAGGAAAGGAAAGGGAACAAGTGACCAGTTATTTACCCTGGCTAGGTCAGTGGAACGAGTATCGAGAAAATGGATGATAGAACGACTAAGGAAAGGGGGGGGGGGTGAGTGGAGGTATGGTTGAGTTCATAAGGAGAATGTATGAGGAAACGTGGTGTGTTGCGAAGGTGGGAGGGACGTGCGCGGAAAAGTTTAGGACGTGGAAGGGTCTAAAGCAGGGTTGCCCGTTGAGCCCGGTGCTCTTCAATTTGTACATAGGGGATTTGGAAGAGGTTCTAAGAAAAGGACAGAATGTTGGGATGTTAATAGGGAAGAGAAAGGTACCGACACTAGGGTACGCGGACGACATGGTCCTAATGGCGAGGCAATGGGAAGGAATGAAAGGGATGCTAAAGAGAGTGGAAGGGTATATGGATAGGAGAGGTTTGCAAGTGAATGTTAAGAAAACGAAATCGATGAGATTTAGGAATAAGGGAAGAGAGGGAAGGATAAACGGATTAGAGTGGAAGGGTGAAACGATAGAGAGAGTGAAAGTGTTTAAATATAATATAATATAAATATAAGAAACTTGCAAGGTGGGTGCAATGAAAGGCAAGGGAGGCGTGGGGCCTGGTGAGGGAGAAATGGGGAAGTTGGTTTAAAGGAAATGTGAATGTGACGTGTGGTTTGTAGGATGCGTGCGTGAGATCTTTTTTGTTGTAAGGAGTGGTAATGTGGGGGGTCAGGAAGCAAGAAAGGGTTGAGAGTGAGCGGTGGTTACTGGGGCAGATGTTAGGGGTGGAGAAATCGACCCCGGGTTATATACTGCTTCAGGAAACGAATAGAGAAAGTGTGTGATGTGAGGCGATAAAGAGAGTGGCTGGATATGATATGAGAGTAAGGGAAGGCTACTGAAGGAGGTATGGAGGGAAAGGATGAATGCAAGTCAGGGCAGATGGAGGATAGCGAGAAAGAGGATGTATGAAAGAGTGGGCTTGTCTGAGGTGATTGTAAGGGAATGGTTGGATAAAGGAGTAAATGTTGTAGGATGGAGACAGGAGAGGCAGAAACAGATAGGAAACAGTGAGTACAATGAGGGGTATGAGAGGTGGCAGGTGCATGGGAGCAGACCAAGATATCTTGAGGGGGTCAATCTGAGGACAGAGGAGAAAATGATCATGGCGAAAGCGAGATGCGGGTCGGACGAGAGAGGAAGAAAGAGATGGATGGGTGAAGGTTATGAGGAATGTGTGTTATGCAAGGAAGGGAAGGATACGTGGGTGCACTTGGCAGAGGAATGTAGAAATGTAGTGGAATGGATGGAAGGATGTAGAAATGTAGTGGAATGGATGAGAGATGATGGGGCCAGGATAAGGGTGTTGAGAAGACTGGGGTGGGTAAAGGAGAAGAGAAGGGAAGACGAATGACGGGCAGAGGGAAGAAAAGGAGGAAGAAGAAAAAAGGGTGTACTATAATTTATTGAAAAGTTAATAATAATGTTAAGTTTTAAGTTGAGTTTATATGCCAATAAAGGTCTTTTTTTACATAAAGTTTTAATGAAGCTTTTGTAGCCTTAAACTCACGGCAGTTGCAAATTATAAATTATCACATTTTATATGATTAATTTACTACTTTTTGTATATGTTCATTGAAGGACAATTTATTGTCAAAAAATGCATTAAGTGTGTGTCTCTTTGTATAAACAAATCAGCGAATTTATAGCTAAATTCAAATTATGCGATCTGGTATAGGACAAAACACGACATTTTTTGTCCATTTGACACACATCACGCAGACATATTATCTAAGTTCTTTTGTAAAATAACACAATCTGAAACACTGTTTATAGTACTGTTCAACTAAGTGTCATACATACAAAATATAGCAGTTTAAAACACTGGCGACTTCATTTATAAATACCAAAAACGATAACGGGCACGGATTGGACCCCTGGGGTACACCACTACAAATGGCTTGGACTTAGAGCCCATGTAATTAACAAAAAGACGTCTATCCGTGAGATATGATTGCAAGACAGACTACATTCGATGGTAAATTGTACTTTGCAAGTAAGATAAAATCTTATCATGTGGCATACAGTCGAACGCTTTGCTAATATTTGTGTAAATTAAATCCATGCTTATTGGGTGTTCAATCTTCAAACGAATGTAATCTTAAATGATGCTTTAAAATAATTTAGAAAAATTGTAAATGATAGCAACGGGTCAATAGTTTCCAATATCTGATTTGTCCCCAGATTTCAAAACAGAAATCTTAAAATTAAATTGAAAATATAGCAAGTGGCTTTGCAAGATAAGAAACCCAATCTGGAACATGATTGGGGTCCATCATTATATTTTGTTTAATTTTTTTTTTTTAATATGTTAGTACAATATTTTTGTCAACCCTAAAATTACCACATCACATCACGATTATCACTACACACTTGAGCATTAATGTTGCTATAAACACTACTAAATGAATCTGCAAATCCCTGGAGGATCTCAGATTATGAAACCAACATTGTTCTGCTGTACTTCATAATCCCAGGAATCCTTGTTTTCTTTTCATGTTAACATATGACCAAAATGTTTTAGGTTTTTCGAATATATTACTTTCGTTTTTTTTTCTTCCATAAAACAAGCAAAAGCTTTAGCGGATTCATTTTTGAACACTTTACGAGCTTGCTTATAATCGTTTATTGTAGAATCTTGAGAAGATTTCATAATTTATTTGTGCAACTTATTTTAAGCTTTTAACAGACTAGTGATTTCTTTCTTGAACCATGCCGGGTATTGTTTGAAACTATTTAGCTTCTTCTGCGTTTACGGAATATGCTTCTCGAATGAATTGTATATAATTATTGTAATTTTGTAGAAAGAGTCTATATATTTTTTAATTACATACATCCATCCACTCAGTATTTATTGTATCGCTGGATAACTCACGAATATGTCCTTTTTTGAAATTAAAAGTTTTATCAAAATTATATCCTGCAGAGAAATTTTTATTTTGTACAGGTTTCATTTCAAAAATTAAAAATGGGTGATGACCATCCTCTTCAGTAAATAATTTATCATTTTTATTAAGCATACAGTGACAATTAATAGAAGCTAAAATTAAATCTAATTTTCTTCTGTTTTTATTGAAAACCCTATTACATTGATGTAGGCCTTTCAGAATAATAAAATTTAAAAATTAAGTCAATTTGATACCTTGCTCACCTCCAAGCCTCCAGACATTATAATTCAGAATATTATGTGAACTGTATGACACCTTTTTTAGTTTATGATTTCTTATTTGCATAAGTAGTATGAATTTTGTAAACAAAATTTTCCCAGCAGGAATTAGTTTCCAGTCCTCAAAATTTAATTTCAATAAACGTGTTTTTAATATTTCTACAAAAAATTACTTACTCTGACTGTAAACGAAATTTATTAAATTTATTATTATACTTTGCATTCCTCAAACACTAACCTATAACAAAAAAAATCAAGTTTTGTTTTAATTTTCTTATCGTCTCGAAGTTTCCAATAAAAATTAATTAAAAAACTTTTTAAATAAAAAAGAAATTAAAAAGGCAAAATTTTTAAGTGAATAAATTAGTAAATATTTAATACGTGATGGGTGGGCAGACTTTAAATATAAATTAGATAAGATTAGCTATAAAAAGTCAACTTACATTTTAATTTTGTTTTATTTTTTATTACACAAAGGGTTTGATTGTTTTTATCTGCAAAATCATCAACGATTAGCAATTAAAGTTATCATGTTTATGTAGGGTGGGTGGGTGGCCTCTATCCCACCCTCCAATCAGTAAAACATAAGCGAGGGTTTCAGGTAAAAGTTGTAAAATATAAACAAACACAAAATAGTTGTATTTTTTAATTGATGTATTCATATAAATATTTCAAATAATTTTTGGTGATATTTTACTGACTGAAGGGTGGGATAGGGGACACCCACCCACCCTACATAAACGTATTAACTTTAATTACTGTTCACCTTAATTACAAAATTTGAATAAAAGAAAATCATATTTTCCATTGTATGTACTCCTAAAATTGATTTATTCAATTCTAATAATTCTAATTTTAAATTAACCAACGTCATCACACCTAACTTTAACCCACCACCTATTCGAATTCCATCTATATTAGTTTCGACTGATGTTTATGTTATCGCTTTCGATCTCAAGTACCGTGGGTGTCTGCGTCATGTTGTGTTAAAGCCTAAAGTTATTCCCTATAACGAGTTTAAAATATGTTTGTTGTAACGTAGGTACTTGTTTGTTTATTTACCGTATTATCTGTTTCATAACTAAATTAAGGTCTTCTCGGTTTGCATAATAATTAATATTAATTGATATAAACTATATTGCCTATATTATTCATTAGATTTATTAATTTTTAAGTTAACAATGCTTGAAATTCAAAAATACAATCCAATAGTGTGAATATATATTTTATCGCAATCGTCGCAAACCGTTGTCTCTAATATCGATTTGTGTCGAAGTCAGTTTCAATTATATCCGCGAATTTTCTAAAGTCCAATTGACACTGGCTCGTTTAAATACGTTACCGTTCTCGTCTATGAATAGATATTTTTAGTTCTAGTTGTTGATGAAAATATCAAACCTTTATTTTCACAGAAATTATTACCTCAGGGACTTTAGTATAAATTATAATATTTTATTATTGTTATATATAATTTATTCCATATTTAAAGAATTCTTATACTTTAACCTTTCTTAATTGTTTCAGGTATGATTATCCAAGTTAATTACGCTCTTCAAATAATTTGGTAATGTATTTCATTTTTATATTAAATTTAAGGTAATTAATATGTTTAGATCTTTAATTAACTGCTTACTTAATTCATGATGAAACATTTAATCTAAATCAAGATAATATGTCTATACCATAACTATTCAATATTAAATGTTTCTGAATTTTATTTCATTTGCAATGCTGCTAAATATGTTTATAACTGCAGTTGACGATTTATATAAATTATTTAGCATCATTGCAGGAGAAAGTAAGAAAATACATTTCTAATTTCATATCTAAAGGAATCTAATAATATTCTCACCTGAATATTCGTTTCTTAAGAGGCGTTGCCTTCCTGTTGCACTAATTTATAGTTACACCGTGGGCTTGTAAGGGTCGTCGTGTTGCCTTAATTCGTTTCTAATAAATTAGCAGTAATTCCGCGACTCGCCCCTTTCAGAATCGTTTATGCACGATATTATTGAAAGCATAAATAACGGTCCGAAGTCAGTGCGTCCCACTTTAATTAATCGGAATTGTGATGAATATTCCTAATCAATCATTCTTTATAATTTCGATACATTTTAACCCAATAAATACATACATTTAATGGCTAAAATTTATTAATTAGCGTTCTTTTCTAGGTGGGACATCCTAATTGTGTTCGGGTGTGCCGCAACGAAATTTTAATTTAATTGGCCGAACTTAATTAATAGCGCGAATTAAATAAGGTACATTTTCATAACGAATGCAGTACATTTCTTTCGATTTGGAAGTAATTTTAAATTGCTTCGATGAAAACCGCGTCTGCCCTGAATTCATAACGGTTTATTTATGAATCGCGTCGCGGTCGTTATTTAAATATAAGTATTTTATAATGGCTGAAAGGGGCGCGTAATTCGTTCACCGGAAAATCGAGTTATGTTCCGCACTCTGTTTGTTTGAGTGTATGTTTAATACAATATTTCGTTAGCGCCCTCGAAACAATTAAGATGCTATTATAATTAATTGGAAAAATTCAATCCATATTTTCAATGAGAATATTTATTTATATATTACCACCACAAATGAAACAAGATGTATATATTTATTTTAATATATAATAAATTGATTAATGGTTGAGGCGTTATCTTCGTGATACATCTTGGAAAATTAATATATAATAAATGGTAGAAATGTGGATATTATAATTTTAGAAAGTTTTAAAGTATTTGATGTATCAGGAAGCATATTTAAGCACACTTTAGATGATGATCATGGTTTTGACATTAGCATTTTATGCTAAAGAGAATATTATACGAGGACCATCCATAAAGTACGCATGGTACTTTCTGGATTCCTTCGTACATTGGGGATGTAAACTTTAGAACTCCTCGTATTAAGAAAAAAACTTCGTTAATTCAAAGTTTAGTTTAAAATCTTTAGCGATTTTTATATTAGTCTTGAAGCAGACGCTTTTTAAAAATAAAAAAATAATCCGTTTAAAAAAATTACAAGAAATTTCCAGTATCATAAAGCAAGAAAAAATCATAATATATAAAAGAAGAATATTGCTGGAAATAACGGAACACCCTCTAAAAATTTAATGAAGGTTGCTGAATATTTTGAAAAATTTCTAAAACATGTTGAAAAATTTATGTGAAAGAAAAAAAACTTGATAATTCTAGAGATCTCGAAAAAATTTGTGACAATTTGGAAGTGAATTGTTCAGATGAAATTAGACAAGAAAATACCCTCAAAAAAAATTCAAAAGATAATTTTCTCGAAAATATGAAAGAAAATTAATTGAAAATACTAATTTATTAGTATTATGTAATCATAAAAAGTAGGTTGGTGATTTAAAGAATTTAACTCTTAAGCTCTTAGTATTAAAAAAACGTTTGTTTAAATTTGCAATTTCAAATCTTAGTATTTTTTAAATTACTACAAACACAGACACAAAAATAGAACAAGTATTAGAAATTCGACAAAAATTGGAGAAATAGAGAGAGAAAACATCTTTATTATTAGAAATAAATATTTTTACAATTTTTGTGAAGTCAAGTGTGCAGACTTAAGATTTCTTCTAATCAGCGACTATCGACCCGCGGTCGTTCAGCCTGGATTTAACTGTCTAAAAACGTCATGATTACTAATGTCTTACAAATGTAACTGCCTTCTCTCATTCAACGGTTATGATCTCTAATGTCATTATGAACTGATGAGATGAATTGATGAATGGTGATTTCTGGGTGTATTGGCTTTGGAGTGATTAACGAGTTACGAGAATTACACAACTAGTTCAGGATTTCGAGGTTATGGGGATTTTTGGCAAATTTTTGGGATAGGTGTTTCAGACGCTCTTCAATAGGAATTACTTGTGTTAATTCATACATGAGGGTATTAGATGGGTTATTAATGGGATTAAGGGGGGATTTTAGTAAGAATGCGAAGGGCCGATCGTTCTGCCTCCTGGAGATTTTTTAAGACGGCGGGACGGGGATTATGGAATAGGATAGCGGAGTACTCAAGAAGAAGCCTACAAATCGTTTTATAAATATGGACAGCTGTGTGTGATTTTGAAACGTTGAAACTCTAAAATGTCGTGCTCTCTTCTAGATTCGCATTCAGGTTTTGAGTGTGGGATTTGAAGGTTAATTTGGGGTCAAATAATATTCCTAGGCATTTATAACATTGGGAAGGTGTTAGTATGTGGTTATTTATTGTTATTTTGTATTGAGAATTGTAAAGTCGACGAAAGGGAATGAGGAGTTGGGATTTATTTGGATTTATCGATATTCTACACTTTGCGAACCACAATGAAAAGAGCTTGGTTTAGGGTGGGTGCGTTAGATATGAGCGCTGTATCATCTGCGTAAAGCAGTGGATAGGCGGATGGGTTGCGATTGAGGAGGTCGGGATTATAAAGGTCATGTACATAAATATTATAGAGGAGTGGGGATAACGGAGAACCTTGGGGACCTTGTTTGGGAATAAAAGAATTGGATAAGGTATTTTTGAATTTTACTTAAAGGAGTCTAAACAAGAGGAAGTTGTCAATTAAATTAAGGAGATGGGGTGGAGTTTTTAGTTAGGGAATGGCATTTGAACAGCAAACCTCGATGCCAAACAGAGTCAAACGCCTTGCGAATGTCTAGAAAGACTATGGCGGACTTTTGGTTTTCGAGGTGTGCCGTTTGACAGCTTGAGGTCAAGATTGTTAAAGGTGTTCAAGGAAGCCAAATTGATCTGTATTATTTCAAATCTTAACGCGGCATCCATGCAAATCTCTTTAACCTCGAAATTCTTCATTCCACTTGATAATTTCAAACGGTAGCATGTTTACCGACTCTAAACTGCAGACGAGTACTTTATTACCAAAGCACGAAGCAAGTTTATAATTATGAAATGGAGATTGACACCGAGTAGATTTCCAAGTTGGAATTCTCGCGCACGACGAACATCCAGAATGTAGTTTTGTGATCAATTAAATATTTCTTCCGCCAGTTGTAGTAGATCGTATTGAGGGTGGGTATTTTTAAATCGCTCTCATTACCGTAGAGCAAGTAGTACTCGTTTTCCACATCCGTTTTCGATTCGATGTCGTTAATGTAGTATTGGGTGGATGGTGAAGTACAATCATTAGCTTCATTTAATTATATAAATGGTCCATTAGGTTTCTTATACTTTAACCGAAAGTCTGGATTACGAATTGGAGTTTTCCCGACCCATTTAAGTTATGAAGCACCGTGGCCTGTTCAAAAAGTTCCTTTAAGATTTACCTCACTCACTTTATGACTTATGATTTGGAGTCGAAAACATACTGTTTGATTACTAGCACGTCTGAATCATCAAACTCTTACCATAAATTCAATGGCGAAGACAAAGAATTATCAGTTGAGGTTTTCATACCCTTGACAAGCAAAAAATCAGAATGATGTTGCTCTTGCCAGTATGATTGGAAATAAACCCAAATAACAAAATGTATCTCAAAGATTGGGAACGTGTGTGTCTAAAAAATGTTTCTTTAGCTTATGAAGCATATTAATCTATGTTATTATCGAAGTCGTACTACAAAAAAATTCTTCAAGGAAATTTACGTTAAAGAACAGAAGGGACCATCTCTCAGTTGAAAGATTTTCTGGTCTCCGTCGTTGGACAAAAGATTTATACATGGCAGCTGAAAAATAATGATTTGGTCGGCGTCGCAGATATACATCCATCAAATTTTGGCCATAAAAAGTTTAATTTTAGTAGCCAAAATTTATAAATCCGTAGCTCTGCTTCGTTTTCAAGGGGAGTACGGGACCTTATCATTAGTCTTCAGGGAATTTAGACCTAATAAAGTGTATACGATTGAGTGTTTAATAGATAATACCACGTTAGGATTTTTGGTTTCGGATAGTGAAAAGAATTTAATTCTCTACAGGTACCAACCATAAGCCAAAGAATCATTTGGAGGTCAAAGACTGATTAACACTTTCGTCAGGATAAAGTGCAAATTCGGGCAGTTTGGAGAATATAAGAAATATAATTTAGCCACTGATAAAAAACACATTACAATGTTTGCCATTTTGGATTGAGAATTGGGGTACATAATGGCTGTTTCTGAAAAGACGTACATGAGGCTTAATACCAAATTGTACTTGTTGTGTCACACATAATTAAATCCTAAAGCATTCAGGATGTATAAAAGTTGGAGAAAGTCAAGCCAATCCTTCCAGAATTGTCATTGATGAAAAACTCGTTTATCATTTTCTGCACCTACCTGTTAAAAAAAAAATTGAGGTTTCTAGCAAAATCGGTTCAAAGATCGATGACTTAACTTAACTGATATTTATAAGTTAACAGACAATTTTTGAGTTTAATATTTTTGAAACCCCATTTTTACTAGTTTCCCTATATAGTATATATTTTGCGGAAATATCCGTTTTGGGGTCCCCTGAACCCAAAACACTAATTTCAGGAAAAAAAATATTGTGTCTGTGTGTGTGTGTGTCTGTCGGTGGGCGCTGTATCTCAAAAACGAATAATCTGTTTGAGATGAAACTTCAAACTTAAGGTTTTATCGTTAAAAACTGGAACTGAAAAGCTTTTGGTAAACATTCATAGACCGGAAGTGGATGTTTACTCGAGGCGCTTTTTTTGTTTTTTCGTGATATTTTTCTAAATATGAAAAATTTTAAAAAACTGTTCAAGTAAAAGTTCAAGGGAATAAAAAACTGAACAAGTTTTATACGAATATGTTTTTCACAAAATTTTTAACTTTCGAGAAAAAAAATAAAAATTGAACCGGAACCGGAGATAATGAATTTTTAATGTTGGAGAATCAAGCAAACTATCAAAATGTTAAATTTAAATATTTTGAAAAATACACATTGACAGACAAAACCCCGATATAGGGGTCGTTTAAATTAATAAGAAGGTGCTAAAAAAAAGTTGTGTGTAATTTAAAAATGTGATAACCCAAAACACAAATTTCTGGAAAAAAAAAATTGTGTCTCTGTGTGTCTGTCGGTGGGCGCTGTATCTCAAAAACGAATAATCTGTTTGAGATGAAACTTCAAAGGTTTTATCGTTAAAAACTGGAACTGAAAAGCTTTTGGTAAACATTCATAGACCGGAAGTGGATGTTTACTCGAGGCGTTTTTTTTGTTTTTTCGTTTTATTTTTCTAAATATGAAAATTTTTTAAAAACTGTTCAAACAAAAGTTAAAGGGAATAAAAAACTGAACAAGTTTTATTAAAACATATTTTTCATAAAATTGTTAACTTTTGAGAAAAAAAATAAAAATTGAAAATTTTGACAATTTTTGCCAATTGCTCATAAACTATTATAGTTACATGAAACTTGTATAACAAATAATTGTAGAGAATTCAAAAGCGCACAAATTATTAAGAATAATATTCTTGCGTAAACCTCATAGTTTTCGAGAAAAATATAGGGAAAGTACTATGATGGCCACATCACCATTTCTTTTGTATTGTTTTCGTGAAAATTTTTTTAATTTTTTTTAACGGAAAACCGTTTTGAGGTCCCATTCCGCTAATTTCTGGAAAAAAAATTGTATCTGTGTCGGTGGGCGCTGTATGTCAAAAACGAAACTTTAAACAAGGTTTTTTTTGGTGATTTTTCTAAATATTGGAAATTTTAAAATACGGTTCAAACAAAAGTTAAAGGAAATAAAAAACTGAACAAGTTTTGCTCGAACATGTTTTTCATAAAATACTTAACTTTCGCGAAAAAAAAAAAAAATTGACATTTTTTGCCAATTGCTAACAAACTATTGGAGTTATATGAATATTATATAACAAATAATTGTAGATAATTCAAAACTGAACAAATTATGAAGAATAGTGAACATATTATTAGTAATAGCCTTTTTATGTAAACTTCATAGTTTTCGAGTAAAATATAGAGAAAGTATAGTGTATTGATCGCTCTTTTGCCGAGCAATAAAGCAAAAAAACTGTATGTATACTATGATGGCCATATCACCATTTTTTATATGTAAATTAAAACCAAACCAATTTCAAAACGATTGAGGTATTTTTGATTTCCTGGTTTATGATGCGAATAACTTTTGAGTTTGGTAAGTCAAATAAAAATATTTTCTGTAAAAAATAAATTAATAGGATTCTAGGATATCGTTGTTAGATGATTTGTTTTCAAAATCTTTTCAGGTTCTGTAAATCCAACAATTTTAAGAAGAATTACGATTTTCTTATTTTTTTCAATTATCCTGTACCAAAAAAAGGTAATGAAGAAGGAGGCACGATGGCTTTGTTTTACGACTTTATTTCATTATATTCGAGATGATATTATCTATTTAATTAACATAAATGTATAGAAAATTAAAGTCCATTCTAATTGGAATCGATTTTATTCTTCTAAGCCTCGAAAAGATTATGGATAATTTATATCTCATATAACATAAATAATAATTTTTAATAATTTCTTGTTGCGTTTGTGATATCCACATCAAACATTACAATAAACTGAAAAATGCCGCCTGTGAATCTCGGGGTATTCAAAGAGTCTTTGTTGTAGTACGGTCCTCAAATGCGTCAATATTGAAAGACGGCCTACAAAAATATTCCGTCTCGCAAGAATTTGATCCTAAACGAAAAGCCTTCATTCGTAAGGAAGTATTCCCTAGCATTATTCTAAGATATTGCGTACTAAACTTACTTTTAATCTGATACATGTATTTATTTTTGTATTGTATTGAAACAAAATACACAATATTAATTATTTTTTTAATTAGAATAATTCCTATAAAATATTATTATATTATTTAATTTACTTTCTTGCATTATATGTAAAGCGACAGAAAATAAAATCTTAAATTGCTTAGCAATGCATAAAATTAAACAATGTTTATTTTCCATATATCAGACTATTTTATATATTACAATTAATATCTAACTTTTTAATTATTTAAATTAAGTAATTTTAAGTAATTTTGGAGGCTTCTACTTTGTGATACTAGTGTTTTTTAAATATTTTTAAAAATTATTTCTTCATGCACTAAATTAAGTTATTACAATAATAAATTTAAAAATACGAAAACATTTCGTGAATCTACAACAATGAGTCTTACTAAGACTGCAAAACAAATTAATTTGAAACAACTACTTCTCTAGCTAATACTTCGACAGACATTGAATAATACAAATTAATTTGCGTGTTACAAATAGTACAACTATTAAAGCAACACTAATTTGAATGAAATTATTTCTGTTGAATAAACTAATAAATGATAAAATGTACTTTAGATTGTTTAAATGTAATGTAATGTAATTTATTAGTTTATTCAACAGAAATAATTTCATTCAAATTAGTGTTGCTTTAATAGTTGTACTATTTGTAACACGCAAATTAATTTGTATTATTCAATGTCTGTCGAAGTATTAGCTAGAGAAGTAGTTGTTTCAAATTAATTTGTTTTGTAGTCTTAGTAAGACTCATTGTTGTAGATTCACGAAATGTTTTCGTATTTTTAAATTTATTATTTAATTTTCTACAACGAACTAAAGGATTTTAATACATTTTGTTATTACAATAATTAAATCAAAAAACATACTAAGGAAGAGTTATTCTCCAACTAAAATTATAAAGGATATCCAAAATAAAATCAAAAACAATAATCTCATCTTAACTAATGCTGATATATGAGATACTATAACCAATTTTTACAAAACAAATTTACTTACTTCAGATAGATTTAAAGAAGTAATTAAAGACATTACTAACGCATTTCAATTGAGAATTAAATCCATGCTAAAATCATGCCCAAATCTGATAGATAAATCAAGAACAATTTTATTAATAATAAAATACGTCAAAACAGCATATAAACGTGATTGAATCCATTGTATTAAGGATGAAAGAGGATTAAATGTGTTAAAGCTAACCGAAAACGTAGACGAAAATTGGAAAGCATGGAAGCAGAAATTCGAAATATATTTAACAGCGATGGAATTGAATAAGAATGGCGAAAAATACAATGTGCTCAATTACTACACCATATGGGAGAAGAGGCAATTCAAATTTACAACACTTTCCACTTTACAGAAGCTAAACAAGACAAAATAGCAGCGTTAAAGAAAAAAAAATAACGACTACTTTATTCCTAAGAAAAATTTAGTGTATGAAATATACAAATTCTTCACCGCAGGGAGAAACAATGCATCAATAGAAGAATTCAAAAGAGATGTAAAAAATCAGGCACAACAATGCAAACTAGGAGAATTAGCAAGTGAATTAACAATAATGAATCTTAGATGAAACTGTAAAAGAAAAACTACTGCAAATGGACAATGTAACATTGGAAAAGTCGTGGAATGCTGCACCGTAACGGAAAATTCGCTAATTTAATTGCTATATATGATACAATGACATTTTTGAATGAATTCAAATTAAAAAACATGCAATACCTGTAAATCACCCCATCATGTTGCCTTTTATGTTGGAAAGCACTTTAGAGAAACTAGAAAAAGACCAAATCCTTGAACGGGTTACTGTAAGTACAGAATAATTAAACTTATATGTGTTAGTTAAAAAAGCAGTTGGCAAATTAAGAATTTGTCTTGATCCTAAAGACTTGAATCGTGCCATAAAGTCACAAAAATTTTAATTAACCTATATTGATGGAATTGCAAATAACTTGAAAGGATCACAAAGATTTAGCATACTCGATGCTACTACTGGTTTTTGGAACGTTTGTTTAGATGAAAGTTTAAGTAAATTATGTTCGCTTGGTTCATCCTATCTACTATAGGAACGAAATTTGATTGAATTTATATCTACTATATAAATTCAATCAAATTTCGTTTGGCATAAAAACAGCAAGCTAAGTGTTAGAATATTTTAAGGGAATATTTAAAATTGATAATGTAAAATTGTACATAGATGACTTATTAATTCATGGTAAAACTATAAAAGAACACGATGAAATACTATTAAAAGTATTTCAAATAGCAAGAGAACTTAATATAAAATTTAATCTAAAGAAATCTAAATTAGGTTTAGATGAAGTAACTTATTTAGGGTACAAATTTTCAAGACACGGTATCAGAATAGATGAAGAAAAAATTAAGGCTATAAATGATATGCCTAAGATTTTTAGGTTTTATAACTTACGTTGGTAAATTCATAGAAAATTTATCAGAAAAACTAAACCTCTTAGAGACTTAATAAATGTTGATTACATTTTCAATTGGTACACACCACAAGAAAAATGTTTTAATGAACTAAAAGAAATTATAACAAAAAGTCCAATACTTTAAATTATGGCTTCGGAGCAGTATTACTTCAAGAAGACAAACCTTGCATATGCTTCTAAGGCATTTACTGACTCTCAACAAAAGTATGTTCAAATTGAAAAAGAACTTCTGGCAATATGTTTTGGTCTAGAGAAATTTTTACTTTCCCTATATAGAATATATAGGGGAAGTATTGTTTTCGTGCATGAAAATGTCTGTGGACGCTGTATCTCAAAAACGAATAATTGTATTGAGATGAAACTTTAAACTTAAGGTTTTATCGTTAAAAACTGGAACTGAAAAGCTTTGGTGAACATTCATAGACCGGAAGTGGATGTTTACTCGAGGCGTTTTTTTGTTTTTTGGTAATAATTTTCTAAATATGAAAAATTTTCAAAAACGGTTTAAACAAAAGTTAAAGGGAATTAAAAACTGAAAAAGTTTTATTTAAACATATTTTTCATAAAATTCTTAACTTTTGAAAAAGAAAAAGAAAAATTGAAAATTTGGACATTTTTTGCCAATTACTAATAAACTATTAGCGTTAAATGAAATTTATATTACAAATAATAATAGAGAATTCAAAAGTGAACAAATTATTAAGAATAGCCTTTTTGCGCAAACCTCATACTTTTCGAGAGAAATGTAAGGAAATTACAATGATGACCACATCACCATTCTTTTATGTTTGTTTACATTTTACAACTTCTAACTAAAACCCTCGATTATGTTTTACTGACTGAAAGGTGGGATAAAGGCCGCCCATCCACCCTACATATACATGATAACTTTAATTGCTAATCGTTGATGATTTTACCGCTAAAACAGTCAAACCTTCTATTACTAATCTTATTTAAGGTTGATTTAAAGCATTACTACGTATCATGTTTATAAATTTTATTAATTTACTAACTCAAAAATTTTACCTTTTGAATTTATTTTTGATTAAAAAAAAATTGTAATTAATTTTACTCCAAACCGCGAGACGGTCAGTATTTGAAATTTATATGTATATGTAGGATAGGTGGCCTCTATCCTACCCTCCAATCAGTAAAACATCATCAAAATTAGTGAAAAATTTGTATGAATAAATCTCTAAAAAATGCAATTATTTTGTATTTATTTATATTTTACATCTTTTAATTAAAACCCTCACTTATGTTTTACTCATTGAAGGGTGGAATAGAGGCCACCCTACATATATACAATAACTTTAAATACAATTATTCATGATTTTGCTGTCTACAAAACAATAAAGCCCTGTAAAAAAATAAAAAATAAAGCAGAATCCAAATTTAAGTTTAAATATAAATGACTAATCTAATTTAAGCTTGATTTAAATCCTTTCCACGTATCATATATATATAATTTTTATTAATTTACACACTTAAAAATTTTACTGTGTCAATTTTCTTTTTCTATAATATTTTCTTTCAGTTTTCGAAACAAATAATAACAATTCTTCCTTTAAATATAGTTTTTAGCAACGTCTTTTATAAATTGTGATACATTTTTAGAAAAAATTACTTCAATTTTTCGAGAAATTTCTAGCATTTCTTAAGATTTGTTTTACATTAATTTTTATGTCAGATTTCAAATATTTTAACACATTTCGCTTTATATTATCCAAATCTCAATGTATTTCTCAAATTGCAAGACTTTCTCTCCAGAGTTTCTCTAATACTTAGTTAGGATTCCCAAAATTTTCCAGAAATTTATCTTTCTGATTTTTAGAACTTTCTCCTATTTATTTTATCACCATTTAATTCTTTAATTTAATGAGAATTCATCAAGTTTTTTACAATTTTTTTTTTAGATTTCTAGAACTGTTTTTAAGTGTCCTAAAATGTTTCTGTTATTTGTCCTTAATTTCTCAAGAATTTTATATATTTCATGATATATCTCATCTGCATTTTTCAAGAATGCATTTGTTCGGTAATTTTAGAATTTTGCATATTAATATTTCTTTAATTTTATAAGAATTCTCAACTTTCAGAACTTTTTATGTTATTAATATTTTAAATAATTTTTGCTTTTATGTTATTTGAAATTTTGACATTTTTCTTTCCAAATTTTACTTTTATTTTTAGAGTTTTTTTAGACTTTCCAAATATTCAACAATCCTACACTAATTTTGCTTCTACATCTCTAGAGCTTCTCAGCAAGGTTCTTATCATTTTTTAATTATTTTTTTTTTATTAACTTGTAAGATTTTTTCTTTTTAATTGCAAGAATTTTGTTAAATTGTTCTAATTTGTTTTATCAATTTTTCTGTAATATAAGAAATAAATTCCTAGAATATATTCTTAACTTTTCTTTGGGATTTATAGAATATTCGAGAATTTTTTTTTCAATTATAACAGAAGTTATTACTATTTTTAAAATTATCTTTTCAACATTTTTCGGTATCTTTTTTTAATACTTTTTTATCAGAGATTTTAAATTTTTTTCTGCATTTATTTTATTATTATTTATTTATTTTGTAAGAATTTTTTCTTATTTTGTAAGAACTGTTCTCTCATTTTTCTAAAATTCCAACAAAATTGACACATCATTCTCGTCAGTGTTGCTTTTATTCTATTCCAATTTGCAATTTTTACATCTTACTTCTCATATCTGATAATTTATCACCATTTTCTGAATTATCTTATGAGAATTTTGTAAAAATTTCCAAAATACAAATATTTCTAAAAATGTTTATTAGTAATACTTTAATTCTAGAAATTAAATTGAATTTTCATTTTCTGAATATTCTCAAAGACCTCTTTTAAATTGTAAGATATTTCTTTCAGTAATACTCACTAAACAACTTTTTCTTCTGGACTTCTGGATTTTTCGAAAACTATTTTTCTATTTTACGAAAAATTATCACCATTTCCGAATTATCTTATCAAAATTTTTTGGGAATTTTATTTTTAAGGATTCTTGAACTTTATTCCATAACTCTTTGATATTTTTCTTCCATATAATTCTAATGTTTCTATTGAATTTTAAATGAATTTTTAATTTTAAATTCTCAGAGTTTTCTCTTTCTGGTTTGAAAAATGTATTAGAGAAGTTTTTTTAGAAATTTCTAGAATTTTCCACATACTTTTCTCAGAAATTGTAGCATTGTATTATCAGATTTTTCTGTTTGCTTTTCTTTTCAACCGTTTCCTTTCCAGGTTATTAGAATATTATAGGCCTTTTTTTATAGATTTTTTCTAATAATTGTTCATAAGTATTTCTGTACTTTTTCTTTCCGAGAATTTATCAATATTTTGTCAATTAACTTTTCGGATTTATTTTAATTTTCGTTTTACAAAAAAATTTAATTCTAGTATCTCTAGCAATTTTTGCTTCAAAATTTTAGGAATTTTGCTCCTAAATTACAAAAAATTTATAAAATTTTTTATTTGTAATACTTTTAATTAAAGTTTCCAAAATATTTTTTAGAAATATTCCCGAATACCTCTTCAAAATTGTAAGGTTTTCTTTTAATAATACTTTTCAAATAACTTTTCTTCTGGACTTTTTAAACTTTGTAATTAAAGTTATTGCAAACCGCGAGGCGATCAGTATATAAAGTTAATGTGCATATGTAGGGTGGGTGGGTGGTCTCTAACCTACCCTCCAGTCAGTAAAACATAAGGAAGGGTTTTAATTGAAAGTTGTAAAACGTAAATAAATATAACATTAATTTAATAGATTTATTCAAACAAATTTTGAAACTTAAGAAATTTTCAAATATTGGTGGCAGAAAGACCATGGGTCGATAGCCGTAATAAAAATAAATTACGATTGTATTGTACAAAACAAATGTATTCAATAATAAATAAAGATGTTTGTCTCTCTCAAATATTGGACTTAGGTTAACAAAAGTTAAAAAAAAATGAAAAACTGAACAAATTTAATTATAGCATGTTTTTCATAAAGTTCATAAAAATTTTTACATTTTTTTCCTATGGCTAATAAACTATATGAGTTAAATGAAAATCATATAGCAAGTAATTGTAAAATATAGGGAAAGTACTATGATCACCATTTTATCAGTATGTATTTGGTAAATCTGTAACGGTAAAAACAGACCACAAATCATATAAATATATTTAAAAAATATATTAAATTCAAATCCAGCAAGATTACAGAGAATGATGCCATTACAAAAATATCCAACAATAATCAGGATATTGAAATGTTTACATAAATAAATGTAAACTATGTAATAAATATGCAAATTCTAAAAAAACAGAAACGATGATGACAGAACAACTTATAAAACAACCTTGGTACACAGTAGAAATATATGTTTATGAAGTTTAAAAACAAAACTTTTTAATAGTAGTTGACTATTATTCAAAATTTACTGAAATTATGTCTCTGCACAACAACTTAACAACCAACAGCATTATAAATAAACTAAAATCTGTTTTTGCTAGGCATGGAATACCTGAAGTGGTAGTATCTGATAATGTTACACAATTTAATAGTAAATAATACATTGATTTTGCTTTCAACTAAAACTTACACCACCACTCCATCAACAATCAAATGGTTTAGCTGACAGAAAAATACAAACCATAGAAAAAGCTAATAAAGAAATCAATTGAAGGGGAAGAAGATATATATTTAAGTTTACTAGCACATCGTAATTCATCAATTTATAATTCGGGTCAGTCAACTTGGCCCCCCCTTTTAAGAATTTTGAGTCCAAAATGTTGCACCAGAAAGGTCTTAAGTTGCACCAAGTTGCACCGTAAAAAATAAAAGTTGCACCAATAGGGGTGGAAAGTTACAACGTTTCGAAATTTAGGGGGGCTAAGTTGACGCTAGCCCCCCCAATTCAAAATTTTCAATATTTTCTAGAGGGAATCGACTCTACAGAAGTTGCACTCTCGGAACCACTATTTTTTAAAAGTTGCACCCCTTATATAAGCTCCTTATGGAATAGAGAAGTTTGGGTGCCAGCCCCCCCTTTTCAAAATTTCAACTAAATTTTTAGCTTATTTTATAGCTTAGAAGTTGCACTAAGTTGCACCATAAAAATTATAACTATAGCAGTCCAAACAAAAATAATATAAACAAATCTAAATTAAGCTCAAATCCCGTATGCGTATTTCCAAATTGGTATACCATTTCCTAATAAACACGATTTTTATGAAAAATATAAAAAACGGAGAGACTAATTGTAGTCTTCTACATGGTAAAACTTACCACAAACACAACTTAATATTCCTCTCTAGAGATATTATTTAAAAAAATAACAAGGGGTAAAGATTTGTCATTATACCCTAACTATTTAGATTTTTACAAAAATAATAATACAACAGAAAAAATCGATTTTTTTAGAGATCAACTTGGTAAAAATATAACTGATAATTTTTGAATCATTGTTTCTTTAAATTATTGTACGGGGGGAGGGGGTTGATGGGTGAGAATCTGTCATATTACCACAATTATTTCGATTATTACGAAGTTAAAAAAAATGAGTGAAAACTTATAATTTTCTATCGAGTGCAACTTGCCAAGAACCTAACTGATTATGTTCTATTCATTGTTTTTTTTAATTTATTATGACGGGGGTTGAGAAACTGCCATTTTACCCCAAGTATATCAATTTTTGCAAAATTAAAAAAACTGAGTGAAAATTTCTATTTTTTTATAGAGTGCAACTTGTCAACGACCCACCTGATTATATACTATTCATTGATTCTTTAATTAATTGTGTGGGGGTGGAGAAACAGCAATTTTTCGCCAATTATTTCAATTTTTGCAAAATTAAAAAAAATAAGTGAAAAAATCTGGTTTTTTATACGGTGCAACTTGTCAACGACCCACCTGATTATACACAATTAATTGTTTTTTTAATTAATTGTGCGGGGGTGGAGAAACGGCCATTTTACCCCAATTATTTCAATTTTTGACAAATTAAAAAAAAAGTGAATGCTAATTTCTAGTTTTTTATACGGTGCAACTTGTCAACGACTCACCTGATTAAACACAATTAATTGTTTTTTTAATTAATTGTGCGGGGGTGGAGAAACAGCTATTTTACCCCAATTATTTCAATTTTTGCAAAATTACAAAAAACTAAGTGAAAAATTCTAGTTTTTTATACGGTGCAACTTGTCAACGACCCACCTGATCATACACAATTCATTGTTTTTTTAATTAATTGTGCGGGGGTGGAGAAACAACCATTTTACCCCAATTATTTCAATTTTTGCAAAATTACAAAAAAACTAAGTGAAAAATTCTAGTTTTTTATACCGTGCAACTTGTCAACGACCCACCTGATCATACACAATTCATTGTTTTTTTTAATTAATTGTGCGGGGGTGGAGAAACAGCCATTTTACCCCAATTATTTCAATTTTTGCAAAATTAAAAAAAAACTAAGTGAAAAATTCTAGTTTTTTATACGGTGCAACTTGTCAACCACCCACAATTAATTGTGCGGGGGTGGAGAAAAGGCCATTTTACCCCAATTATTTCAATTTGTTATAAATTTAAAAAAAAACTAGATACTGCTATTTTACCATTACCAGAAATATGTCGTATTATATATATTAATAGTGGACATTTCTAATTTTTCTATAGAGTGTAACTGCCCATGAAGCCAACTGAATATATTGCATTCATTGTTCGTTAGGTTTTTGTACTGAGGCTAAGAAACTGCTAATTTATTTCGAATTTTACAAAATTTAAATTTCTAATTTTCTATAGTGTGATACTAAGAACCTAGCTGATTATACTTCATTTTCGTGCACTACTTAGACGACGATTTATAAGTGCCCAAAGGAAATATGTAAACAAAATGTTAATAATTAGGATTACCTATACGTTTGCAGTTATTCATAAACTACATCATCAAAATATAAATACAAAGATCACATACAATTACCGCGTGGTGAATTGGGATTTTTAGGGTATAAAATGTAAAAATGTAAATGTGTTAATTTTGGCTCCACTAAATATTTGAAAGTATCGGTTTTATTTTATCGTTTTAAAAGCATTTTATCAAGCTGAATATTTATACCGTGCGTTTTATTTAAGTATGGCCATAGGGATTTCTCCACCCCCGCACAATTAATTAAAAAAAAACAATTAATTGTATATAATCAGGTGGGTCGTTGACAAGTTGCACCGTATAAAAAACTAGAATTTTTCACTTAGTTTTTTTGTAATTTTGCAAAAATTGAAATAATTGGGGTAAAATGGCTGTTTCTCCACCCCCGCACAATTAATTAAAAAAACAATTAATTGTGTATGATCAGGTGGGTCGTTGACAAGTTGCACCGTATAAAAAACTAGAATTTTTCACTTAGTTTTTTTGTAATTTTGCAAAAATTGAAATAATTGGGGTAAAATGGCTGTTTCTCCAGCCCCGCACAATTAATTAAAAAAACAATGAATTGTGTATAATCAGGTGGCTCGTTGACAAGTTGCACCGTATAAAAAACTAGAATTTTTCACTTAGTTTTTTTTAATTTGTCAAAAATTGAAATAATTGGGGTAAAATGGCTGTTTCTCCACCCCCGCACAATTAATTAAAAAAACAATTAATTGTGTATGATCAGGTGGGTCGTTGACAAGTTGCACCGTATAAAAAAGTAGAATTTTTCACTTAGTTTTTTTGTAATTTTGCAAAAATTGAAATAATTGGGGTAAAATGGCTGTTTCTCCACCCCCGCACTATTAATTAAAAAAACAATTAATTGTGTATAATCAGGTGGGTGGTTGACAAGTTGCACCGTATAAAAAACTAGAATTTTTCACTTAGTTTTTTTCTAATTTTGCAAAAATTGAAATAATTAGGGTAAAATGGCTGTTTCTCCACCCCCGCACAATTAATTAAAAAAACAATTAATTGTATATGATCAGGTGGTTCGTTGACAAGTTGCACCGTATAAAAAACTAGAATTTTTCACTTAGTTTTTTTCTAATTTTGCAAAAATTGAAATAATTGGGGTAAAATGGCTGTTTCTCCACCCCCGCACAATTAATTAAAAAAACAATGAATTGTGTATGATCAGGTGGGTCGTTGACAAGTTGCACCGTATAAAAAACTAGAATTTTTCACTTAGTTTTTTTTTAATTTTGCAAAAATTGAAATAATTGGGGTAAAATGGCTGTTTCTCCACCCCCGCACAATTAATTAAAAAAAACAATGAATTGTGTATGATCAGGTGGGTCGTTAACAAGTTGCACGGTATAAAAAACTAGAATTTTTCACTTAGTTTTTTTGTAATTTTGCAAAAATTGAAATAATTGGGGTAAAATGGTTGTTTCTCCACCCCCGCACAATTAATTAAAAAAACAATGAATTGTGTATGATCAGGTGGGTCGTTGACAAGTTGCACCGTATAAAAAACTAGAAATTAGCATTCACTTTTTTTTTAATTTGTCAAAAATTGAAATAATTGGGGTAAAATGGCCGTTTCTCCACCCCCGCACAATTAATTAAAAAAACAATTAATTGTGTATAATCAGGTGGGTCGTTGACAAGTTGCACCGTATAAAAAACCAGATTTTTTCACTTATTTTTTTTTAATTTTGCAAAAATTGAAATAATTGGCGAAAAATGGCTGTTTCTCCACCCCACACAATTAATTAAAGAATCAATGAATAGTATATAATCAGGTGGGTCGTTGACAAGTTGCACTCTATAAAAAAATAGAAATTTTCACTCAGTTTTTTTAATTTTGCAAAAATTGATATAATTGGGGTAAAATGGCAGTTTCTCAACCCCCGTCATAATAAATTAAAAAAAACAATGAATAGAACATAATCAGTTAGGTTCTTGGCAAGTTGCACTCGATAGAAAATTATAAGTTTTCACTCATTTTTTTTAACTTCGTAATAATCGAAATAATTGTGGTAATATGGCAGATTCTCACCCATCAACCCCCTCCCCCCGTACAATAATTTAAAGAAACAATGATTCAAAAATTATCAGTTATGTTTTTACCAAGTTGATCTCTAAAAAAATCGATTTTTTCTGTTGTATTATTATTTTTGTAAAAATCTAAATAGTTAGGGTATAATGACAAATCTTTACCCCTTGTTATTTTTTTAAATAATATCTCTAGAGAGGAATATTAAGTTGTGTTTGTGGTAAGTTTTACCATGTAGAAGACTACAATTAGTCTCTCCGTTTTTTATATTTTTCATAAAAATCGTGTTTATTAGGAAATGGTATACCAATTTGGAAATACGCATACGGGATTTGAGCTTAATTTAGATTTGTTTATATTATTTTTGTTTGGACTGCTATAGTTATAATTTTTATGGTGCAACTTAGTGCAACTTCTAAGCTATAAAATAAGCTAAAAATTTAGTTGAAATTTTGAAAAGGGGGGGCTGGCACCCAAACTTCTCTATTCCATAGGGAGCTTATATAAGGGGTGCAACTTTTAAAAAATAGTGGTTCCGAGAGTGCAACTTCTGTAGAGTCGATTCCCTCTAGAAAATATTGAAAATTTTGAATTGGGGGGGCTAGCGTCAACTTAGCCCCCCTAAATTTCGAAACGTTGTAACTTTCCACCCCTATTGGTGCAACTTTTATTTTTTACGGTGCAACTTGGTGCAACTTAAGACCTTTCTGGTGCAACATTTTGGACTCAAAATTCTTAAAAGGGGGGGCCAAGTTGACTGACCCTTATAATTCACAGTTTACACCATTACCAATACTAATGTCAAGACGATTAAATGGCAATATTCCAATTCCAAATAAAAAACTCTTTCCTAAATTTGTAAACAGGAATAAGTTAAGTAATAAACTAGAAGAACAACAAATAAAATCTAAACATTACTATGACAAAAAAAGGAACTAAATATAGACCTGACTTTAAAATAAATGACAGAATCTGGTATCAAGAAATGCCAAAGAGTACTTAAAAAATCGCTAAAATTATAAAACAAATAGGAAATAAATCATATAAAATTGTAAATGAGGATGGAAAATTTCTAATTCGAAATACAATCTATTTACAATGTGCAATGTGTTAGTTCAAATCTTCCATATTCTTATAATAAATATGTATATGTGCCCAATGAGAATAGTATATGTAATCCAAATGTTTAAACAACGCACATTTTGCACCTATCTCGCCGAATATAAAGGTACAAAAATAATATTCCTAGAAAATGTAATGACAATGTTATGTAATTATTGTATTATATGTTAAAAAGAGAGATGCTATATATGTTAGAACATGCAAATAAGGTAGCCTATAATGACACCGTCTTTTGTTTTATATAATAAATCAGTCTACACTCGAACGACTTTCAATCAACACCACCTAATCTCAACCCAAAACATATAACAACTACTCTGCACTTGAAATACAAAACAAGTACTTCGAAAGGCCATGATTCTTATTATATAAATACCTCATATTCCGTTTTATGGGCATAAGATACGGTTTCGCGAATTTAGAACAATTTACCTCCTCTTATATCGAAAATGTCGGGACGAAATTTCCGATACATGGGAAAAATGTTATAAATAGTTCCCCAAAGAAATTATAATAAAAAAGTGATAAGTTTTATTTAAGGAAAATAATTTTTGAGATAGTAACAAAGGTAATAACATATAGAAAAAATGGTGATGTGGCCATCATAATACTTTCCCTATATTTTTCTCGAAAACCATGAGGTTATTCTTAATAATTTGTTAAAGTTTGAATTCTTTACAATTAGCTCCTATAGTTTATTAGCAATAAGCAAGAACATTTTTAAATTAAGGACTTTAGAAAAAAAATATTTCAATAAAACTTTTTCAGTTTTTCATTCTCTTTAACTTTTATTTGAAAAGTTATGTCTTATTTTTCAAAATTTCTTAAATTTCAAAATTTTTTTGAATAAATCTATTAAATTTTGCAATAATGTTATGTTTATTTATGTTTTACAACTTTTAATTAAAACCCTCGCTTATGTTTTACTGATTGGAGGGTGGGTTAGAGGCCACCCACCCACCCTATATATACATATTAACTTTAATTACTGATCGCCTCGCGGTTTTCAATAACTTTAATTGCAAAATTTGAATAAAAGAAAATTGACAAAGTAAAATTTTTGATAAAGACAATCCATACCATGGAAACTTCTGGAAAATTCTTAGAAACATGCTGGAAAATTTTAGAGACCTAAAAGAAAATCTTGAAATTTGGAAATTTTTTGAAAATTTTTTAAAAGAAAATTTGATATTAGTAATTTCTAGAAACTAGAAAAAAAAGAAGAAAACTTTTCTACTTTCATATAAGAAAATTGTCGCAAATTAGAAAAAGTATTAATGGAAATGTCCATAAAACATGCAATTATGCAATAAAATTCGTCAAATTTCAAGACGCTGGAAATTCTAGAAACTCTGTGTGAAGAAAACTCCTCCAATTTGGAAAATTTCTGAAAATAATCGTGAAAGTATTTAAGAACGTACAATTAAAAAAATTAATGAAAATTCCTAAAAATATTAGATCTCTGCTGGAAAATAAATTAATTTGTTGAATTAAATTGAAGAAAGAGAGAAAATTTGCTATTTGGAAATATTCTTTGAAAATTGCTGGAAAATTATAAAAATCTATAGAAAAATTATCAGATTATTTTTACAATCTTCAAAAGAAAACTCTATAATTTGAAAAATACCTGAAAAAATTCTTGGAAAATTTAAGAGGAAGAAAGAAACGCCAAGAATTTATAAATAACTCTTCAAGCTTCAAAAATACTTTTGAAATTTCAAAAATTGGTGTAAAATTCTTATAAAAATGCTGGAAAATTTGGGAAATTCTTGAAATTTTTTTGAAAAAAAGAATAAAAGTTGCTGGAAAGGAAAACCAACAATCTAGTAGAAAATTGGATATTAGTAATTCCTAGAAATTCTACTTTCGGGTAAAAATATGGTCGCAAATTAGAAAAGAAACCAATGGAAAAGTCCAGTAAGATAAAACATGAAATTATGCAAGAAAATTTCGCAAATTTGAAGATGCTGGATATATTAGAAACCTGAATAAAATAAAATCAAAGAAAACTCCTAATATCTGGAAAATTTTTCAGAAAGTTCGTGAAAATATCTAAGAATCTAGAATAAAAGTATGTTGCAAATTCTCAAAAAAATAAAAGAAAATTGCTGAAAAACAATAGAAATCTGGAAGAGAAATTGCTACAAGATTTTGAATTTAAAAAGTGTTTTTCTTTAACGTCTAAGTAAACATTTTAGAACCCTGCAAGAAATTCTAGGATTGTAGAAGAGAAATTTCTGCAGTTAATATTTTTTTAAGCAAAGAATTGGTGGAATTACCTAGAAGAATTTCTAGAAATGTGAGAGAATCTGTAAAAAAAAATTACTGATGAATGTAAGAACCCAAGAAGATAGCTTTAAAAGTCTCTAACAAGTTCTAGAACTCTTGAAAGAGATTTTCTCAGTTAAGAAAAAAAATGTTAAAAGAGTCCTATTGAATTAAGCAAGAAAAGTTAAGAAAATTGAAATTAGAACTGGTTGATAAATTTTAGATTCCTTTAAAAAAGTTCACGAAATCTAGGGTAGACATTTCTAAAAGTATTAGATATTTTGAAGACAAAACTGGTGAAATAAGTAGTAAATTTTCAATCATTGCGTTTCATTTACTACACATCTAATGGAAGTAAGCCTCCTCAATCCTCCTAGAAATTTAGAAGACCAGTTGAAAAATAACTTGAAATCGGGAAGAGAAATTAGTGAAAATTCCTTAAACTTTCTCGAAAATAAGAAAAGGTTCCTAGGGGAAAATTTAAAAAAAATCTATACCCTCCAAGAAAAATTCCGCAATTTATAACTATCTAAATAATTTTATAGCCACTAGTTGAAACAACATGTTGAATTCTAGAGAAGCAATTACTGAAATTTACCTGAATTCTCGAAAAGAAAACGAATTAAAAAACATTTAGAGTCTGAAAGAAAATCTTCTCAATTTATAAGAAAAGTTGAAAAAAAATTAATTTGGGGAAGCAGTTATTGGCCATTTTCTAAAGTCTAAAACGTTTAGGAAAAAAAAATTTTAATCCTCAAAGAAAATCTTTGCAATTTAAAAGACGACTTCAAAAAAATCTTGAACTCTGGAGAATAAATTTCTAGAATTTTTCTAAACCCTCGAGAAAATAATCTAGATTTCCAGAGAAAATTTCTAAAAATTCAAGACCCTCAAAAAAACTTTTTGCTATTTAGAAGACAAGTTGAAAAAAAAACTTGAAATGTGGAGAAGAAATTACTACAAATTTCCTGAACTCTCGAAAAAAATTCTAGATTTTCAAAAACAAACTTTCTAAAAAAGCCTTCATTTAAATCTTCGCAATTTACTGGAAATTTCCCGAATTCTACAAAAAAAAAACATTTCTAGAAAATAAAATTCTAAAAACTCCGCAATTTAAAAGACAGCTTTAAAAACAATCTTGATATCTAGAGAAGAAATAACTGAAAAGGGTCTAGATTTCTAGAAACAGATTTTCTAGAAAAATCTATAGCATGGAATAGATTTTTTTTTTAATATTTTAGCACTCAAGGAAATCTTTGCAATTTATAAGACAATATTAAAATCTCGAAGCGAAATATAAATATTGAAACGCACTAAAAATGTAGAACTACATAATAAGACCTGCTAAAAATTCTGGAAATATGAAGAAAAAATTACTGTAAACTTCTAGAATCCTCCAAAAAGAGCTCTAGAAATCTACAAGGAAAACTTGTAAAAAATTCTAGAAGCTTAAATAAAATTAGCTATAAAAGGTCGTTTATATTTAAAGCTAAATTTAGGTTATGCTTTATTTTATACATAGTTTTATTGTTTTGTAAGCAGCAAAATCATCAACAAATAGTGTTTAAAGTTATCATTTATATGAAGGGTGGGTGGGTGGCACCTAATCCACCCTCCAGTCAGTAAAACATCATCAAAAATTATTTTAAATATTTGTATGAATACATCAACTAAAAAATGCCATTATTTTGTGTTTGTTTACATTTTACAATGTCTAACTAAAACCCTCGATTTTGTTTTACTGCATCATAAGCGAGGGTTTTAATTAAAAGTTTTAAAATGTAAAGAAAAATGGTAATGTGACCATCATAGTATTTTCCTTACAATTTTCTCGAAAACTATGAGGTTTACGCAAAAAAAGCTATTCCTAAAAATTTAGTCAATTTTGGATTCTTTACAATAACTTGTTACATCAATTTCATGTAACTCCTATGGTTTATTAGCAGTAGCCAAAAAAATATCAAAATCTTTAATTTTTTTCTCGCAAGTTAAGAACTTTATGAAAAACATGTTTTTATAAAACTTATTCAATTTCTCATATCCTTTAACTTTTGTTTGAACAGTAATATAATATTTTTCAAATTTACTTGTCCATATTTATTATTTACTGAAAAGTTCTAACTAAACAATATACATATATATATTTTTCATGATTACTATATTAAAGAATTGTGATTTCACATGTATATTCTCCGTATTCTTTTGGTTTATGATAACGAGTTATTTATTTTAGTTATTTTAACTAACATTAAGTTTTAAAATTACAATATTTTCAACAGATCTTGAGGAAGCACAAATAATTTCATCTTAATTTTAAAGCAACGTGTATAATAATTAATGTAAAATCATACAATTTTCATACATCATTGAGTGTAGAAAAATAATTATTGACAATGTCAACATTATAATTAGAAAAAAAAACATTTTCATTCCTTTTAATAATATGTGTGTAGAAATTTATTGATTTTATCCGTCTTTTGCAAGTTGCTTTAATATTGCAAAGCTCCAACACAATGTTTTATTAAATCTAATAGTGCATCCTTAAAAATGACTTCCAGAAATTTTCAAAAAATCTATTTTTTTAATACATTCCTCATTCACCCAATGAAAAATGACATTTTTATAAAAAAATATTTTTTTCGCTAAAATAATAATAAAATAAGTTTCCCACATACTTTCAACATAATGTTAATATTAAATTATTAATATTAAATTAACGGTAAACTAGCATTTTGTAGCTTGTCCAATACTGGTTCAAGTTATTTCTTGAAACTAGTACCTTGTTCATCTAACCGACAAAACCTAAGATGAAAATACTCAGTTGAAATATTCCAAAATATTAATTAATTCCAATAAAAAAGTTTTGATATTTGTCACTGCATACAACACATTAATTTAAATTAATGTTAATATGTAACGTTTCACTCAACGTTTCAAAATTACTTACCTAGCTCTTAAATTCTCGTCAATTGTAGTTATAGCTTATCAGTTGGCTCCTGCCTTGTTCGTGTCAAACGTATCAACTTAAATCATTGATATAATTTGTAAACTAAACATGACAAAAGTACAAATCAAAATCAAAATAATGAAAGTGTAATAAGCTTAAATTTAGACTTAAACAATAATACTTACTTTTGTTATCGAGAAATAACAATTTATACATACGTACTAATCAACAATCAAATATTCTTAATAGTATTTATTTTTAACTACTACAAAAGCTCACAAAACTATAAATAAGGCTTTTAGTTTGTCCTCTTCTTGCTCTACTAATTATATAAATTAAAACGATCCCCTCCATGTTCTACGTTACTATAATGTTGCCAATTTGTTATTTGCACTAATTGTGTTTACTCAATCGTATCAGATTAGATTGATATGTGTTTTCATCATAATAAATATGAATCATTTATTAAGATAAAAAATCAATTTACCATAGATTAAAAACATAGACAAAATAAATTTATGAATGTGAAAAAGTCTTCAAATTAGTATATCAACAATAAAATCAAAATTACACTAGTTACTATAATGTATAAAATAAAAAAATCATCCCAAAATGTAATGGACAGTATAGATATTATCAATGACAGTGATTTAGATGGATTTATTCATACAGAAACTATATTTAAAACTATACAAATATACAATAGATATAAGTTACATTTGAAAATAATACTGGCATTAAGACTAGTTAAAAATTGCTATGTGGCCATCATAGTATCGTACTTTCCCTGTATTTTTTCCAGAAAACTATGAATTTGACACAAAAAGGCTATTCTTAACATTTTTTTCAATTTTGGATACTTTAGAATTAATACTGGTTATATAAATTTTTCAGTTACAGATAAGATAAAGCGAAGAATGCTAAAAATTCTAAAATTTTATAAGAAAAATTCGTAAAAAATTGATTGTTGAAGCCGTGACTTTGTGATACATCTTGATTAATATGTTATTATTTCTTAATCTATTTGTAAAAAAATTCAAGAACTTTCAATAAAACTATTTTAATTGCCAGGAAAATTGATAAATATTCTAGAAAATTAGAAATTTTGATGAATCTAGAATTAAAATTATTAGAAAATTTTATAATCCTTAAAAAAAAACCTAATAAAGTTCACATACAATAAGTTGAAAAAAATCTTAGAAAAATGTCTAAAAGATAAAAAAATTACAGGCATCTAAGAAAACACTTGCACATTGGAGAAAAATTAAAAAAATAAAACTGCGGAAAAGTTTTAGATATCTAAATTTTTTTTTTGTAAATTCTAAAACTTTCGGCAAAATTTCTAGGAATGTAGATTAAAACTTACTAGAAAAATTTAGAACATTTAAATATTCCAATAAGAAAAAACAAGAAACTCTGCAAAATCTAAGAGTCTAACAAAAATATTTCTGGAAACAAAATTATGCAATTTGTAAGAATTAAATTATTATTATTATTAATTATTCAATGTCTGTCGAAGTATTAGCTAGAGAAGTAGTTGTTTCAAAAGTGGTTTGTTCTTGTAGTCTTAATAAGACTCATTTGTTGTAGATTTTACGAAATATTTTCGTGTGTTTTTCTAATTGTAAGAATTAAAAAAAACAACTTCAAATAATCTGCACGTATTTTAGTTGAAAATTGTGAAACTTAAACTTCTATGAAAAAACTTGTTAAAACCTAGTGAAAATTTCTAAATAAAAAATTACTGAAAAGTTCTAGAAATTTATTTTAAAAGAAACTGCTTCAAAATTTCACAACCTACGAAACAAATTCTTGGGATCTGGACATAAAATTACTGGATATTTCTAAAACCCTTGAAGGAAAACCTGAAAAGTTAAAGTAATAAATGCTTGATAAGAAAAATTTCTGAATTCTTAAAGAAAATTGTAAACGTTCTAAGAGACTAGAAATAAAACTGCAAATAAATTCTAGAAATTTTGAAAAATTTTCTGGGAATCTGGACTTTAAATTACTCTAAAATTAAGAAAATCGTTGCTAATCCTGATAAGATTTTTTTGTAGGATCTAGCAATTTTTCCTAAAAGGAGAGCCCACGACCAAATTTCTATAAATTTTAAAATACTTAAATCCTAAGTATCCTTGTATAAATCCTAAATAATTTCGAAAGTATAAAGCAAGTAGAGCAAAAGAAACTCTTGAAGAATGAATACAATTTACAGTGAAAATTCTTACACAAAAACTTTCTAAAAAATTTCTAGAAATCTAGCAAAAAAATTTTGAAATTATTTAACTGTGCGAGAAATTACCAGAATATTTAAAAAAATTGAAAGTAAAACCGTAAACAAAAAATTGTTAACAGACTCTAAAAATTTAGGGGGAAAATGCTTGACAATTTTAGAACTCTGAACCAAATTTGGTTTTAAAATTATTTTTTATTTCTGAATCGATTTTTTACTCTTGAAAAATTACAATGAGATAAGAAATGCTGAAAATTATGCAATTTGCAAGAATTAAAAAAAACAACTTCAAATAATCTGGACTTATTTTAGTTAAAAATTGTGAAACTTAAACTACTATGAAAAAACTTGTCAAAACCTAGTGAAAATTTCTAAATAAAAAATTACTGAAAAGTTCTAGAAATTTATTTTAAAAAAACTGGATATTTCTAGAACCCTTGAAGGAAAACCTGAAAAGTTAAAGTAATAAATGTTTGATAAGAAACATTTCTGTAAAATTCATGAATTCTTAAAGAAAAGTCAGAAATAAAAATTGTAAACGTTCTAAGAGTCTAGAAATAAAACTGCAAATCAATTCTAGAAATTTTGAAAATTTTTCTGGGAATTTGGACTTTAAATTACTCTAAAATTCAAAAAAATCGTTGCTAGTCCTGATAAGATTTTTTGTAGGACTAGCAATTTTTCCTAAAAGGAGAGCCCACGACCAAATTTCTATAAATTTTGGAAATTAGAAATTTCTAATTACTAAAATTCTAAGTATCCTTGTATAAATCCTAGATAATTTCGAAAGGATGAAGCAAGTGGAGCAAAAAAAAAACTCTTGAAGAATGATTTCAATTTACAGCGAAAATTCTTACACGAAAACTTTCTAAAAAATTCTAGAAATCCAGCAAAAAATGTTTGAAATTATTTAACTGGACAAGAAATTACTAGAATATTTAAAAAAATTGAAAGTAAAACCGTAAACAAAAAATTACTAACAGATTCTAAAAATTTAGGAGGAAAATTTTAGAACTCTGAACCAAATTTGGTTTCAAAATTATTTGAAAATCTATTTTTTATTTCTGTATAGATTTTTTACTCTCGAAAAATTACAATCAGATAAGAAATGCTGAAAATTAAAAAAGTCTCAAAGAAATATACTGGAAAACAAATATGTAAATAAAGAAAGAAAAATTGAAAAAAGCCCGTGACAAAATGTCTACGAGTTAAAACATATATTCTGGAACCCATTTAGAATTTTACCAATTTGCAGAATTTTTACTTACAGACCCTTAAAAGTTTTCAGTATTTCTTGCTTTATTTTAACAAGATTTTCCAGAATGTATAATGGAAGAAATTCTGGAAAATTTTGAGGGCCTGTAAGTAGAAATCTGGGAATTGATTGATGAGGCTGACAGATGTTGAAAGTTCATCTTCACTTTATATGAATAAAACTAGTGTGGCGAAGTTTCTAAAAATTAAATAAAATACAGTGAATTCCTGAGCACTTGAAGAAAATTCTTTAATTAGGGTGAGACGAAAAATTTCTGAAAAACTTTAAAGAATAAGAAACTGGAAATTGCTTGAACACTCGATACGTTCTAAGAAACTTAAAAAAAAAATCAAATGTTTAATTTTTTTAAACTTTATGAAAAATTAGTTTTGATAAAACTGATTCAGTGTCTCATTCTCTTCAACTTTTGTTTAAATGGTTTTGTATTATTTTTCAAATTTAAAAATATATCGACGAAAACCGAAAATCGCCTCGAGTAAACACCACACCCACTTCCGGTTTATGAATGTTCACCAAAAGCCTTTCAGTTATAGTTTTTAATGATATATTCATACACGAAAACAATACTACCCCTATATATAGGGAAAGTAAATAAAAATTGCTATATAAATAATTATCTGATTTTATAAATGAAAAAAATAACAATGATAGTCTATTTGTTTCTTATTAATCACTTGGTGAAACATTATGTTAATAACATGTTTATAATTAAGAATATTAATTGCTGTAAAATTTATTCGAATGTTATTATAATCATATTTAATTTTATTTTTTTATTATATAATTGCTGAGCACCCTTGTTTTGCAGTTTTTTTTTATATCTAATATTCTAATAAAATTATTAAAATTAACATTATGGTACAAGAATTTTGTTAGTTTACGTCGCATAAACATAATATTGATATAATTACAAACTGAAAATAAAGTTGTTTGATATAAAAGTTATACAAACTAGATTAATTACATCTCGAAACGAGCGTTTACTTGCGACGTGAAAAAATACGCGAAAAGGACGGTTAATTGCGATCAATCTAAATTACGTGGTAATTAGGGTGGGTAAGCGGTGCCGTTTTTCCAGCGTCTTCAGACTTTGTAGCGATCTCAAAGAAAAGGCATCGGACTATGAAATTGAGTCTCTCTTTCGGGCGGTGCGCCGAAAGGGTGACGGGGGGAAATTTCTAATTAAAGAAAATGTGTACATAGGTAAATAAACGGCGGTGCGTAATCCAATTCCGGGCGCGGTGGGCGCGATCCGTCGCCGTAGGCCGCGGGATTTTCCGAAAACGAATTAACATAAATTGATTTGTGGCCTCAACGGCAACTCGCCATCATCTTCAAAGTATCAGACTAAGTCGCCTCGATTCGTTTAATTCGCTCTTTATTCTGAAAGGGCTGGGGCTCGATTCCCTAAATGAATTTATTACTAGCCTTGAATTTAATGTTAATTGTTCGCCTTACATAATGGAGAAATGGGCGTATGGGATAATTGATCATTGATTTGATTTTACTATAAGAAGTAATAATAAAGTTCTTTAATTTTTTTACTGCTTCTTTCGATTCTTATAATCATATTCCTTCATAACTTTCTTCTTCTTCTTATTCTTATATTTCTGTTTTTCTTCTCGTTTATTATCCACGCTTGAGATTATTATTTACTACATTCAATTACGATATTACCATGAACGTGCCATCTATTGTTAACAATAATTAATATTTACTACATTCTCTTCTTGTAATATTATTTTCTCTTTCCTTCTCTATTTTTATAGTTTTCTTCTTCTTATTTCTTATTTCTTAAAGTTATAAGTGCTTTATAAAATATTTTCTATTTGCTTTTTTTTCTTTTATTTTATTTTTTTGCATCTATTCTTAATTTCTTTGTTATTTATGTTCGCTGTATGTTATATAATTCATAGTTTTTGTTATTTTTTTTTCTTCTTCAGACTCTCTACTTATAAAGTCTATTACAATATAGATATGTTTCTTGTTTGTTCTTCTCTTGTATACTTATGTACACATGACATCCAAACACAAAATTAAGAACTTTCGGAAGAAAATCAGAAACAACACAAATTTAGACTTTTCAATTATAAGGAGACTCTTTCATCAATACTTGTTCCTGAGTTAAAATATATCAACAATGAAAATGCCAATAATTATTATACAGACGAAGTCACTAGTCTTATATCTGTTTCACCACTTTTCGCAGAAATGTCTATGCATGAATTTAAGGAGCAACTTTTTTCTAATCACGTGTCTAATCCATTATAACTTTAGATGTACTATTTTCTCTATAACTGCACTTAGTCTTTCAAAATGATTTTCAGTATTGTGCATTATGTAGCTGGGTTACTCCAATATTCACTGCTACTTCAAGGCCGTGCAAGGGTTGCCTTGTAATTTATCATCATAATGATTTTATTTTTATTTTTTAATATTCTCAATGAGAATGTGTATGCGCTTGAATCAATTTTTAAAGCGCTTCTTCCATTACGATTCAGGTACCTCCAAAAAATTCATTTTTGAATGCAACAGCTTCTCCAAGTGGACTCTGTCTAGATAGCTACGTTGCCTCCATCGCGTTGTTGTCCTTGTAAGAGGTTGGCCCTGTTCACCCGAAAACCTTAATTAACAGCTGTAGAGGTAGTCCGCGATGATGGCCATCAGATACTCTGGGGCGTCCATTGCTGAAAGGGCACACTTTTTAGCTTATCAAGGGATATAGTTAAAGTCATTTTACACGCCTAGCGCGATTGCTAGGCATTTGTCTCCTTCTTCGTAGCGGTCCCTGGTTAGCTCCTTGCGCTAACATGTGGATTTCGAGAAGGGCGTCGACGGTGGACCAACTCATCCTTATACAGAACTGCCGCTGAGAAAAGCCCCTCCTTGCATCCATTAATGCATTGAACCTGTCCTTCAAGAGCAACTAGCACTCAAAGAGGCCTGTACCTCCCCGGAGTGAAGATTAGCCGCCTTTGGCAAGGAGTGCAACTCTTGTAATTTACCATCAATAACTAGCAGGCAAAGAGGCTGTATCCCCAGGGAATTATAAGGATTGCCGATCAAGCCTTCATGTACTGTAGTGGGTAAAACACTACCTTCAGGCACTCGTTAAAAAAGGCTGCCATTGGGCTTGCGTTCTTGATAACAAACTCCTTAAGAGTATACGGAATAAACCGTGTTCTTGATCCACAAGCTGTTCAACCTAGAGGCGTTTGGACACACCTTTGTAACTGCTCTACCGCCACCTTGCAACTGCTACACTCCCCATGAAATAATCTGCTCCGAGTCCCATATCCTCACAAGAAACGCACTTAGGGTCTTTCGACGTGCTCAGCTTCACCTCATCTTTTGCAGCATTCCAACTGTCTTTGTAATAATAATAATAATAAATTGTCTTTATTGGCAACAATAATGTTTTACATATAATAATGCTTAAAAACAAGCGAAGTTCAGCTGAGTGGCATTAACTGATGCTGATCTTCTAAAGTTAAAATCTATCACACGAATTTCGACTGTCGTCATTTTGTTTTTAGTAATTATATATCAATTATTTTTATATATTATTAAAGATAATTTATTTTTCTATAGTAATTCTAATTTTGAACACAATCTGAGTAGTATTTAACATTTTATAATGTTTTAAATAACCGAAAGTAATTTTATTTTCTTTCGCCTGACTTTCCACTGCCGCCATTTTGTTTTTTAATTGAAATACATTAATTATTTTAATAGGTTATTAAACATATGCGATTTCCTTATAAACTTAAGAACTTTTATTCTAATGACAAAAGTGATTAACATTTTATAATGTTTTAAACTATCCAATTTTCTTGAACGCAAATATTCAACCGTTGCTATTTTGTTTTCAGTTACATTACATCAATTGTTTTAGTTAAATATAATAAATACATCGTATCTGTATTGATTTTATAAATTTTAAACTCAATTCCACTAGTAATTAATATATTACAGTATTTTGAACCATCAAAAACAATTTTATTTCTTCTAACTCAAATTTCAAATGTTTGCTACTTTGATTATAATCATAAAACGGCAATTGTTTTATTGGGATGATGAAGATTAGTTAATTTTGTCTTTACAATTTTAAATAATCTTCTTCTAAATAAAGATTTAGAACGTTTAAACTTAATATTATTAGTATGTTTAAAATCATCTGAATTTTTGTTGTTTAGTAATAATATATCCAATTTTGATTATAGCTATTAGACGGCAATTGTTTTATTTGGATTTTGAATATACATTAATTTTGCATAGATTTTGAAATTTTTAATCTACTATCATTAGTGATTAACAATTAACAATGTTTTAAACCATCGAAAGCAATTGTATTTTGTTTCACACAACTTTTGACTGTTGCCATTTTGTTTTCAGCAATAATACATAAATTATTTCAATAGAATATTTAATATACGTTATTTTTGAATAGATTTGTTTAATGTTTTCAACATAATCCTGCAATTAGTTAATATATAAGTCATTAACATCATAGAAAACAATTTTATTTTCTTTCACTTAAATTTCAACTGTCGGAATTTTGTTTTTAGCCTTAAAACGGCAATTGTTTTATTTAGATCTTAGAGATACATTAATTTTGTATGAATTTTGAAAATTTAGACTTAATATTATGAATTATTAATACTTTATAATGTATCAAACCATTGAAAGCAATTTTATTTTCTTTCACTCAAATTTCAACTGTCGCCATTTTGCTTTTAGCTGTAAAACCGCAATTGTTTTATTTATATCTTAATGATACATTAATTTTGTATGAATTTTGCAAATTTAGACCTAGTATTATGAATGGTTAATACTTTACAATATTTTAAACAATCGAAAATAGTTTTATATCCTTTTACTCAACTTTCAACTGTCGTCATTTTGTTTTCAGCAATAATACGTCAATTATTTCAATAGAGTGTTAAATATACGTTATTTTTGAATAGATTTGTTAAATTTTTTCCATAATCCTGCTATTCAAAAATATTTAAGTGATTAAAATCATAAACAACAATTTTATTTTCTTTCCCTTAAATTTCAACTGTCGCCATTTTGTTTTTAGCCATAAATCGGCAATTGTTTTATTGGGATCTTAAAGATACATTAATTTTGTACAAATTTTGAAAATTTAGAAATAGTATTATAGAAGGTACTTTACAATGTATTAAACCATCGAAAACAATTTTATTTTCTCTTTCATAATTTTCAACTGTCGCCATTTTGTTTCTAGTTATAAATCAGTAATTGTTTTGTAGAGATCTTAAAGATACAATAAATTTGTATATATTTTAAAAATTTTAACTTAGCATTATGGATGATTAATACTTTACAATGTTTTAAACTATCGAAAACAATTGTATTATCTCTCATTAAAATTCGCCATTTTGTTTATAGCCATAAAACAGCAATTCTTTTTTATGTAGATCTTAAAGATACATTAATTTTGTATAAATTTTAACTTATTATTATTGATGATTAATACTTTACAATGTATTAAACCATCGAAAATAATTTTATATACGTTTACTCAACTTTACTTAACCTGTGCTTAAACAAATGAATATTACGCAGCTTGCTTGCCTGATGGAAAATCCTGCAGGATTCCTTTTTCAAGGTCAGGGTGGACCCTGAATTGAGTCCAGCTCACCCTGATGCTTCTTTTCTCCAGCAGTATTCTTATAAGGTCTAAGGGGCCTTCGGTCAGGGCAATTTTTATCCATTTCACCTCTATTTACCACTTCTCCACTGCTTCCATCACGTCATCTTTGGTGGAATCCTCCTCCATTAATTTTATTTTCGCTATCAACTTGTTTCCTCTGTCACATTCACCTTGATATCTCCAATTGATTTTCCAGACGAATTGCCGGCCCTCTTGAGTTTGCTGACGACCTCCCTGTAGCCTCTCTTAGCCGTTTTAACCAGAATTCGGGTAACCCTGGTTCTGCTCTTGGACCCCCCGTTGACAATTACTGGAGTGCAGCGTTCTGATTCACAGCGTCATTGATTGTTTTCCTTCCTCTTGCTACAACTTTTCTCCAGAAGCATTCACCATAAATCGCAACTGATTGGGCGTAACCGATTATTCCCGTCAGGTCAGTAGGGAGCTGGTGGTCTGGTGATGCTCTTATTATAGAGGTCATCCACCTTCACCTCTATGAGATTTATTACGTGGCTCATGCCAAGTAGTGCAGAGGTGACAGATTCGCCGCGTCACGACTCCATTCCTCACAGAGACGACTCCCCATCAGGATGGTTAGGGAATCCTTCTCTGCGTCCAAAGGGCGCCGCATCTGCATGTTTGCGTCCATCATTACTCTTACATTACACTGGAAGCAATTCTTAATATATTTTATCAAAAATATCCTTGATCGTCCTAGAAATTTTCAGCATACTTTTTTGTATTCTTAATATTTGTTATTAATTAATCTATCTCTTAAGTTTCTTTTGTTTCACTTGTTTTACCAATATTCGAATATTATTCTCTTTGATATTTTCTAAGTACTTTTCCTCTTGGTTTCCAGAATTTTCCATTAAAGTGTAGTTTACGGCAATTTCTTGTCCGTTTTTCTGAAATTATCTCGAGGTTTTTAAAATATCTTTACCATTTTTCATCCACATTTCTACACTTTCTTTAATAAATTCATTTAGAAATTTCAAGAATTTTCCATTATTATTTTACACAACACGCCGCACTCCCCGTGAAATGTTCTGCTTTGAGTCCCATGGCCTCACAAGATCTGCAGGGGTCTTTCGCCCAGCTCCGCAGCATCTTCTTCAGAATTCCAAACTGTCTTTGTCTACGCAACTTGCTGCTATATGACGGAAAATCCTGCAGGATTCAGGCTTTTCAGGGTCTGGCCGGGACCCTGCATTGAGTCCAGCCCACCCTGCCGCTCTGCTTCTGTAGCAGTCTTCTTATAAGGCCTAGGGGCCTTCGATCAAGGCAATTCTCAGATCGCAACTGCAGTCGCCCATCCATTTCACCTCCATTTGCCCCTTTACCTTCGGGGATTTTTCCAATGCTTCCACCACGTCATCTTTAGTAAAATACTTCTCCAGGAACTTGATTTCCGCTCCGATATTCCTTCTCCTGTCATCTTTCCCTTATTCTTTCCCATGAACCCATTGATTTGCTGGATCAGCTCATCGCTGTTGGCACCCTCCCTGATTTTCAGGATAACGTTGCCGACCATACCCCTGCCGAATGAGGTCACGGCGTTTGGGTTGGGATCGGCTCTAATGCCCCTCCGAGCTTACTGACGACCTCGATGTAGAACTTCCCAGCCGTTTTGACCAGGATTCGGGTGACCCTGACTGACTCTGGTCTCAGACCCCCGTCGGCCTATCTAGAGTGCAGCGTCATAGTTTTTTTCGCCTTGAAGCTTATCTGGATTCTCCTTCCGCCCGCTAATACGTTTATCCAGAAGCCATCGCCCGAAGCAGCAACCAAAAAGCCTTTGATTCTGGAAGACAGCTGTTCTGGTTGGGCGTTACCGATTGTTCCCGCCATGTCAGTAAGGAGCTGGTGGTTTGGTTGATTTTATAACTCAGCCCATAGCAAGTAAGGCTGCAGAGGTGTCCGAATCCGTTGCATCACGAGTCCCTTACACAGAGAGACCACTCCCCATCAAGGGGGTTAAGGAGGCCTTTTCCATGCTCGTGGTGCGCCCCATCTGCGTGACAGCATCAGTCATTAACATTAATTAGACTTCATTTCAGTGGAATAAATTCTTCCTATATGCCATCAAAATTTTTCAATAATGTTCATCATTTTCAATATTTGTTTTTTTACTTATTGATTTGCTTCCCCTTTTCAGTGTGCTGATGATCTCGCTGTTGTTTGACCCTGACTGTGGTCTTAGACCACCGACGGTCTCTTCTGGAGTGCAGCTTTTTGACCCAACGCTTCATTGTGTGCTTTCGCCTTACGGCTTACTTTTAGATGCAACCACATTTCTACAGACGCCATCACCCCAAACAGACTGAAAACTGTATTATAGCTTAAATTTTAATGTTTTTGTAGGGTGGGTGGGTTACTACAGCCCCACACTCCAACTACTTTAATAATAACAAGTGTTTTCCAAGAAGAAACAAATTGAATGGAAGAGAATATTCAAGGAATAAAGAGGGTAAACTTTCTTGCTAATTAAAATTGATTTATTAACATTTTTACATAAGTTTTAAAGATTGGAGGGTGAGTTAGAGGGCATCCTTCCCACATATACATATTAATTTTAATCACTATTAGACTTTTAGTTTCCTGGAAACGATAACAGTATTAGTGCTGAAGTTTTTTTGGAATTACAAACTGTGTTTTAGCTTAAATTTTAATACATTTGTAGGGTGGGTTTGTGTCCACTATCCTACCCTCGAATTACTTTAATATAAACGAGTGTTTCTCATGAAAATTTGAATGGAAAAGATTATTTACGGAATTAAACCTAGAAATGTTTATTTATTGATAGAAATTAATTCAATAAAACCTTCGCCTGTATTTAAGTTTACTTTAATCACTCTCAAACTCAGAAACAAGACCTTAGAGTTAAGTATCTTCTTGGACTGAAAGATCATCCAATCAAAACTTTTCTTGATTGAAAAAAACGAAAAATACTCAATATTATGTTAAATTGTATCAAACGCTTTTGACATCTCTTTGTAGACAACATCAAGTTGTCCAGCAATATTATAAGTAATTATAAATAGATTATTCACTGTTGAAAATGAAAGTGGTAGCACCAATTATAAAATAAAACCGTAGAGTCCTCTGATAGACTGTTCTGGTTAGGCGTAACTGACTGTTAACACTAGGTCAGTAGAAAGGTGGTGGTTTGGTGGTGCTCCTATTATAGAGGTCGTCCTCCTCTCATCTCTTTATGGCGCATCTCTTTATTGCAATAGCGCAGCAGATAACGCTCCCCATCAAGGTGGTTAGGGAGGTACCCCGTCTGCATGTCTGTGTCCGTCATTGACCTTACATGGGGCAAGTTGTGCTCCAGTCCCTCAATTAGCCTCTTCATTTTACTGGAAGCAAATCTTTGCATATTTCATCAAAATTTTGTAATAATTTTTCATTATATTTTTTTGTATTTTCCATCTTCTGTCCTTTCTTTACGACGTGACCTATCTCTTAAGATTCTCTTATGTCACTTTTTTTACAAATAGTATCCTAATATTATTCTATCTTATGTTTTCTAATTACTTATCCTCTTGATTTCAAGAATTTTGCAGCCATTTCTAAGTCTAGTTTCCAGCAATTTCTTGTCCAATTTTCTGGAATTTTCTCGAAGTTTTTAGAAAATTTTATCAATGTTTCTCCCAGAGTCCTGCATTTAACAAATTCATTTGGAAATTTCCAAAATTTTACTTTATAAGCACTGGTTCACATAATCGCAATGGCCCAATATGTAAAGAAGACAAAGAAACCAGCTTTAATCGCCAAGAGCAGCATCATGCTCGATGTGAAACCTTGAGACGATAAGATCGACATGAAATCTCCTGGTGAAAACCGGCTCCTCTTGGGCGTATAGAAATTGATGCCGGTCGGTTATGGCTTCAAAAAGGTGCAGACCATGTGCGTAGTCAAGGACGAGAAGGTTCCCGTCGATTTATTGGTTGAGGAAATCCAGAACGTTGAAGATTATGTAAAATCCGTTTTTACCAAAAATTAAGAAGTTTATTTCCCTTCTTCTTTTAACATGATATCATATGTGTAATGTATCTTTCAACTAAAAGGAATTTAATTCTTTAACGTTCTACAATTCCCCAGCTTTTCATTTTTCAAAAAAAAAACTCTAACGAAATTGCCTCAATGATTGATACTATTCAACGAAAATAAATTTATATCGTAGCCCTTATCTTACACAGCTGCAATCATCTTTTCAATTTTTTTTTTAATACTTTTACTCTAGATTTCTAGAATTTTTCAACAAAGTCTAGTGTTTTCGAGCAATCACTTTTTCAGTTTTTTTTAAGTTATCTTAAAGTTTCAGAAAATTTTCCTCCATATTTCTACAACAATATCTCTTCTAGAGTTCTAAAATTTAATTAAACGAAAATGAATTTATATAGTAGCCCTGCTGTCTTGAATCTCTCTTGTAATATAATTTCTTACCAGTAGTGTCCAAATGTCATCTTAAATATTTCTAAAATTCCCTCCTCTAGATTTCTAGAATTTTACGGGCATTTCAGTTTCCTTGAAATTTCTTGTTTCAGATGTCTAGAACAATGTCTCTTCTAGATTTCTAGAAATTTTTAGAATTTTGTTTTTATTTTTGTATTAATTAATAATTTTCTATCAATTCTTCTTCTACGTCATTGGATTTTCCTACCAGAAATTTCGTTAAGCTCATGTACATTGAATTAAGAAATAAAAATTCTATAATGGGCTATTTGAAATAACTCTAATAATCAAAGAGGTTTCTCAACAAAATTTTCTGCAGACAGTCGCGAAATATAAATCAAGCTCAAAACGTCAAAAATCGTTATCTCTTATATCTCTGCTACTGATCTATTTTGATCAATTTTGAATCTCGTCAAGAACGGAATTTTCTATACAGTTTTGGCGTTCCAAAATCAAAACAGATATTAACCATTTGTCTATAATTAGGAAAGATAACATATAATGAGAAGAAATTCCTTGATAAGCGTTAATCTCGCAGTAAGAATTATGAGAGAAGATTTTCAATGGGTGACGTCTGATGATTTTCTAATAATCTGCTACAGGAAGAAAAGACGTAAAACATCAGTGATGGTTTCTCAGTTGATAGTAAGTAGAAGAGAGTGACAGAGAGTTTCGGAATTCAGAAATTAGAAAAGGATTTCGAACATTTGGATCATATGTAATTTTATTGGGAATAAATAAGTGATATAATAAAATATATATAAAGATATCAATAGCAAACAATCAAAAAATGAACAGCTTTATGTGAATTGAAGATATTTTCAATATCGTTATCGATTGCATAATGTCTTGAGGTCATTTACAGTTCACTCAAAGCTATTCTTTCTGTAATGTAGATTCTTTAAATTTAAGAAAGAGGTGCGAATTAATAAGATTTCATCCTACATAGCTTCAGAAGAACACCTAAGATTATTTTCAAAAGGAAAGATTTTAACTTATAAGAAAGTTAAGAGGCGAATTTTGATGAAGCTAATTACCTTAAGGAACGATTGTAGAGATTAAGAAAAATGTATGAATAGATAAGCTGGTAATGTCACTTCAACTTTTAGAGTTTTTGAAAAGGCAGATTTTAAAACATTTAGAATTAATTTTGGTTTGGCTTCACCAAAATTACATATCTGGTTCCATCAAGAGGGTAGCTCAACAAGTATCAATTTAGAATTAATTTGTCAAATAGGACGAATGAAGTTCATCAAAAAGTTATAGAGTAATTCTGATTAAAAGAGACATTTAATAAGTTATATACCTAAGATATAATATTTTTTAGTTTGAGAAAGAGGTATAAGTCAAGATAGAATTTTAACTTTTATTGATTTGGAAGAGGCAGAAATTTCAGAAGGAGTAGAATTGATTTCTTTTAATCATCTAATGTTTTATAGGCATTTCCCCTCGGATATGCATTTGTTTGTCAGTACTAACAGTCTTGCTCCTGTTTCTAACATCTTCTATGTTATATTATTCTCATGTTTAGTCTTTTAATAAAGAATATTTTTAGTTTATTACTTTTAACATCTATTAGTAGTAATATTTGGCTATTAACCACTTTTTCGTATTTCTGTCGTAGTATTTCTTACGTCTATAATAAATGCATGTAACATAAAAATATCTTCGTATTACTTATTATTGTATTTATATTTATATTTATTTATTTACGAAAGCTCCTTTATACAGAAAAAATACATTAATGTGATGTGAAAATAAAGATATAATATAATTTAAATTTGATCGTATTTATTTATAATATAAGAACCAAATACATGAAAAATAAATTTTATTTTATTATTTAAATATAAATAAATAATTGTTTTAATTAAAACATATACATCTAATCAATAAGATTTGTTTTAGGAAATGCAACAGTATTTCTCAATTCCAAGTTGCGTAGATATTCACTCATCAATCAAATGTCTGCCATCATCGAATAATCCCAGATAATATTTATTCGAAATCGGAAAGGCAATTAACAGATAAGCATATGGTTAATTGCGTTTCGATCGCCTATCAATACCATGTTTGGTATTCGTCAATGAATTTTTGCAATTACCAAATTGACTTGTGTAAATTGTTCAAATATTTGTGTAAATACTTGTAAGTTCTACGCAAACGTACAATAAGTGGTACTGATAAAAAAAAACTAGTGAGTGGGCACTTGAAATTTTATTAAAATATTGCCACAATAAAATCACTCGAAATAATTATAGTCACTACTATAAGAAAATAAAATTATTAAATGAGAATTTATGACGCGTATTGTTTTAAACCGTCAAATTATAACAGAAAAATTGTTTTTATAATATACTTAAATTTTTAGTTTACAAATTATTTTAGTTATTGTATTAATTAATAAAATTTAAAATATTTTCTCAGAACTAAAAACAAAACAAGTTACGTAATGAAAAATTTATAAGATTTTTAAGTTTCTTTAGATTTAGTTAAATGTTCAGAAAACTATTTAGATCATACCGAATTCAATTAAATATGTGACGACTTTTTTTTCTAATTAAATGACCTGACCTGAAACAGTCTGATACAAGGTTCTCTAGAACTCGGAAAATATATTTGACCCTCTTGGGATATTTGGATAGACTAAAAAAAATATATAGTGAGTTCCCATCACTTGCTCCTATCGGCTTTTTTCTGTTTTTTTTTTTTTTTTTTCTACAAACCAGTGAATTTTGTTAGATAAATTGTACGTTGGATTCTAATAAATATTTAAATAATAAATAAACTTTATTTAGCACTGTTGCTATATAAAATATAGTTATAAAATTCATAACAAATATATTATATATATTTGGGGAATGGATGATTTGGGTGATGACATCTAACAACCGACGTTCTTAATGTAAAGTTCGACTTTTTGTCAATGAAATTGCTCAGTATGTTTAGATGTCTACACGCCATTTGTGTTATGATATGAAAAATTGATGTCGGACAAGAAGTCGTGAACATGTTCGTGCATTTATTTTTTATAACTTTCAGCATGGATTATCTCAACAACAGTGTATTGATGAACTTTTTGAAACAAATTAATTATTTTAAAGAACTTGAGAATAGAATAGAAAATTAAAGAAAGAACCACAGGAAATATTGTGTCACAAAGTACAAAAATTAACAGTATATTATCAGAATGTGGATGGAGCACGTACTAAAATTCAAGATTTAATGTTACAAGTTAACAGCAATAGTCTAGACATAAATATTATTTCTGAAACCTGGCTTTACGAGGAAATTTCAAATAGTCAATTACATTTTAATAATTATAATATACAGGGTGAGTTTTTTTCGTTGTTCTCTATGGGGATCTCGGAAACTATAAGAGATAGAGAAACGGTTAAATGGGGAAAGAAGTGTAGATTTATGAGACGAATAAAATTCCACTTTCAAAGTTTTCAAAAAAGTCAAGGGTAACTAGATATTTTGAAAAAAGTAAAAAGTGTCAATTTTTTCAAATCAATAATCTCGATTATTATAACAGATAGAAAAAGACTGTAAAGGATAAAGTTTTAGATAATTTTATGCAGATTAATAAAAAATAATCAGAAAATTTTTATCTTCATTATTTTCCGAGATATGATGCAAAGTTACATATTTTTAAATGGAAACCATAGTTGGCTATGACCTCATTCAAAAGGTATTTTTTTTCTCTTTAATCCAATATGGCATACTATATAGTTATTTCTTATAGTTTCCGAGATCCCTAAAGAGAACATCTAAAAAAACTCACCCTGTATATATCGAATAAATCGCACAATCCATGGGGAAATTAGGAGTGGTTGGATATTGATCGCAGTTAAGAGATATTTTAGGTCTTCTTTAAGTCTATCTAATAACAGAATTGAACATTTATTTGTATCAATAACATTTAATAATAGTATATTACATAACGAGAGTTGTAAGTCATATATTACGTACGAGTGGAAAAAGTTGCGCACGAGCCGTCAGGCGAGTGCAGTAATTCCACGAGTACGTAAGTGACTTACAACTCGAGTTGTGTACTATACTTTTTCTACTCCTATTCATTATAATTTGGAATACTTTGCAATATTGAGGTTATGTTTACTATTAAAACACTTCGCAGCATAGAATACATGGCCCAAAAAGATGAAGGTTTGTATTTCTTACTTATTTCCCCAAAATAGGCTAATAACACACTTTCCGAAAAAGACTGAACACTATTCATACGCCAATCCATGAATTTACCGTAAACCACTTCATAAAGCTCTTTGAATTTTTCCGGGAGAAGATCCGCTGCGGTATGTTCTGCTAGTTGCCTAATTTCTGGTGAAGTTTCAACAATTTCTTCTGTGGAGTCACTTTCATTCATTTTAACAATGAATAAATTAATTATTAATAATAATTAAACCAAAATAACGTCAACGTAATATGTATTCAACAACGATAAATGTCAAATTCATTTGTCTAGGCTACTTGATTTGATAATAATGATTACGTAATATATTACGTGCTAGTTTTTTCTTCATTACGTGCATGTATCATAATGCCATGGTTACTAATCAACAAACAATTGCGTTATTGCCTACTTACTACTATGGGAGTAGAAAAAATTAATTATACAATCGGCGGATTATATATCCCTTCTGCTTTGTAGGAGGACATGGTAAGGTTTATAGTCTTTATATGATGTTTATAATTTATCAAAGATCTTAATTTGTGGTGATTGTGAATGGATTAGTATATGATTCTGCATATATTAATGATCATAAAGTTTAGTCAATAATCATTTAATATTCAAAATGTTTTAAAATTCTTTAGTTGCAGATTCACGAAATGTTTTCGTATTTTTAAATTATTAATTCATATTCAGTAATTAATTGTAATCAAATTAATCTTCTACCCAATTCGAGAGGTATATTCTTAGATTTATTTTTTACTTAAATAATATTAATGTTGACCTGTCTGACAATAATTTACTAAATACAAGTTCTCATCACCATGCTTATTGTTTAAATTTTCCTATTGAATTTCCTTGAGATAAATTATAATTCATTGCAAAAATTTATTTATATAAGTTGAGTGACGATTATGCTCTAAATGATTTTTTTGCTAAATTGGACTGATATTTTGAAAAATGAAGATAGTGATAAAATTGTCAAAATGCCTGGGAAAACGTCCGAATCAACATTACTACTACAAGAATTGTAAAGCTCAAATTAATTTTTATAAAAGCAAAAATGAAAAATGGAAATTAACAAAACTATTACTAAATCACAATCATACCGTTGGCAAAGAAGAATATAGTAATTACGGCAAAGCCAAAATTATGAATGAAAATTATTACGAAACAGCAACAGATTTAATCTTGTCTAGCGCCAAAGATGGAATGGTTGCTGCAGTTTTAAGTAAAAAAAGTGGGAAACAGTTTATAAGAAAGGATATACAAAATTTTCGAAACAAACTTTTTCCTTCATGTACCGAAGTGGACCAAAATCATTTAATGGAATTCTTAGCGGAAATCGAAGAAAATGGTGGTATATACGCTATACAAAAAGATGCAGAAGAAGAAGTAGAATCATTATTTGTAGCCTCTTCGGCGATGGTTCTAAATTATAATAAATCTCAGTGTCCAGTGATACAAATAGATGTTTCCTTTGGATTTAATGTCGAAAATTATAAAGTTTTGGGATTTTGCTACTATTCTAGCATAACCGACAAATCAGAATTTGCAGCTATAGGATTTATTGCTAAAGAAACATATTCCGCATTCATACATTGTATGAATGAATTTAAAAAAATTTGTAAGACCCACCCATCCGTTTTTTTAATTGACAAAGATTTCATCGAAATAAAAGCTATCAGAGACATTTTTTCTAGTGCAACCGTTTTACTTTGTAAATTTCATGTCATTAAATACATTAAAAGGCTAGTTTCTACTGCCTACAATAAACAAATTGATGAAAAAAACAAAATATTGGATGCGTTCAAGAAATGTTTATATGCTCAATCATATAAAGAATACGAAGAGCAGAAAAAGAAATTCCTGGACATTTGCAAGTCTGTAAAAGTTTTTGCAGGAACAAAAGATAAATACGTGACTCTTGAAGAGCAATTTCTTAAAAATTGGGACAGCTGTAAAGAAATGTGGGTACATTATTTTAGAAAACATTTGCCACTAATGGGAGATACGACAACAAACAGAATTGAACGATCATTTTGGACTCTTAAGCAATACATACAAACTAAATACCATAGTTTGCCGACAATTTATTTATGTATTAAAGAGCTTATAGACTTTATTGATTCAAGAATAAAGAATAAATTAGCCAAAAATAAACAAAAAGTTTTTAAAATTATGGATAACGATAATGAAATAAGAAAATTGCTGGAAGTATGTTCCGAAGTTCTCACAGAGACTGGAATGAAATTATTTCATAAACAATTAAAATAAATTTAAAAATACGAAAACATTTCGCGAATCTACAACAATGAGTCTTACTAAGACTACAAAACAAATTAATTTGAAACAACTACTTCTCTAGCTAATACTTCGACAGACATTGAATAATACAAATTAATTTGCGTGTTACAAATAGTACAGCTATTAAAGCAACACTAATTTGAATGAAATTATTTCTGCTGAATAAACTAATAAATGATAAAATGTACTTCAGATTGTTTAAATGTAACTATAACATGAAAATTATGAATATAAAGTATAAATTCAGACCTTCAGTCGATTATATTTCATTCTTGTGTCAGTTGCCGTACATATCTGAGTAAGTTATTTATATTTCATTATATTTATTATCATATTTGATTATATTTATTTTAGTAAGTGTTTTTATTTGTATTTAAAATCAATTTTATAATAAAGCTGTACTGAAGAGAGCGAAAGTTCGAAACACGTGTCTGCAGATGATTATAAACTTGAATGCTAGATTTTTTAATTGCTTTTGCTAATTTAATTTAATGAAATCAGTTTAAAATTCATTCATAATTTTCATGTTATAGTTACATTTAAACAATCTGAAGTACATTTTATCATTTATTAGTTTATTCAGCAGAAATAATTTCATTCAAATTAGTGTTGCTTTAATAGCTGTACTATTTGTAACACGCAAATTAATTTGTATTATTCAATGTCTGTCGAAGTATTAGCTAGAGAAGTAGTTGTTTCAAATTAATTTGTTTTGTAGTCTTAGTAAGACTCATTGTTGTAGATTCGCGAAATGTTTTCGTATTTTTAAATTTATTATTTAATTTTCTACAACGAACTAAAGGATTTTAATACATTTTATTATTCAATTATGCTCTAAGTGGGTATTTTTCCTTAATCCCGAACGTAATGATTTCTGAAGAATTTACTAATCCACCTCAGGTATAAATTCAGACCTTCAGTCGATTATATTTCATTCTTGTGTCAGTTGCCGTACATATCTGAGTAAGTTATTTATATTTCATTATATTTATTATCATATTTGATTATATTTATTTTAGTAAGTGTTTTTATTTGTATTTAAAATCAATTTTATAATAAAGCTGTACTGAAGAGAGCGAAAGTTCGAAACACGTGTCTGCAGATGATTATAAACTTGAATGCTAGATTTTTTAATTGCTTTTGCTAATTTAATTTAATGAAATCAGTTTAAAATTCACTTCATAATTTTCATGTTATAGTTACATTTAAACAATCTGAAGTACATTTTATCATTTATTAGTTTATTCAGCAGAAATAATTTCATTCAAATTAGTGTTGCTTTAATAGCTGTACTATTTGTAACACGCAAATTAATTTGTATTATTCAATGTCTGTCGAAGTATTAGCTAGAGAAGTAGTTGTTTCAAATTAATTTGTTTTGTAGTCTTAGTAAGACTCATTGTTGTAGATTCGCGAAATGTTTTCGTATTTTTAAATTTATTATTTAATTTTCTACAACGAACTAAAGGATTTTAATACATTTTATTAAACAATTAAAATTGTTTAAAACTTTAGAATCTAAAATAAAAGTAATGGCTAATGGCATTGAGGAAAATCTTGAGACTGGAATATCGAAGATTTATAATACGTCGCTGGAAGCATGTTCATGTACATTTTGGAACTCTTTCAGTGCACCATGTAGGCATATTTTTATGTTAAGAAAATACAATAACTTAGATATTTTTTCAAAAACATGTTTCCATCCAAGATACATTACTTCAGTTGGAAATACAGAAAGTATTATGAATATGGATATCGATGATGAAGACACGAATGACGTAGACATTGATGATATAGACAAGGATGAATTCGATGGTTGTCAAAAAGTATTATCGGATCGAGAAAAATTCAATACAGCACTGACAGTAACAAAAAATATCGCAGATATTTTATCAAATTATGGAACTACAACCTTTAACAAATATATGAACGAACTAAAATTAATTGAAAAAAATGCTAGAAATGGGGTTTCTCTGTTTGAGAATGAGTATAGTAAACCTACAATTAGTTCAATAGAATTTGAGACAAGTAACTTAGTTGAAGCTGGAAGTTGCCAGGATAGCTTAGTTGGTACTGAAAGTCAGAACGAATCCGATACAAATCATCAATCAAATGAAAACCTAAAATTTAAAACAAAAATTAAGTCTAAAGGACGTCCGAAGAGAAAAACTAAACAGATTCAGTTTTACAAGAAGCAAATTAAAACACGAAATAAAAAATAAAATAAATACCCAAGTATATTGTAACAATAAACAATAAATAAAACAATATTTTTCTATAATTATGTAGTTTTTATTAAAATATTAATATCAATAAACTTTTTGGTTAGTTAGTACGTTATACGTAACTATAAATAGCCAATTTCTTATACATATTGTATGTATAAATAGCCAATTGCGTATACATACAATATGTATAAATAGCCAATTGCGTATACATACTGTATGTATAAATAGCCAATTGCGTATACATACTGTATGTATAAATAGCCACATCCATTTTTTTAATGAAAATCCACAATTCTCTATAATCGTTTTATAATAATTACTCGCATCTTCTCGATCTCTGGCTTTAAAGAGTGGTATTACTTTTATTAATTTTAACACCTTTGGGAAATCACTATTTTGAAACGATTCATTGCCGTATTTTTCGGACTACAAGACGCACCTTAAATTTATAAGTTTATTTTTAGAAAAATATATTTTAACTTTACTTTCGAATCATAATTTTTGTTTATTGTTGACATAACTCGTATTAGCAATATTCAGTTCATCTTCACTCTCGATACTATCACTGGTATCGTTAATTTTACCGTTCATATAACTTTCGTTTGAACAATTGTTGTCACTCCTTTCATAAATTGCGTCATCTTCAATATTACCTACAGCATTACTTATTTCGCATTTTTTAAATGATATTATAATCATTTTTTCTTTCACAGATTCTTTCACAGATTCACCCAGGTACAAACTTCTGAAATTCTTCCTGCAGTGACCTCATGGTTTGGTTTTGCCATCCATTTATTCCACTCTTCTCGCATAAAATTTTTAAATGACATCTAAGGATTGTAATTGACTTGTGAGGCCTGCAGGAATGCCTGCTATTTATGTATTCATTCTTTTTAGAAGCTTCTTGGTTGAGTTGTTATTGCATGCGCTCATAATTGATCCCACACTAACCTCCTAGGCTTTTCAAACAATGTACCTTGACGTTATGCCCATATCTTTTCTATCCATAGTTTAATTCCTGTTCCATATAAAAAAAGACCTTTATTGGCATCCATAAACTTAGCCATATATACAAATAATAACAATTCAAAACTAAATATTTAATCCCTATTAACTCGTTTATCACATCCTTCTTCTCCTCTCCCTCTCCCACCCTAATGTCATCACAATCTTTACGCCAGCCCCGTCCTCTCGCATCCACTCCTCTATCCGTCTACTCCTATTCATCCATTCCTCCCGTATCTCCTCACTAGATGATTCAATGTATCTCTCCCACTCCCATGCAGCACACACCTACCATACTCTTCGCCCATCCATATCTTTCTTCCTCTCTCCTCCGAGCCACACCTAGCCCTAGCTATTGCTACCTTCTGCCCTCTGTTTAATGTACAATTTGCTAGGTACCCAGGTATCTTCCCATGTACCTGCCACCTTTTATAAAGAGGGTTGTACCCACTACTCTCAATATACCTTTGACGCTCCTGCTTTTCCACTTCTTCCCATTTTACCTTCATCCACGCTGCCACATTCACCCTATTTTCCAACCACTCATATACCAAAATTTCAGATACTCCTGCTCTTTCATACATCTTTCTCCTCTCTATTCTCCAACCACTCTCTCCTACTCCCACACACGTTCTCCACACTTCTTTTACCAACCTTTCCCCCCCCCCCAATCCTTTCACTTTCATCTCATACTTAGTCACTCTTTCCATTGCGTCTCCACGCATACACGTTCTGTTCGTTTCCTGAATGTAGCTGGGCGTTGATCTTTCCACCGCTAACATCTGCTTCATACCCCATGCCTCCACCCCATACATTAAGATTGGTTTCACACATGCATCCCACAGTTTGCACGCCATCTGAAAATTACGCTTCAGCCACTGTCCCCATTTCTCCTTCACCACATACCACGCTTTCCTCGCCTTCATTTGGACCCATCTGGCGTGCTCCCTGTACCCCCCACACCACCTAAACACAAAACCCAAATATTTAAACTCTTTCACTCTCTCGATCACTTCTCCCTTCCATGTTTATTCTTTCATTCTTCCTTCTCTTCCTCTATTCCTAAATCTCATCCACTTCGTTTTTCCTACATTCATACACAAACCTCGCTTATCCATATACCTTTCAAATATAACAATATTGGTTTTTGTTTTATTTATTAACAGTTTATTCATTTCCGTCTATTTTTTTGGTAGCATTAGCCTTTTGAATTGTGTCAGCTTTATTATCGTCAGATATTAATAGGCTATTAACGTCCGTGTATGTTGTAATAAATATATTTTGCTCACTAATAATTTTAGGTAGCTCATTAACGTATACGATGAATAGTAATGGACCTAAAATTCTACCTTGGGGAATCCCTATATTTATTGATTTTGACTCTGGTATATTATCTCCAATATTTGTTCTATGCATTCTATTACTTAAATATGAATTAATTCATTTATGGCCTAATCCTCTTACCCCATAATGGTCAAGTTTTTCGAAAGCCTTCGATAAGTCAAGAAAAATTCCTCATGGCATCTCTGACTTCTCGAAAACATTTATGATATTTAATCAAAAATGTCTGTGTTCGTTGATTTGTGTTTTATGAAACCATTTTGCGCACTATCAAGTCAATTTTGTGATAGGAAGTAATTCATTATTCGATTTTCTATCACCTTTTCGATTATTTTCGAGAAGATTGGTCTATAGTTACAAAAATTACTTTGTTCTCCTTTTTAAATATTGGGATTATAATGCCTGCCTTCAAACATTCAGGAAGTATTCCATTTTCGATGCTAATATTTATTAAATGGGTGTTATTAATAAGAGTCACCGCAAGTTCTTTTATGGCTGCCTTGATAAGTTTTCTTGGTATTTCATCATGATCGTAAGATGTTTTGTTTTTTAATGAAGAGATAATATTAAAAATTTCCGATATTTAAGTTTTTCTCTTGAAGATTTCCATGGGAGGTAGATTTTTTCGGTCTGAATAAGTTAAAAGTTCAGTAGTCACTACACTGTACTTTTTTCTTGTTTTGTTAACCCATGTATTTTTATAAATATAAAGCACCAATATGCCGATTCGGTAAAATCTAAAATTCCATTAGCAGTTGCCCATTTTTTTGCTTATCATTTTCGTAAAAACAGATATACATTTTTCACTTGTACATCTAATTCTAGTCATTTTTCTATGCGCAAACGGAATATTTTCTTATTTTTATTTAACAGTTTTAATTGTTCTCATTGTTTTTTCGATTTCTGAACAATTTTCTCTGTTGGTGGTGGACCAAAATGTTTCTCTGCTGCTGCATAATTGATCACCTTTAGTTTACCATATATCTCACGTTGTATGAAAGTTTTTTTGATCTACAATAATTTCGTTTTAATTTTAGAATATATTTTTTTAAAGATTTATAAAAGTAATTCATATGAATCGTAAAAAAGCGCACACAATTACAGGCTAAGCCTAACATTAGTTATCGACGACATATGTAGTTTAATCAAATAAATAAAACATGATAAGCACTCCTCGGTTGGACTTATGTTTATCTCACAAAATTTGCACTTGCTAGAAAACTTGGCAGTCACCATATTTAACATGGACTGCTGGCACTCTTTCTTTTCGCTTACTCACGCAATTAAGGTTTTTGCAGCAGGTGGAGAATCGAAAATTGCAGCTTCCATTTCTTCCACAGATTGGCGATTTTAGCTGAATACAAAGCCTTTTTTACTTGAGTATTCATTTCAGGGTTGATAGGTGTTATTGGGACCGATTCAGGTTGTTTACTTTTATTTATATAAGATATTGGATTGCAACATTTAATTAATATACTCCTATTTCGTTTCTATTTTCTTTTCAATCTCTAAATTATTTGGATCTACATGTTAAACATTTCTATTCACAACACCAGTGGAAAGTTGGTAGGTTTGCGCATACCCATCAGGTCTGTATTTATTAGCACTTGAAAACGCCAATATTTCTTCAGGTTTGAAACGTATATTATCATCACTGGTAATTTCAGACGACCGACGTTTATCAATCTACAAAATCATTGCCCCAAACACTCATCACTCAAAATATTGATGTCAGAATTATCGTTTTCCATCAGCAGCAATTCATCGACATTCAGAGGTTTTTGGTAACGAATTCGGTATCCTTTGAGTCACGGTGTATACAATTGAATACGACGATTTTCTAAAACTCTTTCGTTATTGTCAATTTCTCTTGCGTACTATAAAAGGTGTTCCTCGTACAACCAATTGGCTACACTTCCTGTAATGTTTTTTTCTAACACGTAAATGTTATTATTACTTCCATATAACACTAGTCTATTACATTATTACAGCACTATCTTTTTGTTTCAGTTTAAGAATGTCGTCTTGGAGGATATTGTTCATTACATTGGTGTTACTGGTTGCGGTGTGCTGGGCGCAAGATGGCCAAATAAATATAAGGCCACCCCGGCCTGAAAGTTTCCATAATGCAGCAGAAGTCAGTGATTACGCTTCAAAATTAAGGGCATACTTATCAAAATCTGGACCTAGGTAGGTTAAATCATTCATAGTCACATTTTATTTAGTAATAAGTTTAAAAAAAGGCGTTTTAGGTGAAGTAAATGTATATGTAGGGTGGGTGGGTGAAAAAAACGGTTAAATGGGGAAAGAAAAAAGAAAGAACTAGATATTTTGGAAAAAGTAAAAAGTGTCCATTTTTTCAAATCAGTATATCTCGGTTATTATAACATATAGAAAAAAAACTGTAAAATACTAAGTTTTAGATAATTTTATGCAGATTAATAAACTTATATTTTTTAAAAGGAAAGGTTGGCTATGACCGCATTCAATAGGTTATTTTTTTCTCTTTTATATAATATCACATATGACACAGTTATTTCTAAAAATAAGTGAGTTATAGTCATTTTAAGTTTTATTATAAATAAAAAGATAGCCATGAAAAAGATAAAAGTAAAACAATTGGAGCTGTTTATAATAATAGCAATATTGTAATTATTATGATAGTTTTACAGAGATATACAAAAATGAAAAGCAGCATAAAGTAATTCTGTAATTTTCAAAGTCATAATAGGAGATAAATTTTAGTATTAAAACATGTGCTCGAAATATTAAAAAAAATGAATACAAACTACGGAAATGTGAAGAATACCGCATATTAACAAGGATTTGACCCCCCGTGAAGCCGAAGCGAAGAGGAATACTCTCCGTAATTTTAGATCTCACAAGGAGAACGGCGAAAATATCCATTTAAAATATAAATATGAGTTTCCTCGTATAATACAATTAAAAAACGCGTCCATACCCAACAGTCAGATTTAAAACTTTATTACCAAAATGTGCGTGGCCTGAATTCTAAAACATTTACATTTTATAATAACATACTAGCTTCCAATGATTTAGACCTAATTTTACTAACAGAAACCTGGAGTAATGATTCTTTGTTAAATTCACAGCTGTACACACTATATTTTAATGTTTACCGCAAGGACAGATCTGTTGGTCGAGGTGGCGAGGTCCTGGTGGCCTTGAAATATTGTTTCACCACTAATGAAATAGTGCTTAACGATAATCAACTAGAAGAATATAAAATAGATGCATAAGAATATGCATTTTTCTTGATAATAAATTTATTATTATAGGTTATTTTAATATAGCAAATTATTGTTTCTTAATGTAGAAGAGCATCGAATTTATCAAACTTTATTGACTTTCATTCAGCTAATCAACTAAATGTTTGTAGGAATAATTTCGGCGGAATGCTTGATTTAGTAATAAATTCTGAAGACCTAATTTCTATTCCGAAGATAATTATCACCCATTATTAAATGTGATATGTAATGGTTCTGAGGATAATCCTGTAAAAAACTTTGGCACAGCTCAGCCAACTAATAATTTAAAAAAAAAACAAATTTCTCACTTCTCTATAAACTCATTCTTGAAACAAACTGGTATTCTGTTGTCAACTTAAACAATCCTGACGTTACCTGTGGTGAACTTTATAGAATTTTGAACAATTACATCGACGTATGTGTGTACCCATAAAAATTAGTAAACCTCGTAAATTTCCACACGCTTAATTATTCATGGTATCAAACGCAGACAGCATTATTTAAAAATGTTGAAAAATACCAAAAGCAATTTCACCAAGGTACAGTTTTATGCCCATAACAAATTGGTTAAAGAAAACATAAAAATAGACTTTTCAAACTACATAAACTCTATTGAAGCTGACATTTCACTGAAGCCCCAAAAACTATGGGGATATATTAATAAAAGCACAAAGGTGTGACACGTATTCCTGGAATAATTAAAGTAAGCAATAATGTACTTGACCAGCCTAAAGATATTACGAAACAACGTCAAATCTAGCGAAATAAATGTATCGTCAAACAATGACTTATTGATAATAAAATCTTTTAATTTTGATGAATTTTTGAGTGCCGCTAAATCATTGAAACAAAACCTTACAATGGATCCCGATAATATTCCGGCTCTGGTTTTTAGAGACTGTAGACATATATTTTACGTCTTGGAACTTGAAAATCACTTCAATAAAACACTTTATAACTTTGTTTTACCACTATATTTTGTATAACTGTGACTAGTTTCGATCATAAGCTGATCATTATCAAACATAAAGTACCTAAATTTATTACAAGCGTTGCTTATATACTATCAAAAAGAGGAGAATACATTACGTCGGTCTGGTCATTAAGAAAGGAAAAACCCGGATTAATTTTGGCTTTATGAATTTCGAGTGCTTCCATTATATCCATTTTACGACCTTTATTGGTAAAGTGGATTTCTGAAAGTACATCCTTTCCGAAATTGTGATTGTTTTCTAATAAATCTTTTGCAAAAGTCAAATTGTTATATTTTAAGCGATAAGCTCGTTCATGTTCTTTGAGACGCGTTTCAAAATTCAGACCAATGTAAATTCCTTTACAAGACCCGCATGTTTATCTATATATTCCTGACCTTTTCATTGTATTAATTTTGGGTTTTGGATTGTAAATTAAATTTGATATCTTATTACTACATTTGAAAGCAACATCAACGTTACATTTCTTAAGGATTTTTTTGATTTTAATACTTATTAGGCCAAAAAATGTTAAACATTGAAATTTTTTGTTGTTAGTGGGTGTAATTACTGGATATATATATATTTTTTTGGTATTGTTTTAATTAATGTTTTTGAACTAAATTTTGTATTAATTTTGCTGAGTATCCGTTGTTAATGGCCATTTGTTTTATAGTCGTAATTTCATTTTCAAAAGAAGTTGGGCTTAAAGGTAATTTGACAGCTCTGTTTATTAAAACAAAATTATGTTGTGGGTTCGGGTTCGATCCCTGACCTACTTAAGTTCCTCAATGTCTAAATTTATTACGTAGTCTACGATAGTTTAAGAGTTAATGTGTACCAATTCGTCAGGTTTTAAAAATACCGATGACAGATAGTTCTCTCTTTGTAGGGACAGTGTAGATCATTCAAACAGTAGGTGCTCTGCTATTTCTTGTGCCTCGTTGCAGGATCTGCTGTTGGCATCTCTTTTCTGACCCATCTTAGTAAGGTGGTATTTCAGAGGGCAGTGCCCGGTTAACAGGCCGGTTAAAAGCCTTAGGTTGCCCTTGCTTAATCTGAGAAACCGTCCAGACCGTATGGCAGAGAAGTCGATAAACCATTTCACTTGCCGCAAGCCAGGCGTGCTCCTCAGTTGAGCACTTTTGCAGTATTTTCCTATTCCTGGATCATCCCCTTATAGGTTAAGTAGGGTCTTAGTGAGGTATGTTAGCCTCTCGTGAACTGCGACCTAACAGATCTATTGTTCTATCATCCCCTTAATGCTGACATTAGTTATTCCGTGAACGTGAACGTGTCGGTGAATTGTGCTCTGTGGTTTTATTCGGATTTAAGTGGTAAAGTTACTAAATTATATTCCTTGAAATACACCTGATAATGCGGTAAAAGAAGCGCTATTCAATGATACCAGATAGTTAGCCATATAATTAAAAGTAAAGCCATGTATCGCCCTAAACGTATTAAATTCATCCCAATTTTTGCAATTAATCACGGGGGCCAGGCAGGCCGTGCGTGTCAAAATTTCCTTATTCTTTTTTGTGCCATTCATGCTAATTGATATTTACGAAAAAAAAAAAAAGAAACATTTGTCTTTTCCATCGTTTTGTTTACCTTATCCATTCCGTTGCCCAGTTGACCGTGTTTGTAAATTTTTAAGTCGCCGCTACGGGCACAGCTGGCGTGAAGTGTGTCAACCCTTGTTAAACATCCCTCTTGTTAACTCTATTAAATCATATATACCGTATCCGCAATGGACAAAAATAACTGTAATAAGTGCAAAAAAAAACGGTTGCAAAATCTCGTGTGAACTGTTTAAAATGTGGTAAAGTATATCACCTTAGTTGCTCTGTAAGAGTAAAAAATGTTGTCTTCCTAAATGATGATGATTTTTACTGTTGTACCGACAATTCTCAGCCTCCATCGCCAAACGTTTCAGACCCAAATTTTATTAATTTATCACTAACCTTAGCAGAAATAAAAAAAAAATTCTATAACTAATTTACTTACTGAATTTGAACGCCAACGCGCTGATTTAATTGACATTAAAGGTACTATTGAAATAATTGATACATTAAAAGTAGAAAATCAACAACTCAAATGTACAATAACATCTCTTGAAAATAGAATTAATTTATTCGAGCAGAATGCTACTCAAAACAATAACTCTTTAATTGGTGAGGTAGAAGAACGTCGGCTTCGCGAGAAAAGTTTAATTATACATGCTATTCCAGAACCGGAAATGAGCGACGGTCAAGCAAAAACATAGCCGATTTTAATGCTGTGAAAACAATATTACAACCAATAAACCCAAATATTAAAATTAGTTTTGTTGTGCGCTTACGATGCAAAAATACACAACCACGACAACTAAAAGTGAAGTTAAGTGACTCGTCAGAAGTCATCGAAATAATTAAAAATAAAAATAAACTATTGCCACAAGTCAAATTTCATACAGATAGAACTCCCTTACAAAGAAAAAGAGTTTGATGAGTTACAAAAGCAGCTAAAGGAGAGACAGAATAATGGCGAGTCTAATCTGAGAATAAAATACATTAACACGCAACCTAAAATTGTGAAACTTGCTCATCAAAAAAACTAGTGCACCCCCAACTGATCAATCAACAAAAATGTAAATTCAAATTAAACTGCTACTACCAAAACACTAGAAGCGTACGTAATAAATTAATAGATTTAAAACATAATATTACATGTACTGATTACGATATAATATTACTTACAGAAACATGTCTAGATACCGCATTTAGTGGCAGTGAGGTCACACCTGAGGAGTATTAATTGGAATAAAAAATAATTACGTATCTAAAAGATTGTTAATAGTTATTCCCGAAGGACTTCCGATAGAATGCGTGACAGTAGAACTTATTAATAATACTTTTTCTATTATTATTGTTTGTATATACAGGGTGAGTTTTTTTCAATGTTTTCTATGGGGATCTCGGAAACTATAAGAGCTAGAGAAACGGTTAAAAAGGGAAAGAAATGTAGATTTACGAGACGAATAAAATTCCACTTTCAAAGTTTTCAAAAAAGTCAAGGGTAACTAGATATTTTAAAAAAAGTAAAAAGTGTCAATTTTTTCAAATGAATATATCTCGGTTATTATAACAGATAGAAAAAAAATGTAAAAGACAAAGTCTTAGATAATTTTATGCAGATTAATAAAAAATAATCAGAATTCCGAGATATGACGCAAACATACATTTTTTTAATGGAAATCATAGTTGGCTATGACCTCATTCAAAAGGTATTTTTTTTCTCTTTAATCCAATATAATCTCACAAAACCAATAATAGTTTTCGGAGACTTTAATATTCCTGAGTATGTGAGTGAGTTAGACAATATTGAGTATTCAACGAATAAACTTGAAACTGAAAAATTTCTTAACCTTCTGCTACTTTCGCCAACATAATAACATAAGAAATGAAAATGGAGCAATCTTAGACCTCGCATGACATAAAATGCCTAACTGAAAAAGAATGCGAACCTTTATTAATCGAAGATGTTTACCATCCTGCGCGCTTTTGTGACATTTAATTGTTTGAATGCCCAAAATCCAACTTTAACGGCAATATATCGGGAAATTATAACTTCAAGCGAGGAAATTATGTCGGACTTTATTCCTATATAGCGGATTTAGATTGGAATGACCTGTATATGACAACGAATATAGACGTCGCGTGCAACTTATTATATAAGAAAATCTATCAAGAGTTTGACTTATATATACCTAAGTTTAAGCCGAAAAGAGCACGTAATAGTTATCCTGTTTACTTCAATAATACAATAATAATAATATAATGTCTACAATAGATCAAAAAATTAAATTACGTTCAGCTTACCGCGCCTCTAAATCTGTTGCGGATAGAGAGAAATTCAACCTTATGAGAAGTAAATTGAAACTTTTAATAAAACAAGCAAAAAAGAGCTATATCACTAAAGTTGAAGAAAAATTAAATTTAGATCCATCTAAGTTCTGGTCGTACATAAATTCTATAAAAGGAACTACGAGAATTCCCGGAACTGTTAGTTACCAAGGCACCGAATACACGGATAGAACTGATATAGTCAACTGTTTCGCAAATTTCTTCAATTCAGTACATACCACAGGAAAACAAGATACTCCATCGAAACATCACAATCACTTAGGGGATTTCAGGGTCTCGGAAAAGCTAGTTCTCTCTCACCGTATGAAACTTAAAGCGAAATTTCCAACGGGTTTGGACCAAATTCCATCATTTATCGTGAGGGATTGTGCTAGTGTGTTTGCGTCTCCAATGGTGCATATTTTCAATCTAACACTTAAGTACGCTAAATTTCCAGACGTTTGGAAAAAAGTTAGAGTATGTCCAATTTTTAAAATTGTTGAGAAAAATCAAGCAGCCAACTATAGACCGATCGCAATTGTCAATAATTTCTCAAAAGCGTTTGAAACACTTCTAACTGAATACATTAATAACTTAGTGTGCATTGATGTAGTTCCCGAACAGCATGGTTTTCTTTCTCGCAGGTCAACAACTAGTAATCTATTTAATTTTACGCATATGTCTCATCGGCCCTAGATGATAGATATCAAGTTGACGTAATTTACACTGACTTTAGAAAAGCTTTTGATACTGTATCACACCACACTCTCATTGAAAAATTATCCGATTTTAGCATTAACTCAAACATTATCAGTGTAATTTACTCATACTTAACTAATCGGCAGCATTCTGTACATTATGAGGGTTGCGTATCTAAGCCCTATACTCCCACCAGTGAAATACCTCAGGGGTCCAGCTTAGGTCCCCTGCTGTTCTTACTATTTATAAACGACCTGACACAAAATTTTAGTTCATCATGCCTCTTGTATGAGCATGATTTAAAAATATTTAGTCGTATAACCAGTAGAAATGATTGTATGAACCTACAGAAGAACCTGGATGAATTATGCGGATGGTGTAATGCCAATGAAGTTTATTTAAACATTAATAAGTGTTCTATAATGACATTCTTCAGAAAGTCAACTAATGTTGTTTTTGATTATATGCTCCAGGAACATGTGCTGAACAGAATAAGTTGTATGAAGGACCTTGGTGTGACTTTTGACGAAAAACTTACATTCAACCGACATATATATCAAATTACAAACGAATGTTATCGTCTCCTAGGCTTCATCATAAGATTTCAATAATATTACAACCACAGTAAAACTGTTTCAAGCATTTATAATAAGTAAAATAGATTATTGCGCAATAATTTGGTCACCTGCATATGATAAATTCATAAATCTCCTTGAAAGTTACGGTAATCTTTTGCAACTTTACAACCTCAACACTCTTCATAATAGACAACAAATATGTTCACTGATATATTTATACAAGTTATTGCATCGATGATATCTCCACTATTAATTCGAATTTAACATTCCAAGATCATCGATGAGAAATTGTAGAATATTTGGATACGCGTTACCGAACACATGTCATCACACCAATTCTCCCCTTGTAAAAATGCTTAAATTGTGTAATGAATCAAGCAGTACAATCAATATGTAATTTTTGTGTTGAATTAGCTATAGTTTTTTTCTTTGTTTTTTTTTTCTCAATTATCTTCTAAATAATTTTTACGTTTTATTTTTTGTTTTAATTTTTAATTTTAGTATTAAGTATAATTTTATGATTCTTTGTATGTAAGATATTGCTCTGTAATTGAACAATGGTCTGTTGGGCAATAAATATTATTATTATTATTATTATTATTATTAACCCAGAGCAATTTAAATCTGTTATTCCTGGCCAGGTGCTTTAGGGATAATTTGCACTCCCAAACAGATTTAGACTTGCATGTAGGTGATTTTATTGCCTTTAATGCAGCCTGACTATCCGAGCATATGCATACCCTCTTTTTGTTGTAGCCTCTTTATAAACATACGTATGCGTATGTGTTCAAGGCCTCGATTTCTACCTGAAATATCGATGGGGATCGGCCTAAGGCCCCAATGATGCCGATTCCGACTCCATTATCAGTTTTAGATCCGTCAGTGAACCAAACTATTAAGGAGCATTGTAACTGCCTGACTTTTGCTTTAACCTCATGGCGACCATGGATGGCCACTTCAATTGTTGACGATTTAGGTTATATCTTGAATTTTGGAGCGTGAAGGTTAGGTTATAGTTAGTTATAATATGGTCTTTGAACATGTATATCGCTCTTTCGCACACAGTGTTGACGATTTTAAGGTGGCTGTTAAATCGTCCATGTTTTGGAGTACTGTGTGGATTATTCTTAAGGCCTCCATTGCTCCAGTAGGGCACACGCTCATAGTCCCTGTAATACCCACACATGCCAGCCGTTGAACCTTGCTGAGCTTTGTTTAAGTTGTAATCTCCGTTGTCTTTGCCCACGAGACCACGAAACCATAGGTGCAAAATCGGATAATTGCTGGATGTAAATTAAGAAACGACCCTTGTGATTTTGAAAGAGTTTGGCTGTCGATGAAGAAAAGATTGGATTATTACATCCTAGCTGGAAGTTAACAGTTTTTGTAGTTTAAGAAACTCTTTATATTAAAATGTTGTTATTGTCGCAAAATCTTAGAAACAAAGCACGTTTTCAAAAATAATTAAAGGACAAAATATTCTTAAAATAGTCCAGGAAACAACTCCTTGAATTTTTGCAGTATGTTTATCTACCCTAAAAGTAAACGTATACTTTTATCACATGGCTCACTTGAACTTCAGCGATGTTAATGTTGATGTTTTAGGGCTTTTTCAAGCAGTGTTCTAGATTTAGTTTAAATATATATGTAGGGTGGATAGGTGTCCACTATTACAATCTCCAATGCATTTAAAATAAAAGAGGGTTTTACATGTGAGTAATCTATGACAAACAAATTTTATAACTTCCAGTTCATTCAGAAAAATACTTGCCTCTGTTTAACAAATTAGAGGAATAGATAGAGGGCACCACCCACCCTATAAGTACACATTAACTTTCATTACCGTAACTGCTTTATTTTTCTAAAATTTTAACACTGCAAAGTTAATGTTTTAAGCAATTTTACGAACAGCGTTTAAGGTTAAGTAAAAATGACCATGTAGGGTGGGTTGGTGGTCACTATCCGACCCTTTAATTACTAAATTATAAAGCAGGGATCTACGAAAGAAAATTGCATAACAAAGATAATTGAACTAATAAATAAAGTTCTTAAATATTCGTATTCTCAGAACTTAATTTATAAAACCCTCGCTAATGTTTTAGAGTTTGGAACTACAGCGGTGTTTGTGTTGATGCTTTAAAGATTTTAAAAGCAGGGAGGTTTTTAATATTCCAGAGGAGTGTGTAGCCAATAGGGGTGGACCAACCCATTATTAATAAAAAATACTATCTACTTGATTTACTAAATCAGATGAAAACTTTACATTAAATAGCGTCATAAGCAAAATTCTAAGGCAAACAGTATTTATTCTGCTTAATAATCTGATATCGTAACTCTCATGAAGGTGTAAAATATATGAAAACATATCATGACATTTATGGCCAATCTCCGACACCAAAATTATATAGTCATAAATTCTTCAGTTATTTTATAAATTTATTTATACACTCTATAAATACACTGAATTGAAAAATTCTCTATGTTTTAACTGTTGTGACACCAGGAAGTATTTTAATAAATGACACTTAAATCGCAAATAGAATAATATTTATGAATTTCATTGTAATTGAATAATGAAATCGGCAATTGCACATCCGAACTGTGTTTGACTTTTAATAATTCTTCACGAAAAGTTTTTTAGGTTAGAGTGGAAGAACATTCTTCAAGAGTGAACTCCGCCTTTCAGCTTGCTGACGAAATTATTTGTATGGTTTTGTTAACTTTTTTTATGTATTTCGAATTATATTTGTAAAGCAAGTCTGATAAAGCACTAATAAATAAATAAATAAATAAATAAATAAATAAATAAATAAATGGATGAATAATTTTGTTTTTTACAAATAGAATGGATGATATGATTGAGTCACATTTCTCAATTAATTCGCTAACTAATTCCATGAATAGACTTATTTGATCGGATAAAACTTCCTTGCAAGTATTTCCGTGATTTGTATGGTGTTTTTACTAAATTGATTAAATTTTGCAATGTTTTCGTTCAATTTTTCCTCGTTCGTCTTTAAGTGTTGAATAGATTCATTATAGGTTTTTATTGCATCCATCAGAGACAACGTGAATCTGCTGCTTCATGAGTATTTGAACATCTAAATTTTGTTGTAATAAACCGTTAATCGACTTTGCGTCGTCGACATCGGGAGTGCCGAACAACCAATTAAAAATGTAAGACGCCATTGAATATTCCGCGTTTTTTGCGATGAACTGATCTACCGACAATATGGGTGATCGTTGCAAATTTTGATTCGATTTGATCGATTTGAATATTTAATAGCTGCAATGAATCTTTACATCCAGGTGAATGAGTTGCTGAACATAAGTTTACGGAGGATTTATAAATGTTGTTGATTGATAATAATTGCTTGTTGATAAAAGAAATATTTGTGAATGATAGTAATGTGTGTCTTTGGTTCGAAATCTTGATAGATCCTAAATTTTGATAAAATATTCCCGACTTTTCTTTAAGAATAATGTTTTCGTACGATATAATTTGATGGATACAGGTAAAGATATCTAGGAAGTTTACGAGCATTTTTGCTTAGTTATGTTTCCGATGGTTCACCTGAAACGAATGCTTTCTTAAGCATATTTACATGATAAGTTACATGCTTATTAGCCTTAATTTCTATAACTACTGTGTTATTAGTGTTAATTCTTATAATTTTATATGGACCCTTATAATTGGGAGATAACTTTTTATTGTGACCTGGTTTAATTTGTTTATTTCCTTACCTTATCGTTTGGTTTAAATTCAAATGTTTTTATTTTTGTATCATAATAAGTTTTTGATTTTTCCTTAGATTGAACTATATTTTTACGAGCTATTTCAAAAGACTGATTTAGTTTTAACTTTAAATTTGAGTAATAGTCGTCGTAAGAATATTTGAATTCTGGTGGAGTTGTAATAGAACCCGGAAGATATGCCTTGATACCAAATATGAGTTCAAACGGTGTTAAACCCGTTGCTTTATGTATATGCGTTTTATATGTAAACATAGCCAGATGAACATATTCGTCCCAATTGTTTTGGTCTTTATTAATGTAATGTTTAAGATATTCCTTTAAGGTAAGGTGACTCCTTTCGAGTGCACCGTTGGTCTGTGGATGGTATGGACTGCTTAAAACATGTTTGATTTTAAATAGTTTGTTTAATTCTTTAATAATATTTGAATAAAAGTCAGTTCCTTGGTCGGAAAGTATGGATTGTGGTATTCCAAACATAGAAATGAATTCTACAAGTGAATTTGCAGTTGTGACAGCTTCATGATTTCGAATAGATTTGGCGAACGAAAATTTGGTTAAGTCGTCTTGCATCGTTAAAATAAATTTGTTTTCCTTTTCGGTGACAGGTAAAGGACCGACTATATCAATTGCGAGTCTTTGGAAAGGTCGTTTACTGGTGGTTGTTATTTCCATAGGAGCCTTTAAAGGTTTATGGTTCGTCTTATTGACTTAACACGAAGGACATGCCTTAATGTAATTTTTTATGTCCTTTTTCATATTGACCCACTTGTAAGTTTCCTTAATACGTCTATAAGTTCTAAGGTAACCTGAATGACCTGCTAAAGATGAATCGTGATTTTGCTTAAGGATCTCAGATATTTCATCTTTACCTTTTGGATGTATTCTAGAAGAGTCGACTAGTACTATGTTAATACTATTGTTTATGAAAATGAACTCTAACATTTCTAGAATCATGGTTTGTTTTAACTTAGATATTCCTTTTGAAGGATTTTTAATGTAAATTTCATTAATATTTAATTCTTGTAATTTTATGCGAAGGTTTGAAAAAGAATAGAATAAATCTTTATACGAAAGTGTATCGAAATGATTTAATTTACTAAGAACTAAGAATGTCTTTTGATTTCGATTATTTTCCAAAAATATGCAGTCGTAAAGTGAAATGTCTTCTGTAATTGTGTTAATATCATGACAAGAACATACACTATGAAAATTTTCGTTTTCTTCATCTAAATCTTTAGAGAATACCAAAGCGTTCGGAAATTTTGTAAAAATTTGATATTAGGAACAGAATTTGTGGTATAGTGAAATTTAATAAAATCATCGTAGGTTTGTTTAGTGTTAAGATTGATATTAAAAACGGGATTTCTTGAAAGTGCATCGGCGTTTGCATTAATTTTGCCTGGTTTGTATTGTATGTTATAGTCAAATTCTTCAAGTTTTAACCGCCATCGCATTAAGTGACTACTGGGGTTTTTGCAGTTAAATAACCATGTCAATGGGCGATGATCAGTACATATTGTAAATTTCCGACCGTAGAGGTAGGGTCGAAAGTGATTAGTTGTCCAGACGATGGCAAGCAATTCCTTTTCTGTAGTGGAATAGTTAATTTCAGCATTATTTAATGTTCTGGACGCGTAAGCTATGGGAAGATCGCTGCCGATTTTTCCTTGCGAAAGGACCGCGCCTATTGCTAAATTAGAAGCGTCTGTAGTTAACACAAATTCTCGGGAGAAATCCGGGAATTGCAAAAGTGGTTCTGAGATTAAGATTGACGTAAAAGTTTCAAATGAAGTTTGATGCAAAGCTGTCCAAATAAATGGGACATCATTTTTTAATAATGTTGTTAATGGTTTCGCGATTTTTGAGAAATCTTTGACAAATCGTCTATAATAACCACATAATCCGAGAAATTGTTTAATTTCTTTCTGAGATTTTGGAACTGGGTAATTAGATATAGCTTTTGTTTTCTGTGGATTAGGAGAAACTCCCTTATCACTGATTATGTGACCTAAGTAGCATACCTCTTTTCGCATAAATTCGCATCTATCTGGTTGTAGCAGTAACTGATTGGATCGTAGTCTTTGGAAAATTGCATTTAATTTATTTGAATGTTCTGAGATTGAACTAGCATAAACTACGATATTATCAAGATAAACAAAACACTGAAGACCTTGCAATCCTGTTAGAGCTGTGTTCATAAACCTCTGAAACGTAGAGGGTGCATTTTTTAATCCCATGGGCATACGGGTAAACTCATAATGTCCCATCGGTGTAGAGAATGCGGTTTTTGCTGCGTCTTCTGGTTTTATTTGAATTTAATAGAATCCGCTGGCGAGATCTAAGGTGTGAAATACGTTGAATGACCTAGTTGATCAAGAATGTCCTCTATATTTGGCAAAGGATACGCGTCGCCAACCGAAATGTCATTTAATTTGCGGTAGTCAATTACAATCCGCCATTTTTCTGACCGGATGCGTTCATTTTTTTTGGAACGACCTATAAAGGACTTGAATACGGAGACACGGAAGGGCGAATAATATTTTGTTTAAGCATTTTGCTAATTTGTTTATTTACCTCCTCCTTTTGAACCGCGGGATACCGATATAACTTCGATTGAACAGGAGTAGGATCAGTGACTTTAATTTCATGCAGGAGCGTTGGTGAAAAACTTAATTCATCATTTGGTAGGAAAAATATATCGCTGAATTCTATGCAAATGTCTAAAACTGATTGTTTTTCCTCCGGATTTAAATGATTAAGTCGTAAGTTCTCGATCAAAAGTTGTGCTCTGGTAGTATTTACAACTTCTGATTTAGAAATAGAGAATACCTGGTATTCGTCTTCAATAAAGGGTTCTAGGAATAATTTAATTCGATTAACCTTAACGGCACAATCGTTTGTGTTCAGAATAGTGGTTGAGTTTTCCACCTTTACTAACGCTTTAGCTAAGAAAACACCTTCGAGAATTGGAAATTCCGGACATATACCTTGACTTAGATTTTCGTTTAAAATATCTACTCGAATTACGGTTTCCGATCGTGGTTTTAGGGTGTAGGATGAAGATTCCTGAGGATTTGAATTTGTAATTAAAGGAATATTGAAAGGAAAACTATAAATTTTTAGATAACTTTTATCATAATTAATGTTTGTGCGTTGCTCTTTCAAAAAATCGTCTCCAATTATTCCATCAAACGGAATGTTGGAATCTTGCTTCACTATATGAAATTTGACTTTGAATGTTTTATTATGTACCTGTAGATCTAAGATGGTGCTACCTATTGTATGCACAGGTGAATTTGAACTTAATCCGTTTAGAATTAGTTTGTCGTTAGCATTATATCGACAATTTGTTTGCTTTAATTTTTGTAATTTAATTAATGAGACACTTGCGCCAGTGTCCACAAGGAATTTGAAATCGATATTGTGAATTTTAGTGCAAATATAAATTGAATTACTATCGTCTAATAGGATTGATTTCGAAGGAATTGTCTCTTTATTCTCAGAATTCGATTTTGAAATAGCATTAGAGTTAGATTTAAACTGAGAACTTGAATTATTTTCGCCATTATTTGTATTTTTTACGCATCTTGAATACTGATGTCCGCGAGAGAGGCGTTCACACCGGACATTTGAGAGTTTAAATGGATTTCGTTTGAGTTAGATTGATTTTTTACCTGATTGCGGTTTTTATTGTTGTACTCTCTTTTTTTTCGACACTCTTCAATTAAGTGACCTTTCTTTTTACAATACCTGCATATATCATTAAAATTCATATTATTACCGGATTTATTTCGGCAATTTTTTGTTGAATGATTGGATTTTTGGCAAATAGTGCAATATTGATTATATTTTGGATTTTTGAATTCACACTGTGAAATTTTAATTGCTCTTTCTTCCTCAATTGCTCTAGTAAGTGCGGCAGATAATTTATCAAAACTTTGTGATCGTAAAAATCGAGAAATATCGGGGATAGAATGATAAATGAACCTACTTAATGCTAATTCTTTTATTGTTTCAATTTTACCTATTTGTTTATTTTTATTTTTAAATGTCATGGTATTTAATAATCGCATAATAATTTATCAATTCTATCATGATAAGAAACTACTGATTCGTTAGGATTTTGTTTTAATGTGTTTAATTCCTCCATTAACTGAATATAATGTTTTTTATCCTGATATATAGATTCTAGAATAGCTTTTAATTCTATCCAACTACCGTATGTTTTACCTTGCAACTGCGATCGAACACTGCCGGTTAATTTAGAAATTATAAATACCAATAACGGGTGCGATTGAGTCTCTGAAGCTAATAGGCTCGCGTTGTCGCAATTTGCTACAAATTCATTGAATTCATTCCGGTTTCCATCAAACGAACGAGGAATTAATGAACATAAAAATTGTAAACTGAATTCGGTATTTTCGGTTGTACTCATTTTGAATTAATTATTAGTTAGGGTGATGAAATGAGGAAAGTACAGAAGGAATGGTCGAAACTAATTCGTACTCACAGATTTACTTTTTTATGAAAAGTTTAATCAAGGATTTATATTGTTTCCTTAAAATTACGATTTAAATTTCGTTTCTTTTGAGTAATTTTCATGTAAATCTCAATTTTCTCTGAAATTGACACCTTCAAATTATATTAGAAATAACGTTATTATTTTAGTTTAATTTCAAGTTTTCTCATTATTATAAAAGTAGTTTTTAAAATCCAATACTATTAAGTCTTTATTTTTTCAATATACTTAGGTATAATTTATTAAACCTATTCAATTAAATCATGTAAATGATGTTACTAAAAATAAAGAAGGAATTAAAAAAACATGTTTTGTGTAATTACTTAAAAACGTGCGCAATACACATCAATAAGAAATGCCGCTGCAGGTGGTCAAAATAAGTACTTGAAACAATTCATTATCGATCAATTAACTGTCATTATATGTGCCTCTCAATGGGAACTAAATATATTTCATCAATTGAAGCATTACGATAACACTTTTTCGTCGATATTATCTAAGGAATTAAGTGCTTCACTGAAATTCTATAGCCGACATGTATCACTGCGTCACTTATCCTGAGTCATTCGAGTGGCCTGAGATCTCAAGTGTAAATGGAAATTTAAGAATGAAGTCGAGATACTTAGATAAGGTTTCTATACATTTTTGTTACTTACTAAATATTTATAAATGCATAAGGAACAAATCTATACATTCAATGAAAATTATGACAATTATTAATAGTTTTTAGGACGTAATATTTTAACTACTTGCACTATTTATAAGAAGAAATGGGTAACTTTATTATTGTTTAATAAAATAATGAAATAATAAGCATAATTGTTTATAGGCATGTTTTATCAAATTTAATTAATTATAAAATTAAGTAGTTTAGAAATAATATAAATCAAAGCCCCTCTGTGGTCTTTTAAATAAAACGAGTGATAGATTAGTGTATCATCCACATAAATTATTGTATCACAATGTAAAATATATTTATAGAAGTAAAAATAAATATTAGAGGCCCCAGGATTGACCCCTGGGGAATACCCGCCTTAAATATTATTTTCGCAGTAAACTATCCTTCATTTTGTATTCTTCCTTGATAAACACAATTAAATGTTTTGCAAATATGAAAGCAATTTCACCAAGTCCTCAGTCCGATATATAATAAATGGTTTTAACGTCATAAACTTTGTAAAATATTAAACTATACGTACTAAACAAATTTTATTTCAATGTCAAAAACACACATTCATTATAAAAATGTTTATTATTGTTTTAAAAATATTTTTACAACTAAAAAGAAATAAACGTTTTGCTAACGAGCAATTTTACATTTAAATTTAAAAAATTAACATTCTTAACAATATATAATATATTAAAGCCAATTTATATTTTTAACATCGCTTAAATACATATTTTAATAATCTTTTTTTTTATTGCAGATTTGGAAAGCGCTTTTCACCAGTCTACTACAAACAGGAGAAACAACCAACTGCTCGACAAGACTGGCAATCCATCTACGATTTTCTAGACAACTACGAAATGATGTAAAACCAACACTCCAACTGAATTTTAATTTGATCTCAACTACTTCTCAAATTCCGGTCTCATCTAACAAAATTAATCAGTATTATAATAATTTTCTGCGTAGAAACATGTCTCGATATGTAACGTTTAGTATCAATAAAATGTAAAGGGTATAGGATGCAAAACAAATCTAATTTTCTATATATTAAAAAAGACCCGTTTATGTATTTCAAGTGGTTATGATGTGTTATTTTATGTTATGTGATATGAGTAAATAAAGTGTGTTTTGGCGAGGATTATTATTATTATTATTGTTGTTGTTTCAACGAACACAGTTGGCGTCCCAGGGCCAGTCGCAGACATTAAGGATTGGATTGAAGTGAAGATCATCTGGGCAGAGCATTTCAACTTTTTCGCCCCAGTTGCAGACATAATACTTATCACAGTCTTCGTGGGGAATGAAAAACACGTAACCATCGTTATGAGGTGGACATTTTCTATCCCAAGGGTTGGTTACTGTAGGTTCACTCGTTTCTTCTTCATTAGGTGATGTGGCAATGTTAGTTGTTGATGTTGTAACTGTAGTAAGTTCAGATTCAATTGTTGAAGGTAATGTGACTCTTGTAGTTGTAGGTGTAGAAACTGTAGTAGGTTTTATTGTTGTTACAGGTGCTTGTGTTGTTGGTTTTTCAGTTATTTTAATTGTTGTTGTAGGTACACTCTCTGATTCAGTATAAGTTGGTTGTGTTTCTGGTGTTACATTTAAAGTGGTCGCTTTAGTTGTTGGTTTGGTCTCAACAGTGGGACGAGTTGTATATGTTGGATGTGTAGACTGTGGTTTAGTTGGTTTGGTTGGCTTGGGTATTTTAGTTGGCTTTGTGGGTTTTGGTGACTTCGTTGGCTTAGTAGGTCTTCCTGGTTTATTAGGTTTGCTCGATTCTTTAGATTCTCCACTATCTTTCTGATGGGATTCTCCACTATTTTTATGATGTGATTCTTCACTACCTTTATGATGGGATTCTTTTGAACCATTATTACTACCTTCATTACTTTCTTTGTGTTTTTCACCACTTTCTTTCGAATTTTTATTTTGTTTGCTTCCATTTGACTCTTCGCTATGTTTTCCTCGAAATAACGGATTATGTTCATTATAATTATTATTACTATTATATTCAGTATCATAATAATGCCCATCTAATTCCTTCCAAGTGTCTTTGTTTAACTCACTGCTTTGGTTTTCTTCAACATTTGTTTCTATTCCATCTTCTTCATCAAAATAATCATAGTTGCTATTACAATTTACCACGTCAGGGTTACTACATATATGCAAAACTTCATCAAATAAAAGGCCATTTGGGCATTTCATCAAGTTTAAATATCCATTATTGCAGATATAATAGGAACCGCAATCACTTCCATGTGATTTATAAGAATTGTTTTCGCAAATGAAGTCTACGCCATAAATCCCATGTACATAGAACAAGAAAATCAGAGCTGAAAGAAAACAAAACAAACTTTATAAAATAAATATTAAACATTATAACAACTTATATTGGAAGATATTAGCTAAAAAATTTATTGTGAAAATCTTATACATTACATGTTTTTGAAGACTATAACATAGTTGGCGTATACAATAATAAAAGAATCTTACCTTTAATCATTTCTAGTATTTACAATGATATATTAAATAAATACGTTAAATATTGGTATAAAACACTAAACGCTACTAATAATAATGGAAGAATCGGCGGTATTAAATAAGAAAAAAGTACGTCATTGTTTTTATCTAAAATATGTGATAAATATTTAAAGCTATTTAAAGGGACAGCGAACCTTGAGATTACATCAATTCATTTATTAAGATCGCAATTATTATTATCAATTACTCGTATCAAATAACAGTTGTCATATAATAAATTAAAAATATTGGAAATATGCTTCGTGTGAACAGTATTTATATATTAATACATAAAATTGCATAATTATATATTTGAATAATAAAATACTACTACTTAATATCACATATTGAAAAACATAATTATACATTTTCATAATTCAGATCATTCATTTGAATACTTCCATTCTAAAATATTTATTTTGCACTTTGTTTTTTTAACTTCTAATTTTCTAACCAAATACATTTGATGCGGTGACCAGAAACATGAAGCATATTCTAATCGAGATCGCACGAGTGAACAATATAAGAGTGTAATGCTGTTAACCGAAAAATCTTTCCAAATTCGCGAGATAAAACCTAATAATTTTAAACCACCATTTACAAGGGATTTAATATGATGAACAAAAGATAGTTTAGAATTAAAAATAATTCGCAGGTCCTTAATTTCTGTAACCTTTTTAAGAATAATCCCATTTCTAACAGAGTCAAAACTAAATGTAATGCGACTACGAGAAAAAAAAACATTAATTTTTACTTCCTGATATTCAAGTTTAGACCATTTGTTTCACACCAACTAGAAAGGTTATCAATATCTACTTGCAGACGTTCTGCGTCTTAAGAGCCATTTATTGTTTAAATCATCGGCATATAGTAAAACTTCACAAAATTTAAAACAATCTACAATATCGTTGACGTATAAATTAAAAATGATTGGTCCCGAATGAGACCCTTGAGGTAAGACAGAGGTGACACTAATTATGTTGGAGTCGTGGCTATGTATCTTAACGCGTTATACCCATTATTCAGAAAACTCCAAATTACCATCGATAAATTCAATTCTAGATCCATTAATTTATTGAATAAAAGACCATGAGGAACTCTGTCGAAGGCCCGAATCTGTGTAAATGGTATCCACTTGATATTTACTTTCAAATGCCTTCAATCTCTCATAGCTTATTAAATTAGTTTCTGTAGAACGTCCTCTCAGAACCCCATGCTGTTTACTCGTCCACATGTCTACTTAAAAAACCTAGTTGCTGTGACAAGATGAAGTTCAATAATTTAGGAATTAGTGATTGCAAGCACACCCCTGTATAATTCTCAATATTATTTCTGCATCCAGATTTAAAGCTTCTTTTAACACGTTCGCCGCCAAGCGAATATTTCACATAAGTGCTGTTTTGGATCCCGCGTGATCGCCGGCGATCATAGCTAATATAAGGAATAACTACAAATTATTTCCCCGGCGTGGAAGAAACGGCGTCTATATGACCGCCGGCGGTACATGTGGCGGTGAACGTGTTAAATAATAAGCTTACTAATTACATCAAACACCAATTTAGCGTTTAAGCAAGAATCAATACTGTTAGATTTAGAGATATTATGGCAACACTATTAGCACTGTAAGCCACCGAAAATGATTTAGCAAAGGGATTTACGGTATTCTAACTATTGTCACTTTGACAATTAGTTAAATACATACTAACTGGTACACCCTTAATATTTTTAGATTCATCAACAAAATCCCAAAATGATTTACTATTTTTATTCATTTTGTTTTCAATCTTTGTAATGCAATTTTTATAGAATTCACTACTTAAATTTTTGCACTGACTCCTCAAATTTTGAATTTTAAGATAATCTTCGTAATTATTAGCCCCTATGTATTTACAGTGCACTGATTTCTTTAATTTTATAAGATCTATTAGTTTTTTAGTAAGCCATTTGGGATACATGATCTTATAATTTAAGAGCGAGGGCAATCAAGAAAGAGCGAAGGCTTTCTAGCTTTTGCTCTCCCTTGTTGACTTTTGCTCTCTCTAGCTAACTTTTGCTCTCTCTTGCTCGTTTTCGCTCTCGCTCACCCTTGCTCTCCCTTGCCCTCTCTTGTTCGCTTTTGCTCTCTCTTGCTCGATTTCGTTCTCCTTTGCTCGCTTTCGCTCTTTCTTGCTCGTTTTTGCTCTCCCGTGCTCGCTTTCGCTCTCCTTTGCTTACCCTGGCTCTTCCTTGCTCTATCTTGCTCGCTTTCGTTCTCCGTTGCTCGCTTTTGCTCTCTCTTGCTCGCATTCGCTCTCTCTTGCTCGCTTTTGCTCTCCCTTGCTCGCTTTCGCTCTCTCTCTCTCTCTTGCTTGCATTTACTCTCTCTTGCTCTCCCTTGCTTCTGATATCTCCTGCTCGCTTATGCTCTCTCTTGCTCGCATTCGCTCAATCTTGCTCGCTTTTGCTCTCTCTTGCTCACCCTAGCTCGTTTTCGCTCTCTCTTGTTCGCTTTTGCTCTCCGTTGCTCGCTTTTAGTCTCTTTCATGCTCGCATTTGCTCTATCTTGCTCGCTTTTGCTCTCTCCTGCTCACTTTTGCTCTCACTTGCTCGCCTTCGCTCTCTCTTGCTCGCTTTTGCTCTCTCTTGCTCGCTTCCACTCTCTCCTGATCGCATTCGCTCAATCTTGTTCGATTTCGCTCAATCTTGCTCGCATTTGCTCAATCTTGCTCGAATTCGTTCAATTTTGCTTGCATGCGCTCAATCTTGCTCGCCATTGCTCGCTTTCACTCTCTCTTGTTCGCTATCTCTCTCTCTCTTGCTCGCTTCCGCTCTCTCCTGCTCGCTTCCGCTCTCTCCTGCTCGCATTCGCTCTCTCCTGCTCGCATTCGCTCAATCTTGCTTGCATTGGCTCGGTCTTGCTCGCATACGCTCAATCTTGCTCGCTCTCATTCTCCGTTGCTCGCTTCTGCTCTCTCTTGCTCGCTTCCACTCTCTCTTGCTCGCTTCCGCTCTCTCCTGCTCGCATTCGCTTAATCTTGCTTGCATTGGCTCGGTCTTGCTCGCATACGCTCAATCTTGCTCGCTCTCATTCTCCGTTGCTCGCTTCTGCTCTCTCTTGCTCGCTTCCGCTCTTACGCCCTCGCTCGCTTCTGATCTCTCCTGCTCGCTTTTGCTCTCTCTTGCTCGCTCCCGTTCTCCCTTGCTCACCCTTGCTCGGTTTCGCTCTCTCTTGTTCGCTTTTGCTCTCCGTTGCTCGCTTTTGCTCTCTCTCTTGCTCGCACTTGCTCTCCATTGCTCGCTTTTGCTCTCTCTCTCTCTTGCTCGCATTTGCTCGCCTTCGCTCTCTCATGCTCGCTTTTGTTCACTTTTGCTCTCTCTTACTCGCTTTTGCTCTCCCCTGTTCGCTTTTGCTCTGTCTTACTCGCCTTCGCTCTCTCATGCTCGCTTTTGTTCGCTTTTGCTCGGTTTTGCTCTCCAATGCTCACCTTCGCTCGCTCTGGCTCGCTTTTGCTCTATATTGCTCGCTTTTGCTCTCTCTTGCTCGCTCTTGCTCGCTTTCGCTCTGTATTACTCGCTCTTGCTCGCTTTTGCTCTCTCTTGTTCGCTTTTGCTCTCTCCTGCTCGCTTTTGCTCACCGTTGCTCGCCTTCGCTCTCTCATGATCGCTTTTGTTCGCTTTTGCTCTCTCTTGCTCGCTTTTGCTCTCCCCTGCTCGCTTTTGAAAACCCTTGCTCGCCTTCGCTCTCTCATGCTCGCTTTTTTTCGCTTTTGCTCTGTCTTGCTCGCTTCCGCTCTCTCTTGCTCGCTTCCGCTTTCTCCTGCTCGCATTCGCTCAATCTTGCTCGCTTTTGCCCTCTCTTGCTCGCTCTCGTTCTCCCTTGCACACCCTTGCTCGCATTAACTCTATCTTGCTCGATTTTGTTCTCCCCTGCTCGTTTTTGCACTCTCTTGCTCGCCTTCGCTCTCTCTTGCTCGCTTTCGTTCAATTTTACTCGCAGTCGCTCGCTTTTGCTCTCCCCTGTTCGCTTTTGCTCTGTCTTGCTCGCCTTCGCTCTCTCATGCTCGCTTTTGTTCGCTTTTGCTCTCTCCTGCTCGCATTCGCTCAATCTTGCCCGCATTCTCTCAATCTTGCTTGCATTCGCTCAGTCTAACTCGCTCTCGCTCGCCCTCGCTCGCTTCTGATATCTCCTGCTCGCTTTTGCTCTCTCTTGCTCGCGTATGCTCAATCTTGCTCGCTTTTGCTTTCTCTTGCTCGCTCCCGTTCTCCCTTGCTCACCCTTGCTCGATTTCGCGCTCTCTTGTTCGCTTTTGCTCTCCGTTGCTCGCTTTTGCTCTCCGTTGCTCGCTTTTGCTCTCTCTCTTGCTCGCATTTGCTCTCCGTTGCTCGCTTTTGCTCTCTCTCTCTCTCTTGCTCGCATTTGCTCTATCTTGCTCGCTTTTGCTCTCCCCTGCTCTCTTTTGCGCTCTCTTGCTCGCCTTCGCTCTCTCATGCTCGCTTTTGTTCGCTTTCGTTCAATTTTACTCGCAGTCGCTCGCTTTTGCTTTCCCCTGTTTGCTTTTGCTCTGTCTTGCTCGCCTTCGCTCTCTCATGCTCGCTTTTGTTCGATTTTGCTCGGTTTTGCTCTCCAATGCTCGGTTTTGCTCTCCAATGCTCGCCTTCGCTCTCTCTGGCTCGCTTTTGCTCTATATTGCTCTCTCTTGCTCGCTCTTGCTCGCTTTTGCTCTGTATTGCTCGCTCTTGCTCGCTTTTGCTCTCTCTTGTTCGCTTTTGCTCTCTCTTGCTCGCTCTTGCTCGCTCTGGCTCGCTCTTTATCGCTTTTGCTCTCTTCTGCTCGCTTTTGCTCGCATTCGCTCTCTCTTGCTCGCATTTGCTCTATCTTGTTCGCTTTTGCTCTCCCTTACATGCTCTTGCTCGATGTTGCTCGCTTTTGCTCTCTCTTCCCTGCTCTTGCTCGCTTTTGTTCGCTTTTGCTCGGTTTTGCTCTCCAATGCTCGCCTTCGCTCTCTCTTGCTCGCTCTTGCTCGCTCTTGCTCTCTTGTTCGACTTCACTCTCCCTTGCTCTCCCTTAATCGCCTTTGCTCTTCCTTCCTCTCTAGCTAGCTAGCTTTCACTTACTCTTGCTCTATCTTGCTCACGTTTGCTCTACATTGTTCGCTTTTGCTCTCTCTTGCTCGCAATCGCTCTTTCTTACTCGCCTTCACTCTCCCTCGTTCTGCCTAGCTAGGTTTAGCTCTCTCTTGCTCGCTTGCGCTCTTTCTTGCTCGCCTTTACTCTCCCTTGCGCTCCCTTGCTCTCTCTAGTTAGCTTTCGCTTTCCCATGCTCACTCTCGCTCACCTTTGCTCTCTCTTGCTCGCTTTCTTGCTACCTTTTGCTCTATCTTGCTTGCTTTTGCTCCTCCTTGCTCGCTTTTGCTCTACGTTGTTTGTTCGTTCTCTCTTGCTCGCTCTAGCTCACCGTTGCTCGTTTTCGCTCTATTTTGCTCGCTTTCGCTCTCTCTTGCTAGCATTCGCTCTTCCATTTTCGCTTTTGCTCTCTCTTACTTGCATTCGGTCTCTCTTTGCTCTAAACTCTTTGAATCCTAAACTTCTTCACACATTTAACGAGGAGTAAATTTCTAAATACAAGACTTGTTTTCTTCTATAAAAATCAACTAATCTTCCTCTATCCATACTAATCTGGATATACAATGAAATGTAACAATTAGTAATTCTAATTAAATTAATCGTCACGTAACTCAAAACAAAATATCTGGATGTACACATCAATCATCTGGAAAGTCAGTAGACAACAATTTTGTTAGTTGAATAAACTTCTGATTGTCTCTTTGTATAAATATTTTATCATGTTCATCCTACTCTCTGTATTTGCCCTTATTAAAAATTAAACAAAACAACCAAGAAATAATGAGGTGAGGAAGGAAGGAAGAACAGGGGAATTACAAGGAATAAACAACAATATAATATTACTAACAAATAATATATATAACCATGTAATTTAAATAAAATAAGTACATTAACTTCCACACGACTCTTTTCTTTCACCCCTCTTATAAAATATATTCGATCACAATTTGTCTATTACCAATCCCTCAAGATACTTCCTAGTCCTAGTATAGAAGCCTTGCCTCTATTGTCCAAACTTACCTAACCTCTCGAATCATCCATTGATGATGGGCTACATTCATGGTGCTCTAAAGGGCGTATCAAAAGCTATCTTTTTGAATCGAAACTATTAATTCCCGTCTATTGTAGTTAAAATTCCTTGATTTTTTCAAAATATCGAGCTCCAAAATAACACTTATTACCAATAAAATGTAGAGGGGATAAGATCAAAACAAATCTATTTATTTTTTATTTTTTATAATTTATTGTAAATAGATATAATTCATTTTACAATATGAGCAAGAAAAATGTGGTTTTAGCGAATACTGTTACTTTAACGAACGCAGTTAGCATCCCAAGGCCAGTCGCAGACATTAAGGATTGGATTAAAGTGAAGATCATCCGGACAAAGCATTTCAACTTTTTCGCCCCAGTTGCAAACATAATACTTATCACAGTCTTCATGAGGAGTGAAAAATACGTAACCATCATTATGAGGTGGACCTTTTCTATCCCAAGGATTAGTTATTGTGGGTTGACTCGTTTCTTCTCCATTAGGTGATGTGGCAATGTTATTTGTTGATGTTGTAACTGTAGTAAGTTCTGTTTCAATTGTTGAAGGTACTATTGTAGTGGTTGTAGGTGTAGAAATTGTAGTAGGTTTTGTTGTTGTTGCAGGTGCTTGTGTGGTTGGTTTGTCAGTTATTTTAATTGTTGTTGTAGGTACACTCTCTGATTCAGTATAAGTTGGTTGTGTTTCTGGTGTTACATTTAAAGTGGTCGCTTCAGTTGTTGGTTTGGTTTCAACAGTGGGACGAGTTGTATATGTTGGATGTGTAGAGTGTGGTTCAGTTTGTTTGGTTGGCTTGGGTATTTTTGTTGTCTTTGTGGGTTTTGGTGACTTCGTTGGCTTTGTAGGTTTTGCTGGTTTAATAGGTTTACTCGATTCTTTAGATTCTCCACTATCTTTCTGGTGGGATTCTCCACTACCTTTATGATGTGATTCGTTTGAAACATTATTACTTACCTTCATTACTTTCTTTGTGTTTTTCACCACTTTTATTCCGAATTTTTATTTTGTTTGCTTCCATGCGACTCTTTGCTACTTTTTCCTCGAAATAACGGAATATGTTCATTATTATTATTATTATTACTATCATATTCAGTATCGTAATAATGGCCATCTAATTCCTTCCAAGCGTCTACTTCCCCTAACATCTACTCCTCACATATCTCTTCATATTTTCCCTCCTCAGATTTCTCCTTCCTCTTCTTACCCCTTATCCCTGTTCCTCCTCATTTACCCCCTTACATGAGATAGCTTAAAAGCTTATTTTAATCCCAGGAATCTATGGTTAAGTCATTTCCCCCACATTAACGGGACACAGTGTATAATAAAAAAATGATCATTCATCGCATTTTGTTGTTATTTAAGATAAATAAAAATCTATTTCATAGTTATTTATTACATATATAGTACAAATAAATAATATTAGCAAGTTTCTGTTCCTTTAACGGACACAACCAGCGTCCCAGGGCCAGTCACAAACATTTAGTGTTGGATTGAAGTGAAGGCCATCGCTGCAGGGCATCTCGACTTTTTGTCCCCAATTACACACGTAATACTTGCTGCAGTCTTCGTGAGGAATAAAAACTACGTAACCGTCATTATCGGGTGGACATTCTTGGTCCCAAGGATTAGTTACAGGTGGTTTACCAGTTGTCCCATCTGTACTTGTAATTGTATTTTCGGTGGTAGTTATTTCTACTTCAGTGGTTGGAATTTCAGTTATGGTAGTAAGTTCGGTCTCAAGCGTTGCAGTAGTATCATCTTGTGTTTCAGGCGGTTGGATAGTGGTGACTTCTACTGTTGTTATATCCTCAGAAGTAGTCAATGGTGGCTTTGTGCTTTCTATTCCTGATTCTGTAGTTGATTCACTTGATATATTTTCAACTGTTGAAGTTGATGAAAATTCAGTAGACTCAGAACCATTTACCTCAGTAGATTGGGACGGATATATCGTTTCTGTTGGCTGCGTAGATTCAGTAGTATGAATATTTGTGGTTGATTCACTTGATATATCTTCAACTGTTGAGGGAAATTGAGTAGATTCAGAACCATTAATCTCAGTAGATTGGGACGGATATGAAGTTTTTGTTGGCTGCGTAGGTTCAGTAGTATGAATAGTTGTGGTTGATTCACTTGATACATCTTCAACTGTTGAGGGAAATTGAGTAGATTCAGAACCATTAATCTCAGTAGATTGGGACGGATATGAAGTTTCTGTTTGCTGCGTAGATTCATTTGAATGAATAGTGGTGGTTGATTCACTTGATATATCTTCATCTATTGAAGTTGATGAAAACTGAGTAGATTCAGAACCATTTACCTCAGTAGATTGGGACGGATTTAAAGTTTCTGTAGATTGCGTAGGTTCAGTAGTATGAGTAGTTTCTGTTGGCTTGGTTTCTGTTGCATGTGTAGGGTTAGTGGACTCTGTAATGTCAGTAGGATAAGTTGAATGCGTTGGATGCGTAGGATGTGTAGATTGTGAAGGATGTGTTGGATGTGTTGGATGTGTTGGATGTGTTGGATGTGTTGGATGCGTAGGATGAGTTGGATGCGTAGGATGTGTTGGATGTGTTGGATGTGTTGGATGTGTTGGATGTGTTGGATGCGTAGGATGTGTTGGATGTGTTGGATGTGTTGGATGCGTAGGATGCGTTGGATGCGTAGGACGTGTTGGATGCGTAGGATGCGTTGGATGTGTCGGATGTGTTGGATGCGTTGGATGTGTTGGATGTGTGGGATGTGTAGGACGTGTTGGATGTGTTGGATGCGTAGGACGTGTTGGATGTGTTGGACGTGTAGGACGTGTTGGTCTTGTTGGACGTGTTGGTCTAGTAGGCTTAGTAGGCTTTGGCGGTCTTGTTGGTTTAGTCGGTTTCGGTGGTTTTTCCGGCTTAGTAGGCTTAGGATGTTTAGTTGGTTTGGTTGGCTTTTGCGGTTTTGTTGGCTTAGACGGCTTTACTGGTTTGTGAGTAGTCATATGAGAAGTAGATGTACCCTCATTACTCTCTGTAGATTCTTTAGACGATTTATTTTCGTTTGACTCTTCACTACTTTTGCTTAATTTACTTTCACTTGATTCACTACTGTCTTTGTTATGTTTACCACCTGACTCCTCACTACTTTTACTATGATTATGATTACCTCCCGCAGATTCCTTGCTATAGTCCGATTCATAACTCTCTTTACCATGGCTTCCTCCTCCCGATTCTTTACTGTGTTTACTGGCATGATGTTCGTGACTGTGCTTTCCTTCGTGGCTATGTTTATTTTCATGACTGTGTTTATGTTTACCATTGTTTTCTTTATTAAAATCATCCTCATGTATGCCATTTAATTCATCATTATTCTTATTGTTTTCATCATGCTTATGATGATGGTGGTGATGACCGCGCCTTCTCAACAAGTCAACTTTATAACAATCAACCCTATCAGCATCGTTACAAATCTTTAAAACATCATCAAAAACGAGACCACTAGAACATCGCATTAGGGTCAACTTTCCATCAACACATTTGTAATATGATGCACAATCATTTGGTGTTGCTATGTAGGAGTTGTTTTCGCAAATAAAATCCACGCCCTGAATCACGTGCAGGAATGATAGCAATACTATAACTAAAAGTAGATAAAAATTAATAATTACATCTAGTTTCTTAAAGTATATGTAAAATTAATCATTTGCATTTAAAAATTTCTAATTTTTCAAATTTTATCCATTCGCTAATATTTGTATACTCACTTATTTTTTTTAATTTTAGTTTTTTATTGAATATAACAACAATTATAATATTGCCATTTTAAATTAAACTAAAAATTAAATTACTGATCTTCTTATTGCATCTCTGATTATTTCTAGACATATTTGAAATTCTGTGATTGAAAATAAATTTTTTTAGTCTTTACATCAAATACAAATAATTATAATCGAAAACATAAAAGTGGTAATAATAATATGTTATTTATTATTTTACGGAAATCTATTTGATTAATTTTGTTAACAATAAACATTTAAATTTAAATGTTTATTGTTAACAAAATTAATGTTGTTTTTTTTTTGGTAATTCTGAATAATTTTACAAAAACTGAAAGAAACATAACAAACACAAGAAACCATAAATACATTCACATTAAAATCCACTAAAACATTTCTGTCGGGGATAATAATTTTTTGATTAATAATAATTACCTTACCTTTAATCATTCTGAGATCTCTGCAATAACAAAACCTCATTTAAGACAAATACATTCGAGGTATTATTAAAGAAAACTTACTTTTCATCGTCCACTTCCACAATTAATCGAAAATTCGAAACGACTACATTAAATGTGGCTTATCATTCTACTTAAATAGAGGATTTGCAAAAAACGTTATCAACAATGTGCGTATTCTTCCATGGTTATCTAGATACTGTGATAATATATCTAAAGATAATTGAATATACAATTCCTAAAAATAAACAAAGAAATTTATTTAAAAAAATGCAAATATTAATCATTCCCTATTGTTCAGATTATATTGTGTTTTATCAGCAAATATTGAAATTATCATGTAATACATAACGAGAAACCACTACGAATATTTTTTATTACTTTTATGATGATGAAAATATAAATATTATTAGAATGAGTAACATGTAAATATATTTTTTCTAATCAAAATTATAATCTCATTTTAAATTATTTTTATTTTTCCTTTAGAATTACAATTATTTATGTAGAATTTACAACTATAATATTATAGATGATACATGTATATACACTGTAAATTTAAATTTATAGGTTTTCTTCCGTTTGTCCTCACCTCGGGATTAGCGGTTGTTGGATATTATCTCGGGGTAGCGGTATTAAGGGTTAGTGTGTTTCATTCTTTATTTTGGTGTGTTAATTTTACCATATAAATTAAATATTTGTATATACATTAGACATAAAAAGTATTTAATACTATTGGTATTATTATTACGATTTTCTTCTTAATTAATTCAAAACTCCTTAATAAAGTAATACTTCGTAAGGTCTTCATCGAGTCAATTTCAAGCATATACCTTAATTAATTTTGTTTTGGTCTAGCACTTTAACTTCAATGTCTCTCTTCCCTGCAAAACAACCAAACAAATTCGTCAATTATCAGTATATACTGTGTTAATTTAAGAACCAGTGCAGATGACATCAATGGTTAATTTAAAATTAACCTCAATAGTTGAGAACTAGCCTAAAAGAATATATATTGCTGTGATATATAGATTATGCTATACATAAACCAATTGTCCAACACTATTCATTTAGACGTTTGAATGCAAGCTCTTCTCTAATCTGGCTTATATTATAGCTAATACATACATAACATAATCAGATTTACCAAATAGTTTGTAATCTAACCCAAGAAATAATTATATTCAAAATATTAGACTAAGTTTCATAAATCTTTACTTTATATATAATACATACATTAAGAAAAATAAACCAATTTTAAAGATAAAAATATGCAATTTGAAATGCTTAACTGACCATAAGAAAAATTTCAAATAAAAACAGAGCGAATCATTATATACCAACTCAATTTACGATAATTTTTAAAATACATTTCGCTAATAACCGTCAATGCGATTCTCGCAAATATATCAACTGTTATATGTGTATATATTAAAATTACCTTAATTTCAGCTCGAAGGTTTTTTAACTATGTAATACGTAACGGGTGTCCAACAATTATTGCAGTCCCGGGTGGCATTGGAATCAAAAACGTAGGTCAATTCCTTCATGTGCCAAATAAATGAACTGACATTTTAGTTTTAAATTCACATTTAAATTATGTTTGACAATTAAAATGTCAATTCATTTATTTGGCACATGTAAGAAACGACCTACGTTTTTAATTCCAACGCCACCCGAGACTGCAATAATTGTTGGACACCCGTTATAAAATTTATAGTAAAAAAATGTAATTCCATATTCACCGGAAGTGATCTGTAATCCGTTAAAGTAAAAGATAATTCAAGAATGTTGTTATATAAAGTAGGTTTTAATAAATTCATAATATTTAAAGAATTAATAATTTATTAATGAAGCATATATATACACATTAAAGTGAACATTTATTTTATAAATACAACTAATTACCGCAATCGAACTATTAATACACACTTTATTATAAATCTAGTCAAGAGCAGTTTAATTTAGGTAATATAAACCAAACAGACATTTCATACATAAAATATGTTACATCCTGCACTGTAAGACCAATCACAGACATTCAGTGTTGGGTTGAAATGAAGTCCAGCAGGGCAGCTCATCTCAATCAGTCTTCCCCAGTCGCATACATAGTATTTTCCGCAGTCATCATGAGGAACAAATGTGACATTCTCGCCATTAACCAATGGACACTTGTCACTCACAGGTGGTGGTGTAACATTTCCGCCTTCTCCTCCTTCGCCTCCTTCGCCTGGTGGATCGGTTGGTTTTGTAATGGAAGAGTCGCATCCTGCACGGTAGGGCCAGTCACAGACATTCAGTGTTGGGTTGAAATGAAGTCCAGCAGGGCAGCTCATCTCAATCAGTCTTCCCCAGTCGCAAACATAGTATTTTCCGCAGTCTTCATGAGGAACAAATGTGACATTCTCACCATTAACCAATGGACACTTGTCACTCACAGGTGGTGGTGTAACATTTCCGCCTTCTCCTCCTTCGCCTCCTTCGCCTGGTGGATCGGTTGGTTTTGTAATGGAAGAGTCGCATCCTGCACGGTAGGGCCAGTCACAGACATTCAGTGTTGGGTTGAAATGAAGTCCAGCAGGGCAGCTCATCTCAATCAGTCTTCCCCAGTCGCATACATAGTATTTTCCGCAGTCTTCATGAGGAACAAATGTGACATTCTCGCCATTAACCAATGGACACTTGTCACTCACAGGTGGTGGTGTAACATTTCCGCCTTCTCCTCCTTCGCCTCCTTCGCCTGGTGGATCGGTTGGTTTTGTAATGGAAGAGTCGCATCCTGCACGGTAGGGCCAGTCACAGACATTCAGTGTTGGGTTGAAATGAAGTCCAGCAGGGCAGCTCATCTCAATCAGTCTTCCCCAGTCGCATACATAGTATTTTCCGCAGTCTTCATGAGGAACAAATGTGACATTCTCGCCATTAACCAATGGACACTTGTCACTCACAGGTGGTGGTGTAACATTTCCGCCTTCTCCTCCTTCGCCTCCTTCGCCTCCTTCGCCTGGTGGATCGGTTGGTTTTGTAATGGAAGAGTCGCATCCTGCACGGTAGGGCCAGTCACAGACATTCAGTGTTGGGTTGAAATGAAGTCCAGCAGGGCAGCTCATCTCAATCAGTCTTCCCCAGTCGCATACATAGTATTTTCCGCAGTCTTCATGAGGAACAAATGTGACATTCTCGCCATTAACCAATGGACACTTGTCACTCACAGGTGGTGGTGTAACATTTCCGCCTTCTCCTCCTTCGCCTCCTTCGCCTGGTGGATCGGTTGGTTTTGTAATGGAAGAGTCGCATCCTGCACGGTAGGGCCAGTCACAGACATTCAGTGTTGGGTTGAAATGAAGTCCAGCAGGGCAGCTCATCTCAATCAGTCTTCCCCAGTCGCATACATAGTATTTTCCGCAGTCTTCATGAGGAACAAATGTGACATTCTCGCCATTAACCAATGGACACTTGTCACTCACAGGTGGTGGTGTAACATTTCCGCCTTCTCCTCCTTCGCCTCCTTCGCCTGGTGGATCGGTTGGTTTTGTAATGGAAGAGTCGCATCCTGCACGGTAGGGCCAGTCACAGACATTCAGTGTTGGGTTGAAATGAAGTCCAGCAGGGCAGCTCATCTCAATCAGTCTTCCCCAGTCGCATACATAGTATTTTCCGCAGTCTTCATGAGGAACAAATGTGACATTCTCGCCATTAACCAATGGACACTTGTCACTCACAGGTGGTGGTGTAACATTTCCGCCTTCTCCTCCTTCGCCTCCTTCGCCTGGTGGATCGGTTGGTTTTGTAATGGAAGAGTCGCATCCTGCACGGTAGGGCCAGTCACAGACATTCAGTGTTGGGTTGAAATGAAGTCCAGCAGGGCAGCTCATCTCAATCAGTCTGCCCCAGTCGCATACATAGTATTTTCCGCAGTCTTCATGAGGAACAAATGTGACATTCTCACCATTAACCAATGGACACTTGTCACTCACAGGTGGTGGTGTAACATTTCCGCCTTCTCCTCCTTCGCCTCCTTCGCCTGGTGGATCGGTTGGTTTTGTAATGGAAGAGTCGCATCCTGCACGGTAGGGCCAGTCACAGACATTCAGTGTTGGGTTGAAATGAAGTCCAGCAGGGCAGCTCATCTCAATCAGTCTTCCCCAGTCGCATACATAGTATTTTCCGCAGTCATCATGAGGAACAAATGTGACATTCTCGCCATTAACCAATGGACACTTGTCACTCACAGGTGGTGGTGTAACATTTCCGCCTTCTCCTCCTTCGCCTCCTTCGCCTGGTGGATCGGTTGGTTTTGTAATGGAAGAGTCGCATCCTGCACGGTAGGGCCAGTCACAGACATTCAGTGTTGGGTTGAAATGAAGTCCAGCAGGGCAGCTCATCTCAATGAGTCTTCCCCAGTCGCATACATAGTATTTTCCGCAGTCTTCATGAGGAACAAATGTGACATTCTCACCATTAACCAATGGACACTTGTCACTCACAGGTGGTGGTGTAACATTTCCGCCTTCTCCTCCTTCGCCTCCTTCGCCTGGTGGATCGGTTGGTTTTGTAATGGAAGAGTCGCATCCTGCACGGTAGGGCCAGTCACAGACATTCAGTGTTGGGTTGAAATGAAGTCCAGCAGGGCAGCTCATCTCAATCAGTCTTCCCCAGTCGCATACATAGTATTTTCCGCAGTCTTCATGAGGAACAAATGTGACATTCTCGCCATTAACCAATGGACACTTGTCACTCACAGGTGGTGGTGTAACATTTCCGCCTTCTCCTCCTTCGCCTCCTTCGCCTGGTGGATCGGTTGGTTTTGTAATGGAAGAGTCGCATCCTGCACGGTAGGGCCAGTCACAGACATTCAGTGTTGGGTTGAAATGAAGTCCAGCAGGGCAGCTCATCTCAATCAGTCTTCCCCAGTCGCATACATAGTATTTTCCGCAGTCTTCATGAGGAACAAATGTGACATTCTCGCCATTAACCAATGGACACTTGTCACTCACAGGTGGTGGTGTAACATTTCCGCCTTCTCCTCCTTCGCCTCCTTCGCCTGGTGGATCGGTTGGTTTTGTAATGGAAGAGTCGCATCCTGCACGGTAGGGCCAGTCACAGACATTCAGTGTTGGGTTGAAATGAAGTCCAGCAGGGCAGCTCATCTCAATCAGTCTTCCCCAGTCGCATACATAGTATTTTCCGCAGTCTTCATGAAGAACAAATGTGACATTCTCGCCATTAACCAAT